>QLNU02003225.1:104873459-104886800 GCA_006491805.2 Dysdera silvatica | reverse complement strand
AAACTAAAACGGGAAATTTCCTTCGAATTACTCTAAAAACATATTCAAAATTCAGCTTCTGCACACATAAGTAATGCAAAAGTCTTTTTAGATAAACAAAAACTCGAAGGATAGAAATTAAGCAGTAAGAATCACAAAGGCGCGAGACAAAGAAAAGGCGAAATTCGACGTTCCTCACACGTCGAAGAGTGATGCCTGAAACCAAATTCATCAGTACTCAAACAAGAACTAGAGAAAAATAGGTATCATGAATAGCAAATTTCTGTCTCGGTAGGGCGTAGAGAAAAAGTTTAAAATGTGAAAGTGGCATCATTCAATATGTTTACAAAAGTGTAAAAGGAGCTTGGAAATAGAAGCTGAGAAGTTAGCGGCGGTAAAGCCGAAAATCGCGAGCTATTTGTCCGATTTTTATCAAGAGGGAAAAGTTATAACATCGGCTGATAGCTAATACAGTCGGCCGATTAACTGATGATTTTCAGTTCGTTCAATCGGATAACGATTTATGAAAATACGAATAAATCGGTGCCGACCTTTACGAGAAATACCCTGTCAACAAACGATTATGTGTTGCCATTCTTTGGAAGTGTTATTTATCCAGTGAAATTGTCTGATATTGGTGGTCACTCATGACCGTTGGTATTAAGTGTGATCTCTGGCATCAGAATGGTCCATGCGCGGCTGAAGTATGGCATGTATTTTTCTGATCGTTGACAATATTTAGAGAATTTTGATGTGGCAGGCCTCAAGAGCTTGTTTACAGTGTATATCTCCCGAGGAAGGCTAGCATGTAGCCTGGCTCGAAATGCATGGAATTTTTAGTTGTTTTTAACTATTAAAATTTATTATACAAAAAAACATACACAAAAAACATTTTCTGTTTTATTACTTAATTTAGTGCATAGCATCTACGATTTGATACCTAAGGCAGGAAGATTTCATCATATTACTCAGAATGGTTTGAAATTTTAAACATGTCGTTTATTTCTGAAATTTTGCATTTAATATTTTTGGGTCGTGGAAACCGTGGATATGGCAATCCCGCTGTATATTCAAAGCAAAATGTAAAGTTCTTAGTTTCAGCCACCATTTAAAGCTATTAAAATATTTTCAATTGACAATAATTGATAATAAATTGATAATTGACAATAAATTGATGTTCAATTGACATTGTTTTTACTAAACTGTTATTAGTGCATGCATATATATTATAAATTATTCTTTTGCAAGCTAAAGAGAGTTCTTTTGTGATGAAGTGCTTTCATGAAAACCCTTTTTGCCACCTTTTCTTGATCTCCGTTTGTGATCGGTTATTTTTATTTATTTGCTGTTTTTCACATTTTAAGAAGTCTCGCATAGTCGAGTTAGTAGGAACATAAAAGTGATCGATATAACGATGATATCTAAAAAATATATATGGTCAAATCAAATAAAATGGTTTTCGTCAGGGTGTTAGTCCATTTTGGCACGTTACTAACATGTTCTTCACACGGTCATTCTTAAACTTTCCGTTAATATTTTTCTTATGTTCATGATATAGTTTTAAATTCACATAGAAGCTTATATTAAAGAGAGAAGAAAAAATATTTCGAAATATTAGATTCCTTATAAGCATCAGTTTTATGATAAAGTGGCATAACTAGTGTACATAAAATTAGTAATCTTTGTTATGGTTTTGCACAGATTCCAAAAGGAAATGGTGGACCTAAGTCAAGAGCTTTCTGCAGTCAAAAGCGAAAATGAATTTCTTCGGTGTGAACTTGACCGTTACAAAAAAATGATGCCTTCCGTAGGTAAGCACTTGTCAAATGTAAAAATATAAGCTATGTGACTCTGTGTGATTATACTAATTACTTTATCGGAAATGCACACTGGTGAATAAAATTATGGGCTGTGTCTGTTAGCCATTGCAGGATCACAGTGATTCCAGTCGACAAATTTGGGAAAAGTTAGTATTTTCCTTTCATATTGATCTAAAATAATTGCAAAAAAATTCACTTCAGACCCAGCGGTAATGCAATGACAGTGTCTTTATCTAGCGCACCGTTAACCCGAGTTTGACTCCCAACAGTTTAGAGATTAGTTTCCAAGGGCTTAAGAGCTTTGGATTTCTTTGAAAACTGTGTATCCTGGTGCAATAAAACTTTTGCTGTTTCTGTACCATTTAACATAAACAAAAATTTCACTTAAAATTATAATTCGTTATGCAGTTAAACCTCGATTTATCGTTTTCTATGGAGGTTCGGAGAATGAATGATGTGTGTGGGGAAAATTTTTATGGAAATGTGGATTATTGTAAAATAAAAGTAATAGAAGTAGTACAACATCGACGCAAATGTGCATATAGTACATACATACCATATAAGCCATTATGTACACACACCATATAGGTTAATACCCTATACATTATATACTTTACGTACCATTAATACATCATCATTTTGTCCTTGTTTTTATGTATGTAATCTAGAACTTTTGAGTTATTTCTAATGATGAGGCAGTTCTTTTCATTAATTTCCATCTCCAAGAGGATTTTCTTCAAGATGTTCTGTAATTTCACAGATGTGTTTCTGTTGTTCGCAGTGGTTCCGCATGTTACAAACCAAAATCCATTTGGTTTCTTGCAGAATTTGATGTTTAGAAATAAATAAGGAAATTTAAACGAGTTGATCTTCAAATCTAATCTTTTATAAAATGCGATCATTCTTTTCTTAAAAACGTCAATGTTTTCTTTCACTTTTTCAAAAGTTTTGCAGGTACTGTATTCTGCAAGAATTCTTTTATGGTAAAAATTCCCTACAAATGATGTCAAAGTTATTTGCTTTATCTATGGTAGTGATAATGAAGTTCCTTTTAAGGTGCTGGATTTCTTCCCTTGTTTTGTATGTCAAATCGTTTCTGTAAGAATTGCTTTTTTTTTCATTATTTCGTTTTGCATTTCTTTAGCGATTTTTGCTTTCCATTCAGAAAAACTACTGTCAGGGAGAGAGTATTTAACTACAATTTTCCAAATAAAAGCTGTAAGGTCATTGAAAATTCCCTCCCTAAGTCTTCTTTTTTCGTTCTTCCCATCTGATCTATAATTGGTATCTTTTTCCATAATTTCTGTTAATTTAACATGATTCCCAGACCTCCTGTGATTATGTGTCCATGGTCTTTGTTGACAAATCTCTCAAAACATTCATTACACATGCACACTTCCTTTTCTTCTTTAAGATCTTTGCAGAATGTGTCATAATTGCAAATTACATTTTTTAAGGTCTTTTCATATTGAAATGTAACTTGAATAACGATGGTTTCTTTGAGTGGGAAACTTTCATTATGTTTTTTGATAATTTTTCTAAGGTCGAATTTGTCGAAATTTCTATCCCTGAAACCGACAACAAAAAAGTTGCACTCTTTCATAATATTCTTACTTTTGATACATGCCTTGTGGGGAAATACCAGCCTTAAATTTTAACAGGTCCTTTACCATAATACGAAGCTGATAGCTGTTAATCCCAGTGGTAATTTCCGAAAAGTGACCAAAGACATCTTTATTATTAATCCCAAAGATAATATCCTTAATTTCTTTACTGCCCTTGTGAGGCACATTTTCTTCTTCGAACTTATTAATCGCTTCTTTAATGTTTTGAAACTGAAATTTTATTTATTCTTTACTCTTCCTTCTCTGTATCCTCTTCTTCTTGCCAATCTTAATTCATTATGATGCCCAAATTCTCGACATATCTTGTAAACGCATCTTTTTGGAAAGTTTTCCTTAAATACTTCACCATTAAAACTACTGTTAAGACCATACGGAAACAAAGTGAAAAGTCCCCCTATATAGAAGGTCTCTTTTTCAAGTCTAGTTTTTGGATCTTCGATAGTTTCCAAGATAGTAATTTTTGCTTTTGAAAAGTCATGTACCTGGAAATGCTTTAGTTAAGAGACATTTTACTTACCCTCAGCAAAAGTTTTTATATCAGATCTATGCCCACTAATTCTTAGGTTCAATTTGTTTCCAGTCTCTCTGACAGATTTCGCCTCACAGATTCCATATTCTATGCAATAGATGCATCCAAGCTGTTTACAGAACAAACCCCTATTATTTGAATATTGTTTAAAATTTTATGAAATTATTTGTTAACGAATTTCTATAAACATGTGAAACATTTATATATTATTTAAATATTGTGTAAAATGGTTTAAACTTTGTGGAATTTTTGTTGACAAATTTCTATAAACATGCGTAATGTTTATATTGTTTGTTATGTTTATTTTCGGCTAGAGACTATTGAACCCAAAATCTACATAATATACGTAAATTGCACATTGTAAGTAATTAAATTAAGCAAGGAAGTGTATATGTCTAATACTATATTTTCTTGATTTTATATATATTGTGACTTCTTTTTTATAGTCAGAAGGTGGGAATATTGTACAATGTAAGATTACCAATTGTCTGACCCCAGGCTACACCATTGGTATTTTGGGTATTAAGTCTGTATACATCAATCATGAATATATAATGATCGATGCAATATTAACCACTTATGTAGCACTTTGAGTCACTGATGCTCATAAACCTGAAAATAGATTTGAGATGCCGTAAAATTCACAAAAAGTAAACGTGCCTTGTATTTTTAACTACTTTCCTTTGTTCCAGAATTGCAATCAGAATTTGAAACGCTGAAGAAGTCAAACAGTGAGATAAAGCAGATCCTTATCGACAAAGGCCTATTCCTGAGAGGTAATGTGAATTCCATGTCGTTTTCCTTCGTTATTTAGTGATCTGGTGATCATGGCCTTTTAGCCAATTAGACTGGATTCGATTTACAATGGTCTTGGTTTCGTATAAACATATTGCAATTTTTGATGACTATTTAAGTAGAGAATGCCAACCTACTCACATCCTGTCATATACCCTAATAATTTTTAAAGTGCCCAAGATGTGTATCAATGCTGGTGGAAATAGTATTTGATGAAAATTATTCAAAGAGGGCAAGGGTTAACTAAGGCTTATGCACACACGAGGACTTGCATTTTCAGTAAACTTTTTCTAATCTTTTTTGGGGTAAAAAAAAAAAAGGAATGTATGTGTTAGTGCTCAATGATTGCAGCTATGACCTTTGAACTTGCTGGGTTTAATTTCTCTTAAGCTTATGTGATTACGTGTCACACTTTTGCAACGAAAGTGTTACAACTCAAAATTCGGTGAAAATGACTTAATGTTACAACTAGATGTAGAAAACAGTGTTACATCCTTCCATGCAAAATGTTAGGTCATAAGTTATTCGGGTTTCGGCTAGTTGGCATATGTCATTAGATGAACACAACGTCCCTCAATTCAGCCAGAAACAGGTTTGTTTTTTTTTGTTTTTTTTTCATTTTCTGAAAATTGGGATTTTTTGAGTTGTAATACTTTCGTCACAAGGATGTGATATGATCTTCTTATTGTTTGGAGGTTATGTTGTCACGTCCATGCTAGATCATTAGCTCCTTGTGATGTAAAATTATAAACAAAATCATTCACTCATTATTTGATTTTAATACTTTCATTTTGTGCAACAGGTGCCAATAACTCAGCCGTCCATGCCAAGGGGGCATTGAATTCAAGTAAATGGGGAAGTTTAACGAGTTTGTCAAGTGCCAACAGCGCCAAACACTCCGGAGAAAGTGATCACCAAAAGGAGCGCTTCTCGGTCAGCCATCGCAATTCCAAAAACTATGCTGAAAGTAATGCGAACAACCAAATTATCGACGACTTGGGTGACAGTCAAGTTCAAAGGTCACATTACTCTTCTCCTGACCTTGGCATTGAGTCTGATCCTAACCAGGAGCATGTGATGTTGGAATCGGGAAACTTGTCTGACCTCCTTAAAACCAAACAAATGGCTGCTCCTCCTCTTTACGGTAAAGGTCAGTGGGATATGTATGGTTTTTAATAATTATTGATTACTAAAACTTAACACACTAAAAGACTTAACATTGGTAATTTGTTTGACTTTCTAAACTACCAATTTGCAGGGAACATAATTTGAAAGATGTTCTCCTCTCCTATCCCCTTGTATTACTACATACAGAAATGATTGACACAAATGCAGTCACAGGGTGGAAACTATTTTATTCAAAAAAAAAACCCCAAAAAAACATTGGTTAGACACACTCCTCATCTAAGATCTATGCACGTCCGTCATTTGACTGGCAGTTTTCGGACGGCTGTGGCGAACTAATCCTTGGGTGTGTTGGTGCACCATCTATGGACAATAGCCTGCAATTCGCAGTTACATTGCCGTCGCCCATTATTGAACTTGGACAACCAATGGAATGCAGTTTGCCTTGATGGTGCTTTGTCACTGCACACTGACACCATATGATGATGGATGTCGCCTCCTGAAACCACCTCTTTTCACAAAAACCATGTTGTCCGTAATAATAGTTTTCCATCTTTGCTGTCTATGCTTTCACTAACGGCGATTGGAAGAACAACCCTTTTCTCTTAATCTTTCGTGAGTCCTTAGCACCATTTGTGCATTTCACGTAGCACACGACACCTGTTGTCTATTTCTTGGCGTTTCCCTGTCTTGCGGAGTTTGTTTACGATGTGAAAGGGCTTGTGTTAGTCATTTCTGCATGCAGTAATAATAATGGAATCTCTCATTGTGATGCACTTCATATGTGCATGGCAAGGGTTTAATGGTTGCAGCCATGGTCTTTAACCCGTTAACGTTCAAGCATAGAAATTTATAATGAAATTGCATAAAAATTCATATGTTTTTTACTTTTGACCATAGCAATAATGTTACGTCGAAAAAAAACCTACTAAGGTATGTGGGGGGGGCACGGCAAAATATTGCGCCAATGCAATGTTGGCAGTTGACGAGGTTAGTTCATATATAAGTACAAAATTCAGGATTTTTATAAAACGCAATTAATTTTCACGTAACAGAAATTTTATACATTTTTTAAAATGCTTTTACAGATATTCCCATAATTATCTGAATAATTATCTAATAAAAATCCAATTAATAAAATTTTAATTATCTAATAGAACTCTAATCATTTAATAAAAATTCAAATTAACTGTGTACTAATAAAAATTCCAATTCAGCAATGAAAATTTCCTATATCCCAATTAGCTAATGAAAATCTTAAGTAACTAAAAAATCCTAATTAGCTAATGCACAATTCGTAATTAACTAAACTAAGTCTAATAATAAAAAATGAGTAGCATTTTGTTTTTCGAAGACATTGCATTCAGCCATCAGTCCTATCTCAGGTAGTTGCAACGTGTACCTTTGGAGCGTAAAACTACTTAAGCCAAACCAAATCACAGCATGTGGCCCCAAAGTCAGAGAGTTTTATATATACACACACACACACTACTACTACAAGGAAAGGGTACTAATGAGTTATAATTACAGCAGGTTGGAAAGGTGGGGGCATGAGTGTGGCCAAGGGAGTAGGCAGGGCATTTACCCCTCTAGAAATAAAAGTTGAAGTATATTTTAGTGTTTAGAATAATATATTTCGGGTTAACAATGATTTGCTCTCTGAGATGGAAAGCTGACTATGCCTATGAGATAGGAGGGGAAGGGTTTCAGGAATACTCCTATTTCCTTTTCTCTCTGTATATATTACGTTCTCAATAAACGTAATAAACATAATAATATATAAGTAAGATATGTATACATGAGAGACTACATGTCCTTATTATTTTTTTTTATTTATTTATTTTTTCTGGCCCTTAAAATTCATGTAAAAATGTGTATGAACACTAGAATACCAACAAACTTTCTTCAGTTTGTATTCAACCCGTCAACTGGTTTACTTTTAAAAAAAAAAAATTTGAATATGGTGGTGTTTGAGGGTAGCATATTTGTCCATTGTGAGAAAATTTCTGGGATGAATCCTCTTGCTGTTGAGATTTGCTATTGTTCTATCAATTCATATGTTGTCGGAGAGTTGATTCTTTAGAGCTTCGGCTTCCCCACGCAGTGTTGCCAGATCTAAAGATTAAAAAGTAGCAAACTCTGCTCCAAAAGTAGCGGATTTGAACTATTTGTAGCCCAAACATAAAAATGAATTATTTTGAAATTATTAGTAGTAGTATCTCCAATAGCAGCCTAGAAAAAGGATGGGGGCTCTTGTCCCCTCCAACACGGCCCCGACATGCGACATTTCAAGTACCCTCACGCACACTCTCTGATTGATTTTTGGGCAAAAGGAGGTGGGGAGAGATTGGGGAAGGGTGTACAATCTGTGAATACGGAATATTGTAGTCGTATTTCCAATAGCAGCCTAGAAAAAGGATGGGGCTTCCGGCCGGCCCTGATATGTACCTGACATGTGTGGAGTTTTTTTTTAACCCTAAAACTTGTCATTTTCGAAATGGCCACAGCACTCTGTGGTCTTTTTGCTCATTGAGCATTTTTGATGTTTGAGATTAACGAATATACTTATTTAAGCAGGACAACAAAATCGTTTTTATATTTGCATTGCTGAACGAAAAATAAAACGAAAATTGAATGGAATGCAAGTTAAACTAAAATCATTAGTTTAACTGTGGAAAGTACTGCCACGTTAACGATTTTCCACAGTATCCCGAAGTGTACAATCCGAACTTGAACAAGCACGCACCATTATAATCAAGAGCGGATACAGACTTTCATTTTGGGGGAAGCGGGGTCAAGGACAAAATTTGCCATGGTCTTGGAATAACACCCTTCATTTATCATGAAAGTTGGAATTTAAAAAAATTTTTGGGGATCATGATCCCTGCGACCTCCCCCTCCCCATATTCCCACTTGATTATAATTACGTACTGTAACACAGGAAAATAGAAAAATTGACCTCACTAATGTGGCTCCACAGTTTGCACCTTTGAGTCTATATAACGTATATAAGTTATGCTTGAAAGTTTGCAAAGAACTGCAATGTTAAACGAATTTCGAAGTCACGTGACGTCCACTCTAGTACATACAAGATCGCTGATTAAAAAGTACCAAAACAATAATTGAACCACAGAGGTCTTATGTGAATTGAACGAGTATCGAACATGTTATGTTTTAGTGAAACTATCGTTCACTGCGAATAGAAATGTTCAACAAACAAAATTTTTATTGTATTATGTAATACTAATAATATTTTGTGATTTTATATATGAAAATAAAAAAGTAGCGTATTTTTCAGATTTATAGCCTGAAGGTAACTAAAAGTAGCCCAAAAAGTAGCGTGTCGCCCAATTCGAAATTTTTGTAGCGAGGGCACTTAAAACATCGCCCAATACCATACTTGTAGCCCAATCTGGCATCACTGTTCCCACGGAAAACTGTAGGTCATGGTGCAGCTTGACCGTTGCTGTCCTTTTGCCTTAAAGTTTCAAACAAACACATCCAACTCGTTTTGTGTATTATATTTTAAATTTTTGCTTTTCAGACTCCATGGTCAATCATGTTCCCTATGCTTTTATCATCCTTGAAGATTTTGAGCTTTTGAAGAAAGAAGTCGAAGAATGCATCGTTGACATGAAAAAAATTGGATCGAGAGCTAATAATGGGTTGGAAATTATCTCCAAAGAGGACACTCCAAAGAAAGTAAATATGATAGCTTTAGTATGGAGGCTGAGTATCCTGTATCTGAAATGCTTGGAATCAGAAGCAAAATCAGGTTTTGAAATACAGTCGAACTTGATTATAGCAAACTTGGTTATTATGAGAGCCCAGTTTATTATGAGAAGAAATAAAACATTTATTTCTGTATGGTTAAAATATATGGGACGAAAATATTTGATTGCGATAGAGAAGCTGCTATGACCGAGCAATGGTCTAGAAAATTTCCCCCTTTTCTAGTGTACGTTCAGTCTAAAAGCAGATTTTTTTGTAAGTTGTAACAGACGATATTCCTAAAGATATAGTCACTGAGTTATAAGCTGCAAACAATCCTAATTCGGACGACGATAGTAATGAGAATTTATTTGATAATCCATACATTATATAATTGCATTAACATGTAAAGAAAACACGTAGAAGCCTGATATTCAAGTATATGATATATATGTAAATAATGATGATAATTTTCACTCTTCTGTCAGTTTTTAAATCTTGTTTTAATGTTAACTCTGTGTTAATAAGAACCCAGATATAATTATCAAAAATACTTTTAGTCTGTTATAAATAGGTTTGACTGTATTTGTATATGCATGATACGAGGGGGCAGTCAAAATATTAGTTTCACTCCTCCGTAAAAATCTAAGTAAAAGTTATATTTTGTTGAAACTTTGTGGCAACAATGAAGACATTTGTCTGTGGCACAATCAATAGTGGCATTCATGTATCAGCGTTATTTTGATCACTAATCAATCATAAACATGCCTCGGCAGCTGGAGTGGCATCCAAATTTTAAGTGTGTACAATTGTTCATTTTGTGGCCAAAAGGTTAAAGATTGCACTGAAAATTTTCGGCAGTTGCACGAAGTGTACGGTGATAAGGCAGTATCCTGCCCACTATCGAAAAATGCATCCGGGTAAAGCCATGGTATTCAACATCTTACAGAAGGACGAAGAACATTCATGGATAATGTTTTTTACAATTTCAAAATATTAAACTGAATTGTTTTTCGTAAGTCATTTTAAGAAAAGGGCTCAATACTACTTTTAACTGAAATGGTATGAAAATTTTCCTGCGGTATAAAAAAATGCACTTTGGAAAACGCGCGTCGCTACGGAAGGACAGAAAAAATATGAAATGATGTCCTTCCGTAACGGAGTTTTCAATGTTTTTTTCAATTTCGGTACAGTTAATTAAATAATACAACGCATTATTTTGAAAAGACTTGAAAGATTAAAATGATATAATTTATTAGTTTTAATATGATATATAAAACATCATGCTTTTTCAAATTTTAAACATGTCCCAAAATACCATGGCTTTACCCATGCGCATGTTCGGGAATATGACTGTACAAATGGAATGGAAGCATTCCACTTCCCCAACTCATAAAAAGCTCCGAACAGTTCCATCTGTGGGTAAGCTCATGATGATGCTGATGACAGAAAAGCTGCAGTGCATACTAAATTCATTCCGAAGAGGGCTACAATTACTGCAGCGACTTATTGTGAAACCCTGAAGCGATTGCGAAAATCACTTAAAGACCGACAGCTAGGTAAACTTTCCAAAGGATTTATGCTCCTGCATGACAATTGCAAAACCGCATTTGACGACCCTACCAAAGGACATTCTGTCCAAAAAAATTTAAGTGGGAAGTATATAGCCCGGACTTTCCATGATGTCATTTTCAAGTCTTTGGTACCATGAAACAAGAACTTACAAAGAGGAGTTATCATTTCGATCAGGAGGTGAAAGCGGCAACCCAACAATAGCAATCCCAAGCTGGACTGCAATTTTTCATACAAGGCATAGAAAAACAAGTACCACTCCTTGACAAATGTTTAAATGAAGGAGGGGATTACGTATAAAAGTAACTTTTGAATGGTACTTCGATGTAAGCAAAACATTGTTCTATATTTTCGACTCAGTTTTTTTCTTTTGAAGATTGAAACTTACCTTTTGACTGCCCTGTGTAAAATACCTTGAAGATAAGACCTAAATCTAAATGCGAAATCTGTCTACATTTTATATACACACATAGCCTAAAGGTAATTTTATCAGTGTTCCCATGGATATGGCGAACCTGGAACTGTTGGGAGAAAACGTTCCTAACTTCTGTTCTTAATAGCTGAACTTCATGCGAACATGAAGCTATTATCCCTAAAACCGAAGTTCAATTCGAAGTTTTGTTAACGATTAGTCAGAGGAATATGTCGAAAAAATCAGAGGGAAAGTTTTTCACTGACGTTAAGAACTCTGTTTTATATGTTATTTGTAATAATTTTGTGCACAGAATGAAATTTGTATACAGTGAATGTCATCAAAAAGTAAACGTCACTTATTCATGTGTAAGTACTTAGCAGCCACAAATATGACACCATTAATGCAGTGAAATAAAATATTCAGGAGTAGATGCCCCCTCCCACCATTGGGAACTATTTGTTGTGAACCTGCACTATTCTGACCGTGACCTGACAAATAATGTCAGGTGTGGAATTTTTCATTTATGATGTCGTGTCAGCTTATAAGATTTTGGAGTATTTTCAATTGAGAATGTCAACTTGTACAATAATGTATGAATATTTATACGATAATTTTTATCCAACCCTTGGCAAAATATTAAGTATTACATATATTATTATTATTGATCTGCATACATTCAGGGCCGGTTCTACCGGGTGTGCAATGCGTGCATGCACACAGGCAGCCAATTTCTATGGTGGCCACATTTGATCATATACTTCTATAGTAAAAAAAGTTTTGTTCAGAATTAAAATACAGACTTCCTTCGCAGATTAATTTTTGCTTTTGCTAATTCAATAGAACAATCATAAAAATACAGTCGCTGACCCATTCCATTAGTTGGTTTAGAAATGTAGACTATTATATTCACTTATGAACAAAGCAGGATCGGGGTTGTAGGGGGGTGGCGAAATATTTGTGTCATGCTGGCAGCCAACAACCCAGAACCGACACTGCGTACATTGATATATACAGTCAAACTCGATTATCTCAAAAAATATTTTTTCCCAAACTTTTGTCGTTAAGTCAATGCATTTCCGATAGTTACGTCGAAGGAGCCATAGTCCGACTGAGGCTAGAGGCAAGCCTCTCCTAGAAATGTAGTCATCTCCCCCCCACACCCACCCACCGAAAATATTTTTTTCTCAAAATACATTATTGTGAAGAATTTTGTGTTTTAAATATGAATTTTGTTTTATATATGAAATTACACACAACAACAATGGAAATTATTCTTTGATGTTAACAATGTGTTCAAAATAGGTTTTTAAGGTTGATCCTGTGTACATCATGTTTCTTTTTACAAAGGTTTTGATTTTCGTCTGCTCTCTAGCAATTTTTTTAAGTCTATTTATTTCATGGTTTAAAGTGTGTATTTAAATCTTATTAACCTTGCAAGTATTTTGAACCTATAAAAAAAAAAAAATCACAGAATTTTGTAACATGTTTCTATTACATTGTCAGAGTCTTATTCTAATGTGATGTCATGATTTTGCTGAATTGGCAATGTTCAGCAAGAAAAATAAGATAGTGTTTTCATCTATAATTTAATTAAACCTTTAACTCCCCACCTCCTATGATCCCCCAAAAGTAGCGTTTATTTTTTCAGAAAGTGCCTTGTATATAGTGGGCAGTAGCTTAGCATGGCATATGCAGGTGGGTGTCGATGAGGATTGTAACACCCCATTGTGTTGAAATGTATATTTAACATAGGAATATATGAATTGCAGC
>QLNU02003225.1:104838298-104859816 GCA_006491805.2 Dysdera silvatica | reverse complement strand
ATCATCATATTCAACCATTATCTATCCACTGCTGGATGAAGGTCTCTCCAAATGCTTTCCACACAAGTCTATCCTGAGCAATTCGCTTCCACGTCACCCCAACCTGTTTTCTTATTTCATCCACCCATCTAGTTTGAGGACGTTTTCTAGGTCTTCGGTGGTCTCTTGGAATCCAGTTCAGAATTTCTGTTGTCCATCGTTGATCAGTTCTTCTTGCAATATGCCCAGCCCATCGCCATTTCAGCCCTTTTACTTTAACAATGATGTCCTCTACTCTAGTTTGCTCTCTCACCCAAGTGTTTCTTTTTCGATCTCTCCTAGTTATTCCAAGCATGCACCTCTCCATGCTCCTTTGCGTTGTCTGTAACTTTCGTATTGCTCCAACTGTTAGACTCCATGTCTCTGATCCATAAGAGAGGACTGGCAATACACACTGGTTGAAGACCTTTCTTTTTAGACACAAAGGCAATTTCCCCTTCAGGATAAAACTGTTTCTTCCAAATGCACTCCAGCCAAGTTTAATACGTCTGTTGAGTTCTTTCATAATGTTGCCATCCATTGAAATCAGCTGGCCAAGGTAAATATATGAATCAGCAATTTCTAGCTCAATGTTGTCAACTTGTATTTTTGTTTCCTCTACGAAATTATTGAACATGATCTTAGTTTTTTGTAGGTTCATCTTGAGTCCAACTTCTTTACTTCTAGTTGAGAGCTCCTGTACCATGTCTTGGAGTTCTGATGGGTTCGTTGAAAAAATAACAATGTCATCAGCAAACCGCAGATGATTTAAATAATCGCAAATGTATTTCTTCCCTATTTCTTGTTACGGTGCCATCCTCTCCTTTTAATGCAATGATGTGTTTCTTCCCAATAGACAAACTCCCTTTAACAACCCTAAGGCTCTTGTTATTTTCAATGGCTTTCCTTACTAGCTCACAGTTGAATTTTCTTATGTCTTCTTTCATGCTTTTGCGCAGAGTTTTACAAAGTTCTATGTACTCAATCCTGGAACTGGTATTTTGATTGTCCACCTTCATATCTCTTCGCCTTTTCATGAGCTGTTTCGTCTTCTCAGATAATTTGCTATTGTGCTTTTTACAGGTTACACCACCAATTTCCCCAGCAGTTTCAACTATTGTCTTAACAATGTTTTCATTTGCTTCTGAGATGTCAACTTCTTCAATAAGTCCTTCCAGTGCAGAAAAGCGATTTTTTAATTCCAACTTGAATGCCTCGGTATTTTCTTTTAATTTCTTTAAATCCACCCTCTTACTTACTTGTTTCCTAATGAGCTTCTGTCGTTCTAATTTAGTATTTAAGTGCACTTTACATCTCACCATTCGATGATCACTTCCAGTATTAAATCTGTTCAGTACACTGCAATCTTCAATAATTGATTTCTTGTTTGCCAGGATATAGTCAATTTCACTAGTTCCCCCATTTGGGTGTTTCCATGTCCATTTTCTTTGCGGTTTCTTCTTAAAAAATGAATTCATGATGCTAAGATTTTCAGCTTCTGCAAATTCGATGAGTTGATCGCCACGTTCATTCCTTTCCCCATATCCGTATTTACCAACCGATGTCTCTCCTTGTTCCTGTTGTCCAATTCTTGCATTGAAATCCCCCATGATGAGCTTGATATGTTGTTTCCCTTTGGTGTGTAACTCTTTGATTTCTTCATAAAATTCTTCAACCTCTTCGTCGGTATGGCTTGATGTTGGTGCATATGCCTGTACTATATAATTATATATTTATATTAATATATGCCTATAGTATATATGTCTGTAGTATATATGCCTGTACTATCTGAAGTTGGTATCGCTGGGTTAGTTGAACAACGAGCCTCGCTGCTCGATCTGACGTGCTTTCGACTTCAAGAAGGTAGTCTTTAATTCTTTTGTTGATTAAGAAGCCAACACCACTTGTTCTTCCAGTTTCCGTTCCTCTATAATAAAACAAATGTCCACTTTTAAGTTCCACCAACTCTTCACCTTTTCTTCTAACTTCACTGAGTCCTACAATGTCCCATTTGATCTTGTCAAGTTCTTCTTCCAATTCCTGAAGTTTTGCTTCAGAAGCAAGGGATCGTCCATTAAACGTAGCCAAGGTCAATAACAAACGGCAGCCTGGGCCATTCCAGTGATTCTTAGCACCCCCTGCTTTCATGCCGACCGAATTGACATTAATTCGCAACTCTCTAATCCACCGACCTCTAATTCGCCACTCTAATATCTAATAACCACTCTAATATCTAAATTACCACGCTGTGTTTCGCAATTCTCTAATTCACAACCCTCTAAATCGCCACTCTCCAATTCGCCACTCTCTAAATTGCCACTCTAAATCAACACTCTCTAAATCGCCAATCTAAATCATCGCTGTCTAATCCGCAACTATCTAATTCTCAAGTAACTCGGTAGGTTTCAACATTAACAATAGCTATCATTATTGCATTTACGGGAGACCTTTACCTTACCCTTTTTATTGCAGACAGATAGACAGACAGAAAACCATAAGCAATAGTGGGTTCAATATCTATTGAAACCCGCTAAAAATAATACGTAACTATTTAAGGAAAGATTGAAAAACTGATTATTAAATAATCTGCAGAAGTATATGGATGACTGAAATCACCTGATGGCGTTATTTTCATTCTTATTAAATAGATACAATCTACCTCGATTTAACGATTTGCACTGGACCAGTGTGAATAATCGTTAAATCGGGGGGGAACATATTTATCGGAACCAATGATGCACCCACGGGAAGGGGGGGGTGATCCTGGGTTCTTCCTCTGGACGAAAATTTACATGGAAGATATCCTAAAAATGACAAATATTTCATTAAAACAAATAAAAATATTTTTTTACATTTTTGGCCCTCCGTTGAGCAGCAAAAATTATGGGTGCACTATTAATCGGAACTGAAATAAGAAATTATCGAAAAGGAGAACAATAAAAATGCTTACCAGCATTCTGAAGAATACATGTTAATTTTAATAAACTTAAGTTACATACATAAACGTACGTAATTACTACTTCAAAAAGAATTTTTGATTGACGTTTGTTTTGGTTTTTCTTGAGAGTTGGGATTTAACAGTTCCTTTTCGATACACTGAGAAAATCATCGTTGACGTCAAAACTCAGTAAATACTTCTTTACACACTGTAAATCAGCATTCGCTTCAAGTGAGTGAAGTCAATTGAAGTTGATTTTCTGATGATAACTGATTTTCTAACTGAAATTCTACTTGCAGCTACAGGCCAATGACAAAAAGATTTATTGTTAAATCGATGAAAGCAAATGTTAAATCGAGGAAAGCAAACGTTAAATCGAGGAAAGCAAACGTTAAATCGAGGAAATCAAACGTTAAATCGAGAAAAGCAAACGTTAAATCGGGGGAGCAAACGTTAAACCGAGGAAAGCAAACGTTAAATCGAGGAAAATATAACACTGGACTCACTGTAACAATTCGGACCAATAAAAAAATCGTTAAATCGGGTATTGGTAAATTGAAGTTAGACTGTATATTTTTATTTTCTCCTTTATGGTTAATTTTTACTTATACAGGTCACGAGGTATACTCAGATATTTACTTGTGACTTTCTTTTCGCATCAATGTAAATATATGCAAGAGATATGTACCAATACATGTAAGAGGTATGTACGAATACATACAAGAGGTATGTACGAATGTGCATGCAATAATGTACATATAAACAAGAGGCAATATATGATGCGTTATTATGTGAAAGTAAATAAAATAAAGCATTAATGGCAAAATTTGTGTCACATGAGTATGCAACGTATAAAATTAAAATATACAATTTGGTAATTAAATTTATAAACTTTGCATAAATATTGGCTTTTAATAAATAAAACTTTTAGTAAATATAAACTTTTAATGATTATAAACTTCTTGTGAAAGATACCTAAAATAAAAGAAGCATTTTATCGTCTTCAACAGATTTTGAAGTTTCCATTCACAATTCACTTTCTTAAACATTACTTGAGCCCAGAGAGCATGGAGATCTTTCTATGAGAGTTCTGACGATGATTCTTCATCGGAATTGGACTGATAACACCCCCCCACCCCGACCGAAAAAAAAACTTTTAAAACTTTCATTCCATTTTAAGTTAAAAGTATTTGTAGCAGTGATAAAATATCGAAACGTAATGTCATCGCTAATAAGATCATCCATTTCATAAGAACATTCTCCATTTAAGATCAGGTGATAAACAGGAAGTGAAATTCCACTTCCTTAGATATCCAAAATATGGTCATTTCTAGAGGGATTATGGTTTGCGATGGTTAGTGAAAGGAGGTAAATTTAGTATTAAGTCTAAGGGTAAAAAAAAAATTTTAGAAAAAAGGGTCGTTTAGGTAAGTGGTCGTTTAAAGAGGTTTTCTGTAAGTGTATAATTGTATACAACAACATAAAAAAATTACAAAAGAATTGAATATTTAATTTAAAAAAGATAAATTCCCTTCTCTTTTTTGAAGAACGTACACGTCAATAAAATTTTTCTTATTAAAGTTTCATATTTTATCTGTCAGGCTTTGTTTGTTTGGATTTTTTATGGCGCAAGAGCATCTAGGCTATACTACGCCACAGGTTTTTCTATGCACTCATTTTCCAACCATGTTCTCCCGCGGAAATTATTCCCGCCGTTTTCTTATCGAACCCTGCGATTTTAAGGAACCCTAGTTAAGAAACCCTGCCTCTGACGAATGTCTAACACACCTTGAAACATAAAACTAAAGCAATTAACTTTCGTCTTTCTTACGAAAAAGATTTTTTTAATCGTATCAAGAAGAGTTAAATTTTTTTTTTTGACCGCTTCATAGGCCACTGCGTGCAACGTTTTGAGCAACACTAATATAAAGCGGCCAGAACAAATACCCTAGTGACCTTAACCTTGTGAAATTGATATATTTCATTAATAATTAGCGGGTTTCAATAGATATTGAACCCGCTATTGCTTTTGGCTTTCCTGTCTGCCTGTCTATACGCAATGAAAAGGACAAGGTAAAGGTCTTCCGTAAATGCAATAATGATGGCTATTGTTAACGTTACAAATCTACCGAGTTACTTGAGAATTAGAGAGTTGCGAATTAGAGAGTTGCGAATTAGATGTTTGTTTGGATTTTTATGGCGCAAGAGCATCTGGGCTATACTGCGCCAAACATGGTAAAATCAAAAACTGTAGTAAAAGCCAGTACTTTTTAAAAATTTTAAAACGTGCGTATGGTCAGCATGGTCATTTAAAATGTCAGACAGTGATGAAGAGTTAAAAGTAAGAGTGCGAGCCATAAGACGGCGAATTGGAGAGTGGCGAATTAGAGAGCGGTGAATTAGAGAGTTGCGGATTAGAGAGTTGCGAATTAATGTTAATTGAAACCCGCTAAATTTAAATATCGACCTTAGGCGATTTTCTTTCACTTGCTTGTTCAAATTAAAAATAAACATCTTAATTAAATTAAACGAAGCCTGCGATTACAGAATGACATAATTACAGATAGAATTATGGTAAACACAATGTGTGTGCTACTTTTGTAAAGGGAACAAAAATGCTTTTACATGAACAGAAACATATTGCTCATAAAAATAAACGTGTTTTTACATGAAAGCGAACATGTTTTTACATGAAAAAGAAATTGACATCATGTGCAGACTTTTCGCGCAAGAATGAGGTTGTAAATTTCCATTTTAAATCAAAAGATTAGATAGTGCATTGTTGATAGTCAGACTATGTCGGCAAGGGCAGAGAGAATGATAGTCATTCTTATGCATAGCTCCTAGCAACTCCTGGTTGCTAGGTATGCTATCATTGCCGGAACATAATGGGAAATGTGATTAACAATTCGAACCGTTTGATTTTAAATGGCCGCATTTTCGAAAAGGACTCCCGTTTCAATTTCTATACGTCAGAGGTTGCAACGACTTATTTAAACAGCGCCGCCAAACGGCGACATTTCTCTGCGTCCGACGAAACGCGTTTTGGGTGCAGTGGTGCCGCCAAGCGGCGATTATTGGTACCACGAGTAGACAACATTGAAACAAGAAACCGACATATACAGATAAAGTTGTTTCTTTCAGATATTGCATTTATCTGTACATTTGTATTTCTTTCTTATCTATTTGTATATATTTCATCATAATCATATTTAAATATTATTTATCCACTACTGAGCCAAAGAGTGTCTAGATTTCGTCCAATATGTCTATTTTGAATGGTTTGTTTCCATATTGTTCAAATTAGCTTGCTTTTTTGGCTATTCTTCTCGTTTGCGGCCTTAAGCTCGAGTTCCATTGGTCGTTTGGCATACGAAAATTATTATTTTGATGCCGAGATTGAAGCATAAGCGCCCATGGGGGGCAGAGGGGCTTGACCACCTCCTAGCCGTTTGAAAATTTGGTTTGCCCGATTCTGCTATGCATTTACTTTCAAAAGTTTTACAGTCACATTTTAAAATAAGGTACTTTTTTAGCTCATTACTAATTATCTAGTAATTTAAACTAATTTAACTAATTAGACTAATTTAAACTAATTTAGTATCTTGTATAACTAAAATGTTTGACAGCCTTAAGAAGGAGGTAATAATTTTTCTTCAGCCCCTACCACCACCCAGACGTACTCATATGGGCGCCCATGTATTGAAGCATTAGAAAATAAATTAAAAAATCTGAACGTAAAAATTTAATAAGTAAATTAATTAATTTAGTTATTATCTTAATTGACTTCTTAAATTTCGAATAACAATTTATTGCAAATTACATTTAATGGCGATCAGGGGCGTAAGAATTAAAAAAATATGGGGGCTCATGCAGTGCTAAAACACCAGTGATTCGACGATATGAACAACAATGTAATTTGTTATCCAATGGGGGGTTGAGCCCCTATGGGTTACTAATAAGAATTGAGATTTTGTAAGAGAAAGATGGAATTTTTTTTGGAAGAGCTTTGAAATGATCAATTCAATATATTTATATATTCAAAATGCTTGTGTATTATTTAAAACGAATTTCTGAATTTTTATCGTAGTTTAAAATACAGTGAAACCTCGATAAACCGTCACCCGGATAATTCGTCATTCCGGATAAACCACCAGTTTTATCCAGTCCCGTTTAGTTTCCGTAGACGACAATGCAACCAAACCTAATTTACACGTTGAGGATTTAAATGCTACGCCGGGTAACATGTCATCATGGAAAAGGTTTAGAAAGATAATAAGAGACCATAAAAGAGTTATTCAAGGTTTATAGCACAAAACCTTAAAGCACTTAAAACGATATTTCTGCCACCGAACGTTGCCGCACGTCTTTAGTCCTTATATCAAGGGCTGATTCGCGAATTTAAATGTCGATATAAAATTTTACTAATTAAAGATTTGATAAAGGTTCTCAACGAAAACAAAAAGCTTGAAATGTCCGTTCTGAACGCAAACTACCTTCAAAGCAGTTGATTTAGTTCAATGGAGTACGCAGGGGGGAGCTGATGGGGTTATAACCCCCCCACCATTGCAATGAAATTTTGTATATTTAACATAGGAATATGTGAGTTGTAGCTCTGTAGTAATTGAGCCTATAACCCCTTATGAACTTCCTGTGTAAGCCAATGATTTAGTCTCAAATAAAACAGTGAATTTAAACCTGCAGAGCTCGTTGCAGAAAACAAACAAAATGAAGTTGAAAATAAGGATCCTAGTTCATTATCGAATTCATTAATTAAATTATTAATTAAAATTCATTAAATCGTAAACGAAAGTAGATCTATTCTTCTCCACATAAATAACTATAGCGAAATCTATTTATAAAGATGCCGAAGGGCCTGGGTAAAGGTATTGTTACAGATAAGGTTGAACACGATGTACTCTATGTTCATCGGGACTAGGGAAAAATGACATTATAGACACACTGTACATAAATATTGCTAACACTATTTCTGTATGTTCTCTAGCGATTACAAAGGATTTATGGAATTTTGTTTACAACAAAAATGCTTGCAGCCGATATACACAATAGCTCAAGATAAACAAAAAGAACAAATATTAAATAGCCAAGCTCCATTTCTCTGGGGTGTGTTGTTCGTGTTAATAATCAGCAGAGGAGTAGGAAAAGGGGCCCGGGTAGTCCAAGCGCCCCCCCATGGATACCGTGACATATTCGTCTCTTTAACGCCGTATAACATGAGCTTCTTTAAAGCTACGTAAGACCCCCCCCCCTAAAGTTTTAAATTGTTACGCCATTGATAATTCGATTACATTAGCAAGCCATTACACCTTTCGCGTTTATAAATGTGATACTCTCATAATGATATCGTTTAACATCCATTGAGTTCAATTGATTGTTTTTTTTGTTAAATTTTTGTTTCAAAGTTGTTAAATATTGGGAGTTGAATGTTAAATTGCTTTATGTTCTTGTTCTTTATTCCTCTATTTATTTATGTATCTGAATTTCTTTTTCTTCTTCTGTAAAAAATGAATTAATGAATGAATGAATTAATCAGTGAATGGAAAATTCTGATGAATATTATGTAACAACAAGCTAAATCGGCATAAAATGTCAAAATATATTCGAAAACTGGCGAGGTTAAATGATACAATATTACGTAGCGTAAATTTTAGCTTTTGCAGAAAATCAAAATTTGGCGAATTTTTCTGATCCGTCGAATAACCGCCAAATCCAATTTCCCCGGGAAGGTCGTTTCTTAAAGAGGGGTAATTTGGAATATTCTTTCCAAATTACCCTACTATAAATTTCCCGATATCCCGAGCACTGGCATTTTGCTTCATCTTCAATGCTAAAAGCGACCCCAGCTGCTAGCTTCTCCTAATATCCCTCGAGCAGTAAAAATCCCCAGAAATGAGCCTAATCATTGGCAACAGCACTCCTAACGCAAAAAAGGGGATTTTCCTATTGTTATTTAACATTGTAATGGCTGAAAGACTTTTTCCCTATTATGATCAGAATGGATTTCTCTGTATAATATTGTTCTTATTAGTACGTAGTAATAGTACGGAAAAAATTTAAATCTACTTTTTTTTTTATCTGATTTTATTGTTATGTACCGAAAGGTTAATTTCCCTACCCTTCATCGTGACGTCATATAGTAAAGATGGCGTTTTTTCAACCGGTTCGAGGTTAACAAAATATTTGCTAGACTATTTCTTTGTTTGGTAAATTTTAAATGCATATACAATTACCTATATGCATATACCCTTATTTAGCAAACGCCCATTTTATGAATTTCTTTATATAACGAATTTCATGTGGGATGGCGAACTATTTATACGAATTTCATTATAAAAATCCCTACAAAGAACGAATTCCATTTTTTATTTAATGAAATTTTTCCCGTCTTAACTTTTTAGGGACTTTATTTATCATATATATATATTATTTTGGATATTTCAAACTTTTCCTTCTTGAAAAACTACTTTTAAGTCTAAATGGTTTCCTGCACTTCTACACGTTTTACCTACATACAGGGCCGGCGCAAGCAAATTTGGCGCCCTAGACGATTGATTGATTGTTTGGCTTTTTTATGGCGCAAGAGCATCTGGGCTATACTGCGCCAAGTGCCTTGGACGAACGACATGTGTTCTTACCCAGCCTCCCGTAAAAGCATCGACACCTCGATAAATCTGGCAACAATCGAAAAGTGAAAAAATAGGATCCATTTCATCCTCTCACTATAATTCCAGTTAAATTCCGAATATAAATATTCCGAAATACGATAATCGCAGCTTATCTCATAACTCACAAATCAAATCAAATCACAATCAAATCATAACTCACAAATCAAATCAAAGATAATAAAATAGTCGGATATTTTCCTGTTGAAGAAGAAAATTGTAATTCTCAATGCCTTATAAAAATGCATAATGATAGCAAAAAGAAAAGAGCATCCCTCAAGCCTCTAGTGTGGAAGCCGTACTGCTCGCATTACCGATAGGTGTAGCGGCAAAGGGAAAACGTTATTCAGAGTTACGTAAATTGGTTAGAGGAAAATTTGTTGATGAAAAAATGCAAGAAGTTGAGGGTATAGAAAAAAAAAATGGATAAGAGAAATGTGTAAAGAAGGGTAAATATTGGTGAAGTCATTCAATTGAAAATAATCCATTCAGTTTTATTCATTGCCAAATTTATTTCAATTATCCTACGGCAGAGATCTTCAACCTTTTCTAGACCAAGGGCCAATTTTGCTTCTTCCTGCTGGCTCGCGGGCCGCACTACTCGACCGGTAACATTGGAACTGATCAGAGGTGAATTCGGGGGAGGGGGGGAGGGTGAATACCCTAGATTCGTTTTTGTTGAGTTTTTTTTTATCTCTATATTGATCCCCACTGAAAATGTCTTCCGGATCCTCTGCTGAAACTGAATATGCATATATTACAACGTAAAATACGTATGGAAGCAAAAAAAAAAAATTTACAATACTTTTAGTTGTTAATATATAAAGCGAAATCAAACCTTTTAGTGAGATTTTTAGCACTGTTTATTTTTAACAAGCCTGTCATATCTTATTTTTAACGTCGCAACCCTGAGTGTTTTTAAGCTGGACATCGGTTATTCTGGACTTGACTTTTGATTTTACTAACTTCATCTTGAAAAGAGTTGTTCGCAGACGTAAATGCTCGCGAATACGTAGGCCAGTACTTAAGTTTTTAGAATCTGGCAACATGAAAGGCCACATATTTCATTGTTGATAATTTTTTAGAATTTTAACTTTCACGTGAACATTGGGTATTTATTACAGAACCAGAATTGCTCTAAAATTCTTTTTACGGCGTTGTTTTGAAGATAATGAGGTAAAACATGAATTTAAATTGAAGGGATTTTCGAGCCATGGTTTTGTATGAATTTCGACAAGGTTTGACACAGCAATGTTTGTCGATCGTATGAATTCGACTTTTGGTAATGAAGCACCATCTAAAGCAACAATTTACAACCGGTTTAAAAAATCCATTTTAAACGTAGTCCATTTTAAACGTAAGTCCCAGTGATGAGTTTCGTTAAGGTCGACCAAACACTGCTGTGACACCACAAAACATTGATGCTGTGCGACAACTAATCACTTTAGATCGTCATGTCGCATCTGGTGAAATTGAGGCATCTTTGAACAGTTCAGGAATCCGAGTGCATTTAATTTTACATGATCATTTAAACATCAAGAAAGTATATGCGCGTTGGATACCAGGCAATTTAAATCAAACTCAAAAGGATGCTCGTGTCAAATGATGAAGGGAAAATTTGAAAAGATAAAACTGTGGTGCCTCAAAACGTATCTTTGAAATCTCAATAGGTTATGAAATCTGGATTTATTCCTATGAACCCCAAACAAAACAACAATCCATTGTTTGGATGTTTGAAAACGAACCGAATCCTACGAAAGTTGTTCATGCACTAAGTGCTTCAAAGAAAATGATTGTCTCGTCTTTAGGTAAATCCAACCATGTTCCAAACGTTGCATTGGAGGATCATAGAAGAGTAAATGCTGATTGATATACGACAATCTGTTTGCCAGAAATGGTTGCTGAAATCAGAGAAAATAACTCGAAATGTTGCATCGTTCTTTATCTTTATGACAATGAAAACTCACATACTACATTTCAAACTGTCAATTATTTGAAGCATGAAAACATTGATTCATGAGTCATTGCCCTTATTCACCTGACTCAGCACCCAATGATTCACTTTTGTTCCCAAAGATCAAAAACAAAATGCCTGATCAAGGATTTAACAGCTCAGAAGAAGCATTCGAAGCTGAAGAATCACATGTTTCTGCTATGCCAAACTCTGAATAGCATAACTATTTTGAAAACAGGTTTATTCGAATGAAAATGTGCACCAAGAGTAAAGGAGAATAACTTTAAAAGCGATACCACGACTTTTTTTCCATATAGAAATATTTTGTATATTATTTTCTAAAAACTTAAGTACTGGCCCTTGTACTAATGTCGTTTTCAGAGCATGCAGTCCGATGGTTGGGAAGATGTTCTTATCGATATATTTAGAATAGAATTCAATAAGTACAAAGTGAAATTTTATTTTAAAATGACTGTTGCACTGTAAATCAATAAAATGACGTATTTCAGGGGCTTAGCTATTAATACAAATGTCAGGAGTTTGACTATTTAGTCATTAACCACAGGTCATTTACCCTTACGGATAAGTCTGAAAGCTTTTACGACTAATTATAGTCAAAATTTGTTGTGCAGATCAGAAATTTCATCATTAAAATAGAATCTATATAAAAACTACATAAATGCAATTTTCAAGGTGGATAAAGCAATTTTTCTCGCCAAATTCTTGTTTTTCATTATCCATTTGAACATAACTTGTGTACAATGTGTTTCATATTTATTTGTCTCTCACGTATTGGAACTACAGATGGGGAGATATTGGTATAGTCAACGGAAATATATTATATTGAAAAATATACAGAAACAAACCATAAAACTAATTTACAAGGATAATAGAATGAACTGGAAAAATATACTAATAAGATACAGTATCATACCAATTGAATTAATACATGACCACTATGTTTTGATTAAAATGTTTGAAAGAATTAAGGAAAGAAGTATATGAAATTAATAAAAATTAAATATAACGAAAGAGAAATAAATATTTGAAAAAGTTAAAAATTAAATTACCTGAGGATATAAAAAAATTAAACGGAATTAAAAAATTTAAAAATAAATTAAGAGAGTACTTGATCTCAACATTGGTCTCGTAACGCCAAACAATAATAATGTAGTAACGACCTATTTGGCGCAGTATAGCCCAGATGCTCTTGCGCCATAAAAAAGCCAAACAAACAAGTAACAACCTGATGGATTGTGGTGTACTAATATTAACCTGTTAACCGGGGAATAAAATTTTGTGAAACTCGTTTCACACTGGGGACTTTTTTTTCGCAGTGATATTTAATTAATTTAAGTGATATTAACTATATTCATTATATTTAATTAATTTCAGTGATATTAAATATATTTAATTTCAATGACAAAAAATGTCGTCATTCGCATTTTGGTAGTCTTCCGGGCATGACGAAAAATGTCGTCATACCCAGTTAACAGGTTAAATAGCTTTATTTTTGTACTTAAATTGGTATGTTTGTTTTTGATTAATTTATTCGAGGTCCTAGGTTTATTACATCCAAGAAGATATTTTCCTCGGAACTTTCCTTGTATGGTCAAATGGTTTGCATGTATTTAAAGTAGAAATAACGTAATGTATAATATTTGTACTGTACAAGCGAAAAACAAATAAAACTTATTATTATTATTGTTTTTGAAGAAGAGTGCGTTGATTTAGAAATTTACCGATAAATGCGATAATACCCATTACGCAATGTACATCAGTGTAATATAATCATAATATTATATAAAATATAGTACACAGGATCTGCCTAAAACATTGCAGCTCTAATTATTTAAATATCGATTCTAGACATATGTATTAAATTGGAAAGCGGCGTAAAAAAAAGGTGCAGAATTTTATAAAATTTATTAAAGTTGCAGAGGATTATTTTTTGAAGAAATACGAAATTTAAATTTTTATACGGTCCCTGTACACAAAAATTTCCAATAAGTGAAATGTGCCCCATACTCCAATAGGTCAATATACAAAATTTCAGCATTCTAGTGGATAAAAGAACCAGAGATATGAAGACCCAAAATAACGTGACCTAGCAGAATGAATTTCCTCTCTAACCTTCATGCACCCATTTCTCCCTTTAAAAAGTGGTGATAGTTATTTAGGGTCTTCATATTTGTGGTTCTTGTTCCACTAGAATTCTGAAATTTTGTATATTAACCTATTGGAGTATGGGGCACATTTGGTTTATTCATTGGAAATTTTTGTGTACAGGGACTGTATAAAAATTTAAAGTTTGTATTTTTTCAAAAAATAATTCTCTGCGATTTTAATCGATTTCATAAAATTCTGCCCCTTTTCTTACGCCACTTTGCAATTTAACACATATGTCTAGGATCAATATTTAAGGAATTAGAGCTGCGGTCAATGTTTTTGGGGCACCCTGTGTAATCGTAATATTATATATAACATATAATCATAATATGATAATCATCGTATTATATGATATGATAATCATCATATTATATAATACATATAACAAATTGTTTCTGTATATCGAAGTTGCAGGAAACCGTCGACTTCAATATATGAAGTTTTTTTTCTTTTAATTACGCGACTAAGACGAATAAAAAAAAAACAATGTTGCAAATAAAAGTAAACACAAGTAAACTGTAGCGTAATTGCAAACAAATGTAATTTTTATTTTGCGGACAACTTACTTACTTACTTTCTTTCTTTCTTATTTTTATTTTATTTTTTTACTACACCAATAAACGTTGATTTATAACCCGCAATATGGGTTTCTCATTGGTCCCTATTGGGGTTCTTCCATGATTCTATTGGAGGCCTCCCATTGGTTCTCATTGGGTTTTCCCATTCTGCGGGACTACTCTGATGAAGGGTTTTCCAGAAATTTCAAGTATAAAAAAGAGACAGAAACATAACATCGTCATTACTCCTGATGAAGGACTGCTGCTGATGCGTCCGAAAGCTTGAGTGATCTTTTTCATTGCTATTTTACCAGTGTTTAACCTTTTTATGTAAGTTGATTTATATTGTTGTTTAATTTAATCTGCGTAGTGTTCGATTTATTTAAATACATATGCTGCGACGGCCATTTCGATCAATTTAATACCGGTCTTTTCGTAATTTGGTTTAAGTAGTCCATGTACTACACCATTCTGCGAAATAACCGGCTTCAGTAAAGTCTTTATATACGTTCGTAAGGGATTCGATGTTGCCTTTTGTAGCTCAGATGGCAGAGCTTCCGCCCGGAAAATGGAAAATCGTCGGTTCAGGTCTCACCGAAAGCAGAAATACCTATTTTATTTCGAACGTTTCACCATCTAATCACACCCCAACATCGACTCTGGTATCACTACGCCAATAAACGTTTATTTTTTATTGTTGTTTAACCTTCTACCTGTTTTATAAATCGCCACTGATTTCGATTCATATTTTTGACAAGGTTCTTTAAGTGCGAGGCAAAATTCCGCACAGATGATACCAAAATGGCTAGGTGGATGCGTTTCTTACAATGCTCCAAAAAGTTTATTTAAGATTTTAAAGTTCCCGAAAATGGGAACACGGAGAGCAAATCGAAGGCCTCTTCTCCGCAAACGAAGAAGAAGAAGAAGAACACGAAAAATGATCGAACAAACGAGGACTTAAAAACAAAAGTTCCAATAAAAGAGAAGAATTGTCGGAGTTTAACGCGATAAAGGGTTTTTGAATTTTAATTACATTTAATCGGTTGATAGAATAAATCCTTTTCCCGGAATCGGGAGCTAAAATAAAGGAAAAAGTTAATTTAGTTCGACTGCTAGATTTGATAATGAGTTTCTCCCGTTTTTATCTCTCCGCCCTTCCTAATCGAAGAGTCGCCACAGCGTTTGAACTGAAGGGGCTTTGCTTTAATAGATTTGTCAAAGTAGCAGACGACGTGGGGTCAAATGATTTCGGCTCTAGATTACCCAGGTATTATTTTGGTATTAAAAGTACAGATCCTTTCTTTTTTTTTTCTGATCCCGCGTGAGAAACTGTTATTTTTTTTAAAGAACATTTTAAATTGAAATTTCTTGTATAATAATTTAATTTCATTCATTAAATACCACTGTTTACGTTTAAAACCATATCGAAGGTAGGCGCGACAATTTGAAGAAAATATTGGGGGCGGGGGAGTTAAATGGAAGAACCCACACATGTGAAGCGAAATGAGCCAATCAGAGACAGGAAAAAGCGTAAACAATAACAATTATTATATTTCATATTTTCTTTCCTCTTCTCTTGGACTCTATTTCCTCCCCTCTCCGCCAAAATTTCCAGATTATTTTTATTATTATTTATTATGTTTTGCATATAAAACAACAATTATATTGTTAAATATAAAACAGTTAAATTGTTAAGTTGTTAAATATAATATAGTTAAATATAAAACAACAATTATATATATATTTCATATGTTATATGTCTTTTATCCCAGAACGTAGTTCTGGGATAAAAGACATAAGACATGAAGAGTTTTTTTTCTTCATTATGACCTACAAATTTTTTTGGGGGTGGCTGTAACCTGAGATCTTTGAATTCGCGACCCTGACAGGAGAAGAGTTGCATTTTGAAATTTATTTGACAATTTCTCTGATAAAGAAATTTGTTTCTTCTTAACGTCAATTCCTTGCGAATTTAGAAACTGTCTTCTGCCCAACAGGAACTAAAAATAATGTGTTTCTATTAACTAAAAAAGTGGCTTTAATACTCGTCTTGGGCGAGCCAATGAAGTGTGTTCATTAATATTGGTTGTAGCTGAAATTAACAGTAATTTTAAGTTCATTTATTTCAGTGTAGAAAAAAGATGATCATCTATTTTAAAGAGATGAATAAATCGTAGATGACGAAATGTGAACAGGGTCCGAAATCGAAACGAACATTTTGACATTTAGATTAAAAAAAAAAAATCGTTTAGGAGTATTTGAAGAGGTAGCATCACAATGTGCATAGAGATTAAAAATTAAGGATTTTATATGTATAATAGTCACTTTCTAAATTCCTGAAAACCATGGATAACTGACAATTTTTATTCTCATATATTTCGTATTTTCTCTTTCTCTCTCTCTCAACGCATTGTTATTAATTCAATTTATCTAGTATGGGTTGGCTGTTGGAATATTTTCACTGCAGCAGACCATTGGCGCAAATCAGCATAAAATTTGGCGATCAGGGTTTTCCCAACGCCAATTACCTTCTCCAGGTGGCGTTGGTTATATCTACACTCCAATGCTTAATTGCATTAATTTACAATTTTAATTTCCTAGGAGCGGCTAAACCATTCCTAGCCACCGTTCCCCCAGTTATGCCAATGATGCGGACCTGCGTTATTTATTCAAGGTTTTCATATAAATCTTTGAAAGTCTATACTAAAAAATATTCTAGAAAACATCTTCTAGAAAATCTATTCTAAGTCAAACGAAATTTCAATTTGGAAAACTATTTGTTTGTTTGTTTGGATGTTTTATGGCGCAAGAGCATCTGGGCTATACTGTACCAAGGAAAAACTATTTACATTCCGAATGTAATCCAAGTGCGATATGGGCTGATCAATTTAATAGCAATAATTATAAATTCAGTGCTGGACACTTAAATTAAGAAAGATTAGGGAATTGGAGTTAGAAGGAAAGAAAGAAAACGTAGGATGAAGCAATATATGGTTTTGGTGTCATTGCAGACAAGCCCGTCATAAAACAAATCCACGGATGATTAGTGACATTTTTCTAAATTGACATTAACTGGAGGTTCCCCAAACCTTTTCTATTGCAACTGTTCTGTTTGTTTTGAATTCAACAAATTGTAAATTAAATTCGTTTATAATTTTGAATTTCGAAGACCTTCAACGATTTTCAGAATAGTAAATTGCGATTACAAATGCTTTCTTACAGTACCAGGATGGCTTCTGAAGCCACTGTCCCTGGAAGATCTGGGCCTCTACAATAAGCCTCATCCATTCTCTTCCGTCTTCAAGGCTTTATTTCGTCATTATTTTACTCTAATTCTTCCTATGTCTTCCACCACTCTATCCAACCATTCTTTCCTAGGGCGATTCTCGTTTTTCTTATTTTCAGGTTGATTTTTGTAATCTCCTCGTAACTGTCCTAATTTCTCCTGGAAGAATGTGAATCCTTTCTACATAGGAAAATCGAATCTGTTTTATTTTACTCTTTCCTTACCTAAGTGTTCTTTAACGCTTTTCACCTAAGTCTTCTTTTACTCTTTTCATCCAAGTCTTTTTTTTCTTATTTTTGTCATCAATTCTAGGTCTTCATATAGTTAGCACATTTCTTTTTTTCTTTTTTTTTCAATTCTCAGTTCGCCATTTTCTTTAACTTCTCAGTAAATGTTTCAAAGAGGGTTTCTATAATACTCTTGGTAGTTCTTTGTCTCTAGTTATCAGTGTCCATATTTCAGAAGCTATCCTTAAGTCGATTTGGTGGATGAGGCTGAATTGGGCCCTTCGCGCTTTGTAGAAAACTTTTTAAGTTAACTTTTAACTTAACCTTTTTTTTAAATATATGTGCGGGGCTCTCGTACGAGTGAGCCCTCGCATCAGCTTGAATCGGCCCTGATATTTCAAATCAATCTAAAATTTCAGGTCTTATTATTTTGTAGGTGGGGAGAAGTTTTACAATTCATGAGGCATCCTTGGAATGTAGTATTTTCTCCAATGTAGAGTAGTATCTACAGAAAGTAGAGGAAGTATCTACAGTGCAGGATTAAGGTAGGTTGTGGGGGTCCTAGGTCGCAAAAATATAGCCCCCCTAAACAATGTGACCTTCGCAATATTTAATCAATAAATAAACAAGTTTAAAATGAGCTTGAATTTAAATAGAAGCAGGTCCCTTCAAGATCTCTGCAGGGCCCTAGACCTGGTCCTAATTGGCTTATACATAAATCCATCATTGGACATACATATAAAAAGGGAAAAAAGTTCAAGAGTAAGCATTTTAAGAACCAGTCTCAATGAAAGGGGGTCGTTCTGAAATCACAGGGAAAAAAAGTGCGATCCCCTTACCGCTGTAACGCATTTTTTCTGTTTCCAAGTTTCAACTTTCCTCTTAATAAATGCTTTAAATGCAGTCCAGTATTGTAAAATGAAGGTATACACATATAGAAAGGGGAAATAACATTCAAGAGTAGGCATTTAGAGAAGCATCTTCAGTAAAATAGCCTTTTGCTTTCAACATAGGGTAACAAGTTCGATTCCGAACATGGAAACGCATTTTTTTCCATATTTTAATTTTATGCCTAATATAAGCAGTCTAGTTCTGTGAAATGGAGTGAAACGCATATAGAAAGGGAAGAAACATTCAAGAGCAGGCATTTTGAGAAAAAGCGTCTACGCAACAGACGTCTGTTTGCATCACAGTGCGATTCCTGATATGCTGAAGAACATTTTTTTTTTCAAATTCTAATTTTCCGCCAAATATGTGCAGTCTGTTTCTGTGAAATGAAGCAATACAAATATAGAAAGAAAAAATTCGTTCAAGAACAGGTATTTTAAGAAACAGCATCCATAAAACCGGTTTTTTTTGTTTCCAATACGGGGCAACAAGTGCGATTCCCGACATGGGAGAGCATTTTTTCTTTTCTTTTTTTTTTTCTTTAATTTCTTTCCCAATAAATGCCGTCCCGTGCTCGGAAATGATGGTACGTACATAAAATATAGAAAGGGCAAAAACGTTCAAGGATAAGCATTTAAAAAAGCAGCGATGGTAGATCAGCCTTTTGCTTTAAACAGGGGCTTTCAGGAATGATTCTCGATATGTGAACGCATATTTTTTTCAAATTTTAATTTTTCTATTAATAAATAGGGTCTGGTTTTGTGAAGTAAAACGATGCATGTATAGAAAAGTCCAAGAGCAGGCATTTTAAGCAACGGCTTCAATAAAACAGGTTTGTTACAAGTAAAAATGTTCGATCCCCTCCTGTCGTGACGCATTTTTTTTTTCCAAGTTTTAATTTTCCGCCTAATAAATGCAGTTCAGTGCTGTGACACGAAGAAACACAGAAAAACCTCCCGTGAGGAACACCTTTATTTAAAGGTCGATTTTTCTGGTCTCGGTCCCTTTGAATAGGAACATTAATGTGCTTACCTTTGATTTAGGTGCCGGATGAAGGCTTTTTTTTGGTTCTTAGACCGAAAAAATAGAACGAGCCTCTCAACAATGTGGCCCTCGCGGTATTTAATCAACATCTAAATAAGATTAAAATGGCGCTTAAATTTAAATAGAACCCGCTCCGTTCAAGGCCTGTGCGGGGCCCAAAAATCGTAGAGCCCTAGGCCAGGGCCCACTTGGCCTATATGTGAATCCGGCACTGAGTATTTACCTCCCCCTCTCCCCTGCTATTATATTCGATCTATGAAGTATAGCAGGCAAATGCTTCTTGGTACGAAGGGAGTGGGCTTAATATGTATATTAAAATATTTATTTTAATGTAAATTTTAAAGAAATAGATCGCGGGGCTAAATTTTATGACTGTAAATGAAACAGTAAAGTCAAGGCCAAAAAAAGTCATATTATGTAACCTGCGGATCTATGGCTAAATCGATCTGCGGTCTTGACGAGGTTTCGTCTGGGCCCTCTCAGACCATCGTAGATGGAAGATGATGGTCAACAAATTCCTTCTCGAAACCGCTTTTAGTATTTTTTACCTACGCTTATCAGCGTCGTCTGTTTATTACACATAGTAACATTATATATTTTTTATTCATCAATATTGTTATTTGGTGTAATAAGCGTATGAATTTCATGAATTAGAATTTTCTTTATAATACTATACATTTAATTAATAAAGTATAAAGTTGTTTGTACCGGATTTATTTGTAAAAAGGTAATATAAATATTTTCTGGTATTTGCGTTAGACCAGAATTGGTTTTTGAAGCCCATTTTAAACAAAGTTAAAGTGATGCCAACTCTTCGGACAGAAATAAACAATGAAAATCCGTAAATAACTAGCTCCCTACTCTCTTCCCTACGTGATTTCGTTTTTTCCCCTTTTCCCAGGGGGGTGGGAAACAGAGGGGGAAAATCAACAACTATGAAAAGAAAAGGTGTAGGGAAAAAAAAACGGGAAAAATGAAGAGAACGGGAAAAAGTTTCGCCTAAGTCCAATTTCCGCCAGTTTTCTATCGGAAGTCGAACGAAAATGAGCCTTCATTTTTTCCCGTTTGCTGTTTTTGATTTGGCCTGGAGCCTTCAGTTCGTTATCAGACGATTGAACGGCAATTAGGGATGTATTGGGACCCTAAATCAGGGATTTTTTCATTTTTTCCCTATTCCCTTACTTTTTTTCCCCCAGGTCTTTCCCAAACACGCTCGTAACACGTTTGATGACTGGACCCATCCACATTTGCATCCCACTCTCTTAAATTTCTTTTACAAAATATATAGAAAATAAACTATTAATGTAGCCTTACAAGCTACCGATTCCAATTTTTATTTTAACCAACGAGACACGAATAAACTAAATTATCTTCAGCGAATTATTTACCATTAGCTAAATTATTACAATAAGTATTACACATATTCTGTGGTAATACTCATCATTCAATAATAAACATAAATTATATTATAAGCAACGGTAGAGATCAGAAATGGGCAAAACGACTCTTTTTGGGAGATATCTCATTCAGTTGATTCATTTTTGAGAGTCAACTCTTTTAACTCCCTTGAATAGGTCAGTAATTCCCCGATTCCTCAACAGCCAGAAAAGTATGTTTTGAGAGTTTTGAGGAACTAGGCAGTGGACCATGGACTCCATATCTCCCCATGGGAGTCCATATGTGGGGGCAGAGAGGACTCGATCCCCCTATCCGTTAAAATTTTATTTGTCCGAACCTCTTATGGATTTACTTTC
>QLNU02003225.1:104818441-104828768 GCA_006491805.2 Dysdera silvatica | reverse complement strand
AAACAGTTGATCCCGGCCCAGCATGACTACTATAGTCCTTGAGCCGTAAAACTACAAACAAACAAATAAGAAATGACGAACACAAATACATGTCTGTGTATCTGCACCTCATTGATCTTAAGTCTCTTTTAATCTCCCTTCGGTTTTAACGTATCGGACCTCCACTGTACATACGTATTAGAATTGTCCAGCTTGTCTGTTGCTGTGATCATAGGCGTAGCCGGGGGGGAGTTTTGGGGGTTGTAACGCCCCCATTGCAATGAAATTTTGTATATTTAACATAGGAATATATGAGTTGTAGCTCTGTAACCCCACCTCATTGAGCCTATAACCCCCTTTATGAACTTTCTGCCTACACCACAGCCTGTGATTCACCTTTTCACCTTAAAAAATTTGGTCGCGAACTGGCTATAAAATAAGCAAAATTTAAAACGTTCGACCCTCCCCCGCACCCCGGGTCAATCGAATCGATGACGGGGGAGAAGGTACAGATAAAATATAAAACAGAATAAAATCATATTAACTATTACAAATATCATCATCACAAAATAAAGGTTTTTATACATATAATATACAAATATAAAAGAGGCTTACAAATTCTGGCGCCCTTGGTTCGCAGATCTATTAGCTCAATGCTAAAGATGGCCCTACGCACACGTAAAAAACAGGCCGAGTCCGATTTCCACTAAACTATTCTGTGCGCAAATATGGCGTCACGTTAAGATGACTGTCCCATCACAGTTGAGCTGTAATACAACCTTGGAGCACAATCAGTAAAACAGTTTTTTTTCCGAACGCCATCCATTTCGGTTATCTGACCATTCGGTGTATGATAGCGGCGTAATGTGGGTTTCCCGGGAAAATTAAGTATTGCGCCTGCTAAAACCCGTTAGCACTCCCTTTCACCAGTTCAATCCTGAAATTTTGAGCCCGGGGCTTTCGCCCCGCTGACGCCCCAGTCCTTTACCTTTTCAACGAAATTGAGCAGTGCCCAAGATGTATGTTTGCATCAATGGCCTTGTTGTTGCACTGTTTTCAATTTCCCAATGAATATATTTCGTACCCAAATATCAATCACACAAAAAAGTTGCGTAACCAGTTCCGTGTGCCTCCGAGATATGCTTCACATAAAGAACATTCATTTGCAGTCATTCTGAAATTCATCTCATCCCATTTGCATGCAATCAAGAACAAGCCAATATCATAAACACTCTCCGATAAATTAAAAAGCCCGGGGAGAAAGCCATTGCTGGAATTGAAATCTTCGAAATGGTCCGTCCCTACTTAGATATAATGAAAGGCGGTTGCTGTTACTACAGTCTGGCTTTTACAAGTAATCTGTCAGATTGCCCAGTTTCGCTTTTTGTCTGTGCGTGTGTTTCTGTGCGCGATGCGAGCCTAGCCATTCCGTTCGTCCTGCCCTTCACCACTCCTTTTTTCATTGCTTTTCGATGGAATTAAATTGTGGCGCGGGACAAAACAAAATAGTCGCCAAATATAACCCTAGTCGTCCCCCAGCGAATAATGAAAGATAGGTATAATACGTATCGCATTATGGTATTGGTTTGTCTCTTTTGGCGTAATAGTTCTTCAATTAACGAATGGACACAGTTGCGTGCATAATACTTTGGTGCGTCACTCTTAATGGGATGAAAAGCTAATGGTTTAACACAAAGCAATTCTCTGATATATTTGCATCATATCCTTTTATGAATACTGCGAATCGTTATAAACGTAGAAACGTTACTTTGTTTGGATCCAAAAACTCACGAAATAAGACTGATAAAAACAAACACTTTACTGATTAAAAATAGCGTGTGTTTGTTTTTAATTTCGTAAGATTAGATTTATTTTTTCTGTTTAAGGTCGCAAAGATCGTTAAGGTCATTATGAACTAGGACCTATGGTTTTACAAAAGATGCGAACCTCCTTGACCTTTCTTTCGGACCACATCTGGGTTTTTGGGTCAATTGAAAAAAAAATGTTAGCTGCCCCCTGGAATCGAACCCGGGTCATTCCTATAGCAACCAAACCATTATGACAACGCTACTGCAAGATATGGTTGTTGCAGAAACTGCTATACTGACAAAATGATGAAATCAGATGCAACGATGAGAAATTATTCGGTAAGATTGCAAAACTGATAAACGATTGCATCGCCCGTCATCGTCATCGGATGTAAATGAAGCAGAAAATATATAAGATGGGGTTATATGGCTACAATTTTATGTGTACACATTGTATACGGTGTAGTAGTTCTCGACAATGAGAACTTAATGGAGGTTGTGACCCCTCAATCTCTCCTTGCGTACACTACTGTAATGAGGTACACCGATACTAAATGCCGTATTCAGGTGGTTTAGAAATGACGATTATTTTTCTAGTAGTTATTGTTCGATCAGCTCAACTAAATTAAATACTGAGCAAAATCATTGTTAATTTTGAGCCCTGCGGTGGCGCAGTGTGGTAACGCGTTCTCCTAGTGCGCCGCTAATCCGGGTTCGACTCCCAGCAGTGCAAAAAGAACGCTTACTCAGAGATCTCATAAAGATCGCACTGCTCACTGTAGTCCGGGGTTTGGTTCCCTAGGCCTTAAGAGGTTCGGATTCCTCGGAAAACAGTAGGTCCCGGCGCAGCATGACCACTGTAGTCTTTGAGCCGTAAAACCAAAAAGAAAGCGAAAGAAAGTGTTAATTTTGAGTTATACTTAACAGTAAAGTCTTGGCGCCATATTTGACATATTTTATACGAAAAAGAAACCAAATTATTGATTTTGGGGGGCCTATTGCGAATCTCATACTACTATTTCTCTGATTCAACGTTTCCTTAAAAATACGCCTGCATTTTTCAATATGACCAAATGATCATAATTTTATCTGTATATACAATATTACCTCACAATAAGGGACGCCTATGGGACAGGACATTTTGTCCTTTATGTAGAGGCGTCCTTTCTTCGGAGGTATATATATATGTTGATACCCATACAGAAAACCAGAGAAATCGTCCCTTAAGTAAAGGTAACACTGTTGATAAATAAACTTTGTATACTAAAAACTCTGAACTTAAAATGGAACTCTAAAATGGAACCACCAAGGAACACGTGGAGGAGAACTGTAGGAGAAAAATTAAGGAGAGCAGAACTGGAGGAGAGATCGAGAGATTGGCAGAGAACTGAGGTAATTGGCGGTCCATCGTTAAGGCCTTACCTCAGTTTAAGGATCTGAGGAAAAAAGGAGGGAAGATGAGTTAGAAAGCGTTGCGGAAAGTTGAAACATTTTATTCTATTCGTAAGAATTAAGAAGGTTGGTGAAAATACTTAGTGCTGGATTTGAAACGGTGACTCGTTGTCTGAATCGATCCGGTAGCCTCTAAACCATTCTAGCCTGTCAACTGTAGTCCGTACTTACCTCGTTAAAGAGCGGCTCTCTTATTAAAGAGATGGGGAATTTGCGGAGGGATTAAGTGTAAATACAGATTCTTCCACGCCATACATCCCTCACAGATTTCTGCAAATGGAAGAGAAATAGAGAATTCGATTTAAAAAAATAGGACAACTGTGTGTTATAGAAACCAGTACATAGGGGTTTCCTCTCTTAATCTTCATCTCAATATTTTTAAATCTACCAGCATAGAAATTATGGCAACACTGAAACCCTCGTTCGCATACCAAAATATTTCAATAAATGCCAGAATTTGCACTGACTCATCTATCTTGAAGATCGATTTGAATTGAAGCCGACATAGACGGGCATGAACTCCGCATATATATAAATTCATCTCCTCCTTCTCCATAGTCTGCATATATGCGCCGCCTCCCACCACTACCTCTAAACAAGATCCCTCTTGCTGTTGCTTATAAATCTCAGATAGGCAATATCCCCTTTACTTATATTTCGGTTTCCCTATATTGGTTCGTTCCCAACAATAAATCATAGCCTTTTTCCCTTTTTTCCCCTCCTATCCATGTTCCGATATTACAAAAAGGGAGCGTAATCAAATTTGATTTTGCTATAGATTTTTTTAGGAGGAGGGACTGTTCTTAATCAAAATATAACTTCACTAAATTACACCAACCACAAGCGTGGGGATTTTCTTTTCCCGCCATATCCCTACGCTGTGGTTTTTCGCGGGAAATGCATTATAAAATTTTAATATCGCAACATTGTTTCGATATTAGGAAAGGAAATGAAATAAATTATTTCTAAAGGAAGGCGCCCCTTTATCCCCTCCCCTTCTTTAAACTTTTATTTTCGAAGCAAAATCCATTTTCCTATTATTGCTTTTTTTCCCCCATTCCTTGTAAGATAGGGAATTCCCCCTATATTAATATATGCACATATAAAAAAAATTACATCAAAATGAAAAAAAAAAGGACCTCAGATCTGAATGACAGTTGAAACATATTTAAATTAGACTACCATGGCTATTATATGCAGTCATTTAATGATTATTTTTGCAAAAAAAAAAAAGTTTTTTTTAATAAGTATTTTATAATTTTCAATACATATTAACTTTTATTATTAAAAAGGAAACATACGCGAATACATATTTCAATGATGGAACTTTATTGAAATGATAATCTTTAAAGCTTTCATTTGGCGATTAAACAGTCGTAAATCATCAATAACTTTTACTTGCAAATGATGACGGAAATGACTAAAAATCAATCGCACTGTTTTAAACATGCATTTTGAATGTAAATGGAAATAATTTGTATCAATGATGTAGGAAATGGGGGAGGGGGGGGTTCAGAGGGCATAAGCTCCCCACTGGATATGAGAACACATTATTTTCTGTAAAGTCGTATCACATGGCCTTCTTTAAAGCTGATGGAGCCTACCCCGGTAGCCAAGCCGGGGCCAGCAGGGGCGAAGCCCCACTTGCCCCATCAAGCTAGTTATATGCATAGAAAATCCCCTGGGGTCCTGTGCACCATATGCTCGTGCCCCAGTTGCCCCTTCATCCTACCTACAGGCCTGGTCCACCCCCATATTTTTTTAATTGTTGCGCTACTGATTTGAATTCAAAGTGTGCATATTTTTTTAAATAATTTAATTCTGCTTACATAACGTTATTACTAACTAATAACTCATTAACTAGAACCAGCACTGGTAACTAATAACAGGTAATAATAAGTAACAGGTAACTGATATAGTATCCTTTTAATTCTGTTTGTTTGTGACTTTACGGCTCACGGACCGCGCTGGGACCAACTGTTTTCCGAGGAATTTGAACATCTGGACCTATGATTTTCCGAGGAATCCAAACCTCTTAAGGCCTAGGGAACCAAACCCCTAAGTGAGCAGTGTGATCTTCATGAGATCTCTGAATAAGCGTTCTTTGCACCGTTGGTCCTTTCAGTCCTGATTAAATATAATTTCATGAACAAATAATCAGAAAACAAACTTTAATTTACATTAAGACATTGGTAATTTCAGTTATATATATATGTATACAAAATAGAGAATCAATAAATTTAGGCAGATCATAGCTGGTCTGAATTAGAAAGAAGAATTGGACCTGCAATGTACAAATATTCATTGGCGTTATGAGCCAATAATCATGGGTTAAACGATATTTTAAGGATCCAACATTCCCCATTCAATGCAGACATTATACAGGAAGACCTGTTTGTTTATAACCATCCATGTGGCAGAGATTTAAACAAATTTTTTGTTTGAAAGAGACAGAAAATAAATAGAAAGTCGTCGATACATCTCACATCAAAGTAACAATGTTGTATAACTTACAAGTAGTAATTCAACAAACTCAGTTCAAGTAATACCACAAATGTAAAAAAAATATAGATGAATTTATTCAGTGTCAGAATTTTTTTATTTTAAATATTTTTAGCCGAGTTTTTGCAAACATATTTTATTAATAATAAAATAGAAAGTGGTTATATTACCTTGTAATAGCAGTAATGTAGAAATTAAATTCAAACTCGTAACTAAAAAGATAGCACATGATCAGTTGAAGGCAGTTTTGAAAGTGTTTCCACATCTTATAAACTAAGCAATACCAGATATCCAAAAGGAGTAATGAACAGGTGCTTCCATCTATATTTGAGAACTGCGATTAGATGTATTTAATTGCAATGATTATTCTTTATAAGAAACATTTAAGATTTCTTTCTAGAGATGAAATTTGCAAATGTTCTATTTATATAGTTCATTGGAAAACCATTTAAAACCAAACATTTTTTAAAAGATCTTAAGCCTTCAGAAATGGCTTCAACTCTATTTGAAAGCACTTTCTGTCTGGAGAGTTCACCTAAAATCAAATTTTTTATAACATGTTTTCTGAGACATGTGTCATATTGCAAGTACTGAACAAAAGCAAATGAAAATTGTTTTCTTTTATCGCATATTTGAAAGACAAATCTATTATTTTCATTGATAGTAATAAGTAGCTCTGAAAAGTGAACTTAAGTTCTAGATACAGAGGTATCTTTCAGTGTTAATCCTGAGGGATAAAAATCAAGGTCCAATTGATGCTCCATACCATAGCCTATACAGATTATATCATCTATATATCTGCCAAAAAATAAATCCGTTCTTGGTGAAGACAAACTTTCATATTTATGTAAGTATAAATCTGCAGCTAAAGAAGAATATACTCCCCCTTGAGAAAGCCCTCTTACCTGTTTATAATAACCAGTGCCATTATATACCATATTATAGTTAAGACAGAAGTTTAGTAGTTTTACAAACGAGATTTTGTCAATTGATTTTATATCATACTCTGTAAATAATTCTAATAATACACGATATAGGTCTCTTAAATTGATTTGGTTAAATAGATCCTCAAAATCAAAGCACTTAATGAAAGTGGGATTCCTATCACTGGAGTTCGAAGTCTTTAAAAGTTGAAAACTATTTTTTAAAATAAAGGTATTTAAGGAAATTTTAACATAAATCTGTTTAATTGTACGAAGAAGCAGTTTGCCAACTCTGACACCACAAGACTAGTAGCACATCTAACAGTGCGAAAACCAATTGGATCTTTATAAAATTTAACAGTAAGCGTCATGTATGGGAAGTTGATTGGAGATTGGATGGCTTTGAGTTTCTCAAAAGCACCCTGTATGTGTTTGAAGATAGGGGTAGTGCTTGTACCCAGATTTATATATTGCTCTGTATTATCAAGAAATTTCTGTATGTTTGAAGCATAGAACCTCTTGCATATGATGGTAAATGTCGAAAAATATTTATCTATGTTCAATAACATAAAGCGTTTATAAAAATCCTTCAAATCTCTTTTGTATTCTGCAATGCTCTTGAAATTTTTATGTGTTCTATCCCATTTTTTATACCAGACAGCGTGTAAGAAAATTTCACAAATGCATTTATTGCTTCAAATGTCAAATGATTTGATTAGTATTGCATTGTAATAGACACATTGTAAATAAAACCATCAATTTCTCTGATGATATTCTTCTGTGTTTTTTTGCATATATTTTTATAATCTAAACTTAGTTCTTTTTGACGAAAGTTTTTTAAATCACTATTACTGAAGAAATTTATATCACCTGTGATGGCATGTTGATGATTACTGTCAACAAATTCAGCGTATCTTTCACATAATCATGGTGTATCAACAGCCTCATTAGTGTTTTTAGAAACAAAATTATAGTTGAAAAGTTATCGACCTATAGTAACATTGCATTTATAGCTCACTTCAATCTTAGTGTTTTCAGGGGGAAAATTTGTTTATAGTTACTAAGAGACTTTTGAAATTAATATTTTTAAATTCAATATTGGGAAAGCCAAAACCACAATAAATTTTCTGCTTTTTTTTTTAAAGAATTCATAGCCTTGGCCACAATATATGGATTCCAATTTTATTTAGAAATTCTATGATTTAAATAATCAATCAAAAGTTAATATGTAAACAAATCAACATCTGGCTTATCATCAAACAGCAAATGATATAATTTTTTTCAAGTGGGTTTGTTAAGTGTAAAAATAAATTTTTTAGGACTTAACAAATTGAAGGTAGTTTTAAAATCAGAAGATATTTGAATAATTCTACTGCTTAGTTCCTCTGTAGACAATTGTTGAGATTTCTTAAATAAAAGTTCATGCCTTATTCGTAGTGAAAACTATTGTTTTCTCAAAACAATTTAAATGTTTCCATATTTGAAGTCAATTCTTTTGTAAATTTCTTCTCTTCCAAAACACCGGGAGTTGAGAGCAAAATGAAACTGCGAATTTAAAATCTGAATGTAATAACTCTGCAAACACAATCTTTTTCTCAAGTCTTTAGCTAGGTTCAATATAGAAATTTAAATTATTTATTTATATATTATATTATTATTATTACTCTCATTATTTATATAATAAATAAATATATATATATATATTTTATCTTTCAAAACATTAACAAAGGAGGATGGCACCGTAACAAGAAATAGGGAAGAAATACTTAGAAGAGTTGAAGAATTCTACAAAAAACTATATGAAAGTAACAGTGGATTAAACGAAGACACTGAAATAGTCGAAGGAACAGCTCCTAAAATCTTAAAAGAAGAAGTTTCATTTGCAATAAAAAGTATGAAGAAAGGAAGAGCCCCTGGTGATGATGGTATTACATTAGATATCCTAAAAGAAGCTGGAGAATATGTAGAAGACATACTTGCAAAATTCTTTACCAAATGTCTTAACAGCGGTAACATACCAAACCAATGGGATTCTGCAACAGTAATTCTTTTGCATAAAAAAGGTGATAAAGAGGATTTGAAAAATTACCGACCAATTAGCTTGTTACCTGCTATTTATAAAATCTTCACAAAAGTGCTAACACATCGCCTGCAGAAAAAATTAGATGCAGCTCAACCAAGAGAACAAGCTGGATTTCGAAGTGGATTCAGTACAGTGGACCATATTCAAGTATTAAGAGAATTAATTGAAAGAACACATGAATATGAACTTCCATTGTGTGTTGCATTTATTGACTATGAGAAGGCCTTTGACTCTATTAAAACATCAGCAGTCATCAACTCTTTAAGATCAACAGACATTGAGGATGTGTACATTGACATGGTGAAACGTGTGTATAAAAATGCAAGTGCAAAATTTCGGTTACATAAAGATACCAAAACTATCAAACTTGGTAAAGGTGTGAGGCAGGGAGATACCATTTCTCCAAAACTTTTTACTTCAGCTTTACAGATGATTTTTCAGCAGATAAATTGGAATAACAAGGGAATAAAAATAAATGGTGAATATTTAAATCATTTGCGGTTTGCTGATGACATTGTTATTTTTTCAACGAACCCATCAGAACTCCAAGACATGGTACAGGAGCTCTCAACTAGAAGTAAAGAAGTTGGACTCAAGATGAACCTACAAAAAACTAAGATCATGTTCAATAATTTCGTAGAGGAAACAAAAATACAAGTTGACAACATTGAGCTAGAAATTGCTGATTCATATATTTACCTTGGCCGACATAAACAATTTAATCGATATAGGTTTTAAACCTATCGATTCAATTTCAGGCCAAATTTGTTGCCGTCGCTAGCGAAACTCAGTTTTCCAGGTAAATATTTTACTCGAGTATGGATTACCGTGGCAGCTCGTCAGTTACGATTGTGATATATATATATATATATATATATATATATCATCATCATCATATTCAACCATTATCTATCCACTGCTGGATGAAGGTCTCTCCAAATGCTTTCCACACAAGTCTATCCTGAGCAATTCGCTTCCACGTCACCCCAACCTGTTTTCTTATTTCATCCACCCATCTAGTTTGAGGACGTTTTCTAGGTCTTCGGTGGTCTCTTGGAATCCAGTTCAGAATTTCTGTTGTCCATCGTTGATCAGTTCTTCTTGCAATATGCCCAGCCCATCGCCATTTCAGCCCTTTTACTTTAACAATGATGTCCTCTACTCTAGTTTGCTCTCTCACCCAAGTGTTTCTTTTTCGATCTCTCCTAGTTATTCCAAGCATGCACCTCTCCATGCTCCTTTGCGTTGTCTGTAACTTTCGTATTGCTCCAACTGTTAGACTCCATGTCTCTGATCCATAAGAGAGGACTGGCAATACACACTGGTTGAAGACCTTTCTTTTTAGACACAAAGGCAATTTCCCCTTCAGGATAAAACTGTTTCTTCCAAATGCACTCCAGCCAAGTTTAATACGTCTGTTGAGTTCTTTCATAATGTTGCCATCCATTGAAATCAGCTGGCCAAGGTAAATATATGAATCAGCAATTTCTAGCTCAATGTTGTCAACTTGTATTTTTGTTTCCTCTACAAAATTATTGAACATGATCTTAGTTTTTTGTAGGTTCATCTTGAGTCCAACT
>QLNU02003225.1:104806836-104818341 GCA_006491805.2 Dysdera silvatica | reverse complement strand
TGTGAGGCAGGGAGATACCATTTCTCCAAAACTTTTTACTTCTGCTTTACAGATGATTTTTCAGCTGATAAATTGGAATAACAAGGGAATAAAAATAAATGGTGAATATTTAAATCATCTGCGGTTTGCTGATGACATTGTTATTTTTTCAACGGACCCATTAGAACTCCAAGACATGGTACAAGAGCTCTCAACTAGAAGTGAAGAAGTTGGACTCAAGATGAACCTACAAAAAACTAAAATCATGTTCAATAATTTCGTAGAGGACACAAAAATGCAAGTTATGAATATTGAGCTAGAAATTGCTGATTCATATATTTATCTTGGCCGACATAAACAATTTAATCGATATAGGTTTTAAACCTATCGATTCAATTTCAGGCCAAATTTGTTGCCGTCGCTAGCGAAACTCAGTTTTCCAGGTAAATATTTTACTCGAGTATGGATTACCGTGGCAGCTCGTCAGTTACGATTGTGATATATATATATATATATATATATATATATAATAATAATAATAACCACCATCATCATATTCAACCATTATCTATCCACTGCTGGATGAAGGTCTCTCCAAATGCTTTCCACACAAGTCTATCCTGAGCAACCGATTTACCAACCGATGTCGCCCCTTGTTCCCGTTGTCCAATTCTTGCATTAAAATCCCCCATGATGAGTTTGATGTGTTGTTTCCCCTTGGTATGTAGCTGTTTGATTTCTTCATAGAATTCTTCAACCTCCTCGTCGGTATGGCTTGACGTTGGTGCATATGCTTGTACTATCTGAAGTTGGTATCGATTGGTTAGTTGAACAACGAGCCTCGCTGCTCGATCTGACGTGCTTTCGACTTCAAGAAGGTAGTCTTTAATTCTTTTGTTGATTAAGAATCCAACACCAACTTGTTCATCCAGTTTCCGTTCCTTTATAATAAAACAAATGTCCGCTTTTAAGTTCCACCAATTCTTCACCTTTTCTTCTGACTTCACTGAATCCTATAATGACCCAATTGATCTTTTCAAGTTCCTCTTCCAATTACTGAAGTTTTGGTTCAGAAGCAAATGATCGTCCATTATATGTAGCTAAGGCCGATAACAAACGACAGCCTGGGCTATTCCAGTGATTCTTAGCACCTCTTGCTTTCATGCCACGCTGATCGCTGCCTTGATCAGGAGCACCCCAGTAGACTAGGGCCCACGGTTTTTGGTGTGTAAGCATAGTGGAGGAATTAGCCATCATTTCACCACGCTGGTTAGACGGATTGGTGAATTAGCCTTCACCTTCCCCCTTTCTATTCGTGCAGCAAATAATAATTTGCTTCATAAATTGAAAGCCCGGCCCGCACCACTTGAAGGTGGGGTAGGACACTAGGTTACTAGCCCGGCCGGTTCTACACATCGTCATATGCGTTCAGCGTGTGGGTCTCCTTCCAGTTAGATACTACCAATCCGTTTGCAGGCCATATATATACACTGGCGGAATAAAATCAAAACACTAAGAAGGAGTTGCGCTAGATAAACGAAATTTGGGAGGCGTGTTTGCACATCTGAAAGATGGCGCTTGTTCAAATTTCGCGCTAAACGAATAAGAGTGGCGCTAGTAGCGCCACTATGATCATGCAAATCACGTTTGCTTCAAATACGTGATGTAAACTTCGTGAGCAATCGATAATAATCGATGATAATCGTCCGGATTGGACGTTGTGAGCAAGGTTTGAGTCAAGAGTACCTATAAGAAGACAATGAAGGCAGTATCAGCAGCTTATTGAACTTGAATGAGGCTGTGTAATAAGGGCTATGAGAAGGTGAGTTTTCTTCCCACGATATTGCAGAAAGACTTGGCAATGATGTATCCACTGTGTATGAGTGTTGGCAGCAGTGGTCACCGGAAGGCACTGTCTCAAGCAGAACGGTGTCCGGTGGCACACGTGCCACTATTGAGAGAGAAGACCACCGTATTCGCCGCATGGCTGTGGTGCATCATACTGCATCTGCAGCAGAAATTAGAGCTTCTGTTGGCTTCAGAGTGACACACAGCGAACTGTAACAAATCGATTACTTAACGGACAGCTCTGAGCCAGACGGCCTATAGCATTCATGTCACTAACTCCGAATCACTGCCATATGTGACGTCAGTGGTGTCAAGCTAGAGCTCATTGGAGGGCGGAGTGGAGATCTGTTGTGTTTTCAGATGAGAGCCGTTTCTGTCTTGGTGTCATTGATGGTCGTATATTGGTAAGAAGGAGGACAGATGAACGCTTGGAACCAAGCTGTCTGCGGCGTAGACACACTGGACCTACACCAGGAGTTACGGTCTAGGGAGCGATTTCCTATGACAGCAGGATCACTCTCATCGTTATCCCAAGCACCTTGACAGCAAATTTGTACGTCAGACTGGTGATTGAACCGGTTGCGCTGCCATTCATGAGAGGTATTTAGGGGGGTGTTTTCCAACAGGATAACGCTCGTCCTCATACCGCTGCTGTCGCCCAACGTGCTCTACGGAGTGTCGACATATCACCTTGGCTTACCAGATCACCAGATCTTTCTCCCATCAAGCACATATGGGACATTATTGGAAGACAAATCCAGCGTCATCCACAACCAGCATTAAACGTTGCTGATTTGACTGACCAATTACAAGGAATGGAACTCCATACCACAAAATGACATACGACACAGTGCATGCACGTTTGCATGTTTTCATTCAAAACCATGGCGTCTACAGCGGTTATTAATGTACCACCATTTCGCATTTGAAATGGATCTTCTTGCGCATACTTTTACCGGTAACCTTGAAACTTTAATCAAATAAATATGTTACCTAGACAACTGCTTTGCCTAAATTTCATTCCTCTAAACTCATTTGTCCTTGGTGTTGGGATTTTATTTTCCGCCAGTGTATTTATATATTATCATAAAGTAAGTGCCATAGGAGAGGGTGAGCCTCAAGCCCCCATTGGATAACAAAGTACACTGGTTTCCTTAACGCCGAATCACTTCATCGTTTTTAAAGATACTTAAGCCCCCCATCATTATTTTTGAATGGTTACGCCCCTGTCCAAAGTAGCTCCACATAAAAACAGAGCTGTTGCGAATCCAGTGACTTTTGACCATATTGTGTACATGGATCTATAGTATTATACAATAATGCCTAAAATAAAGTATTTCAAATATAAAGAACCGCAGTAAAAAGGGGGTTAAATGTTTTACATGTTAGGTTTTCCATAGAACGAACTAACTTAGTTACTTGCTTACTTACTTACTTACTTACTTACTTACTTGCTTGCTTACTTACTTACTTACTTACTTACTTACCTTCTCTTCTCTTTTCTTTTTTGTTGCAAAATGCCGGAATACTGGACATATCGAGTTAGCGTAAGGCCTATTCATCGCAATATACAGAACATAAATATATATCTTATGCATATTCCATTACAATAGGATAATATAATAGATAATAGAATGATATATCTTATATAAACTATAAAAGAATTTTGTGTTGCCCTCAAAGCAATAAGTTATAAGGTAGTTGTGAGTTTAGCAAAGACTTCGTTGGTTCAGTGTTTTATATAATTAATATAGTGATAAATAAATCCTACAATAAATATAAATAACCATTATTTAATAATTAATGTCATATAATATCGCTTTACTGTAATTGTTAATTGTATCGAAGGATAGATGCCATTCGTCAAGCATAGTAGGGATTCCAGAAGTTCGACTGCTGCCAATTTAAAAAGAGAAAAGGCCAATTGGACCAAAATTGGCGGACAGCGTACTTTATTTTATTTTGTTTCTTTCCCTCGTCAACTGGACTCTGAGGTGAAAGCTTGTTCCTGGAAGTTCAGGGTACATAGAAATCAATTTCTCGGATCCCGGAGAGATTGCAACCAACACGTGGTCGAATCGATAAAAAAAAACCGAGGGAGGAGAGGTGAGGGAGTCCAAGAGGAATGGCGGTTTCGGGATAAAACGAGGATTTATCCCTGTTTGTTTCCCTGTTAGGGAAAATGCTATATATCACTCCAATTGCACTAAAGGTATTATAAGGGAAAAGTATGTGTTTGCGATGATGTTAGCTTTTTCCCCATCGTGCGCTGTAAGACCACAGCAAAATGGCGGAAGGATCGAAAATCATTTTTATTTACAACGAGCCATAAAATAGAGAAGCCTTCAATAATAAACACGGTTCACTATATTAAACAAAATAAACTAAAATATAATAAAAATCACACACAAAAAAAAATTCGCTGTTTCCTTTTCTTACTTAATTCATAATTCCATGTTCATCGTATTAAATAAGGACGTATTAAATCTCCTCAAATGAAGAGAAAAAAAAAATCATTATCCAAATCAGATATGCACGAACATTTATTAGCGACAATTACACAAAAGCTGAAACCAATTATTTGTCAAGTATTTTTTAATTTAAATGAAAAAAAAATGAAAAACTTTGAGTATTTTTTCACAAGAAAAAAAAAATAAAATCAAGCTTCACATTAAAGAATAGCTTTTTTAATTCGATACTGAAAGAAAAAAAATGTGTCATTTTTAAGATTTAGCATTTTTCAATTCCCCCTTTTTAATTACACTGGGGGGGGCCGCATTTTATGGAGGGCTGCTCATTAAAGATGTAATTGCATTACTCAAAGCGACATAAATTGCCTTTATTAAGGAATAATTTAAACCCCTGTTAGTCGAAGATTTTACAAACCCAAATAAAAAATAAATCCCTCCGAATTCTTTTAATTCATGCAAAAAAATTAACAGAAAATGAAAGAACTTGGAATTTTTGAATTACAAAACATATCCGGCGGCGGGTTTTAACGGCAGCAATTAAGATCTTTTCTTTCTTTCTCTTTCTTGTCTTACAGTTAATGGATTTTTAATTAGTTTAATGGATTGGTAATTTTCATTCATCAATTAATCTTGAGTCGAGTCGTTATTTGAGATTGAAAAAAGCGTAGCCTCGGGTGCTTTCTTAATTTGATCCGATTTTTTTTAATTATCTCTGAGAAGTTAATTTTCCGGTTTTTATGCAAATTGAAAAAATTAAGTAAATTTGACGTCGTTTTTACTACTGCTGCGGTTCATCTGATCATGAAATTTAATAACAGGAGTTTTTGTTTTGAAAGTAAATTGTAGCGTGCTTATTAACAATGAAAATAACAGCAAATTATCAATACATACATAATGAAAAACCTCAGATAATTAGTGTCAATTTTGTGAATTATAAAATGTAGCTAGTGTGCGACCTTTTCAGTCCGAGGACCAATTTTGCTTATTCTTGCAGGCCCGCGGGCCGCACTACTGTATCAGCAATATTAGGACTGAACAAATGCGGCTCAAGGGGTGCCCCCCCACCACAACCCCGGATCAGCCCACCCAAAAATATTTTCAAGATTCGCCTCTGAGACATATATATATATTACAATGTAAAATATGTATGGAAGCAAAAAACATTTACAATACTTTTAGTTATTAATATGTAAAGCGAAATCAAACCTTTTAGCGAGATTTATAGCACTGCTTATTTTCAATAATCCTGCTAATATCAGGTCTTATTTTTAATATTGCAACCCTAAGAGACGTCAGTTATTCTGGTCCTAAACTGTTCATTTTTGGAAACAGCTGTTTAGAGACGCATTGGCGTACGCAAGGTGTTTATGCGGGTTATAATTCCCACTGCAACGAAATTTTATGTATATGCATACGAACATATGGAGCTGTAGCTCTGCAACCCCCCATTGTAAGCTGTTAACTTCCCTTATGAACTTTCTACATCAGCTTATGCCCAGATGTCAGTGCTCCAAAACAGGAACATTTTTAGAGCACGCAGTCAGATGGTTGGGAAGATGTTCTTATCGACATATTTAGAATAGAATTCATTGAGTGGTAAGTTGAATTTTGTTTTAAAATCACTGTTGCACTGCAAATCAATAAAACTACTCCTAATGTCCATATACGCTAGAAAACTAAAATAAAACACGATTGAGGATAAAAACCGCGTGTTACTTTGGTTCTGTGGTGTTTTAAAATATTAATTACCACATAAGAAACTGCCAACAGAATAAAATACATAGATTCAGAGGGAGAAGTGATGTTCTTTTTTTTTTTTTGGTGTGTGTATGTGTGTGTGTGAAGCAATTTGTATTTTTTCATAATCTGGCGGGCCACATAAAATATGTCGGTGGGCGGCAAATGGCCTGCGGGCCATGGGTTGCAGACCACTGATCCAAGGGGTCCAATTATGGGCATAATTTAGGCTTAGGTTTTGAAAAAAATTTGTACTGATCCTCAGATGCTGGTCCTTAGAAACCAGCCCATTAGTCTGTCTTGAACGAGTACTGAAATAGATTGTAAGATAAGAAGAAGATTGGAAGATAAGAAGAAAATTGGAAGGTAAGATAAACATAAGAAAATTTGAAGACAAGGAGAAGATAATAAAATCGGAAGATAAGAAGATAATAAAATCGGAAGATGGGCAGAAGATTGAAAGATGGGAAGATGTTTGGAAGATGATAAGAATATTTGAAGATACGAAGGTTGGAATATAAGAAGATGATTGGAAGATAAGAAGAAGATTGAGAGATAGGGAGATTGGAAGAAACGAAGATTGAAAGGTGAGAAGATTGGAAAGTAAGGGTATTAGAAGGTGAGAAGGTTGGAAAGTAAGGGGATTAGAAGGTGAGAAGAAGACTGAAAGATAAGAAGAAGACTGGAAGATAAGAAGAAAAGAATATTGGAAGATGAGAAGAAAAGAATATTGGAAGATGAGAAGATGATTGGAAGATGAACAGATGATTGAAAGACGAGAAGAAGATTAGATGATTGGGAGATGAGAAGAAGATTGGAAGATGATTGGGAGATGAGAAGAAGATTGGAAGGTAGGGAGAAGATTAGAAGATAAGAAGAAAGTTGGAAGATAAGTAGGAAATTGGAAAATAAAAACTATAGTTTCGAAGGCAAACATGGGCTTGGTACGAGGATACTTTAATTTTTTACAAAAGTCGGCAAGCAAGTTTCACTGCTCAAGCGCAGGTAAGGCTAAGCTGCGGCAAACCAACTTTATTCGTTTCTAAGTGAAATTGAGTAGGCTCCATTTCAATTGGGGGACGGAATGCATTTCTAGCTAATACTGTACAGCAGCAGCTCGGAGGTGTTCGGTCATCTATTTATTTCGGTAGCAGAAGTAGTACAACAACGAATGACCAGGCAGATAACTTTGAAGTCCCGGAATGGCTTAGTCATATCCGTTAACAAAAGAAATTTGTTGACCATACTGTTGGGAATCATATGGATATTGTGCCTTCTACCATCCATTGGGCCAAAGACGACCTCCTTTTTTATTATGGCGCAAGGCCAGCAAATGTCGTGGTACGCCAGGCCCTACAGTTTCCAAAAAATCCTAGACTTTGCCCTCAAGGGTGCCAAATCCCGGACTATGTTGGACAGGAAAGCGTCACGCGTTCCACAATACCATGGGGAGTCGAATCCAGGTTAATAGCATGATAGTAGAATGCATTATCACCACTCCACCGTAAGGCATCGAACCCACCAAAGGTATCAAACCTGGATTAGAAGTCCAACCCGGTTTAAAAACGTTCTAGATGATAGCGTTACCACTGCGTAGCTATTTTCCGATTCTGGTTCTCAGACGCTCGGCATATTACTCTTCCTTCATTTTCCACTTTTTTTTTTGTCCCCTTCTATGTTTTGACCCCAAGGTTATTGCTTCTGGTTTCGCCTTGCATCAATGGATCGGATTTAATCGGGTAAATTGCCTTTTTCTGTCTCCACCGCCACTTTCTCCCCACTGCTTTTTTCTTGCAGTGGCTGTGTGTCTGCTTCCAAAGAATGCATCAGAGTTTCGGCGCTGTATACCTTTCTAGAGTCCGTGGCTGCCTTTGCTCATCTCTTCCGTCTCGTATTTGTCTGTGTCGTCTATGGTGCCTTTGTTGTTTCGGCTGTTAATGTCCTTCGCCTGTCATGCGGTGCCTTTCCTTTTCCTCGCCGCCCTCTCTGTGTCCTCTCGTTCTTGCCGCTGTGTGCCTTGGTATCTTGCGTGTTTGACTTGGTAGTTCTTCAATTTTGCTGTTTATTTGCATCCATTTGTTCACTGTTTCCTACCCTTCTTCATCAAATTTCATAAGGTTTCGCCTTGCCTTTTCTCGATTCATGGAATTCCGCAATGTATCATATCCTTTTCATACTTCATCGCATGGAGGATAATACCGGTGCTTCATCACTATGGCTTTGCCATACCTCTTCTGGAAATACACTTCCGCTCGATCGGAAGACCTTTTCAATCATGTCTGCATACAAAACACACAATCACTGCATAACCGTAGGGCCATGAACTCTGCAAAATGTATCCCTCCGCAGAAGCACTACACGTAACTAAGGTTCCTAAAAAAAGGAAGCTAATGCATATCTGCCATTTTGTTGCCATTGTATCACGTGATCGTGGTTGCAAATTGCATTTATTGGCGACATTTTGAAAGTTGCACTACGTTCGTCGGATAATCGCGGATTGTGGATTATTTTTTGCCAAAACAGCGATCATTGCGCCAATGTGGAAAACCTTTATTGCTGAGGTAAATGAAACCGGAATTGTACAACAAAATGGCGGCTGATGCGTCAACTTAGAATTCTAGGGGCACTATCTGTAACAAAGTCGAAGCGAGAGTAATAGCTGCTGTCACTACAAAGTAACGCGATGAACCGGAATATGAGTGTGCGTCCAATCTGTTGAAATGTGCATAACATGAATATAACTTTTTTTCCCTGCGGTACTACGGTGGTGACGCGTTCATCTATCAGGCTGTTAATTCGGATTCGATTCTCAAAGAAGCGAAAAAAATGCTCAGCGACTGTGGTCCGGGGTTTGGTTGATTCCCCAGGTCTTAAGAAGCTTGCATTCTTCGGAAAGCTGTAAACTCCCCAAACGTAGCATAATCTCTGCTATCCTTGCGCCATAAATCATAAAAAAAGCAATTTTTGGTTAATGATCGACTTCCGCAAAAGAAGTCATTGGAATGGGCGTGAAACATTAATTTTGACTACCGGTGATGGTGATAAGTAAGCAGTATTGATAACTGCTTCTTTATAGGACTTAACAATCAGGCCAGTATCGTAGCAATTCAAAATTTGGGGGCTCAAGTTGCTATTGGGGGCTCAAGCGCCTTTATAGAAGAATGAATGAAATTTTTTCCAGGGGGACTAATTTTCTTCTAGGAGGGGGCTAATTATTTTCTACAGGGGCTAATGTTAATGTATTAGTGTGATTCAAAAGTCATCGATGTTTTAAAGACTCGTCCTGGGTCTGGCAATTACTCGATGCGCATGCGCTATGCAGATAAGAACAATGCCTGACATGGAAGCCTGCAATTGGTATAAATAGGCATACATGGTTATCGTATTTTTTTGGGGGGGGTGGGGGGAATTTTCTGCGGTCAGAAGTTATGACAAGAAATGCACGAACCGACTTCTGGTACGGTTTTTCTTGAGGGAAAAAAAGTTTGTCGCTGGTAGCTGAAAGGAGGGAAATTTGTGATGTAGAGATGAAGGAACGTTGTCTGAACGAAGAGTAAGATATTAGTTTTGGCGATTTAAGAATGGGAACTGCAACCACATGCTATAAAACTTACCGCCATGCTATAAAACTTATCGCTATGCTATAAAACTTACCGCCTTGAATTTTAAAGCTGTATACCACGCAGAAGAGTCAAATCTCTTCCAAAACACCAGGCAACTATCAAATGTGATAGAAATATTATAATAGTTACACAAAAGTAATGCACAACTAATAAAGTTAAACTTGGTACTGCTAGACGTGTCGCTTCTCTTCTTCCTATTTGAGCTCTTTATTAAATTTACCATGCTTTTAATTTTCCTTCATGATTTATTGTTCAAATGTCTGGGCTAATATGTCTGGGCTTATGTTGGTGTTACCGCTGTTAAAGGAATTCAACGTCTTCAGGTTCAGTTTCTCCGTCTTCTTCAACATAGGGGTAATTTCTTTCCTCCTAATCTTTGGTTGCATCTCCGTATTTTACCTTTTCGGCAATAAGTTACTTATAATCTCTCTATGTTATGTTAGAGAACATCATAATAGTTTTCGTATTTATATCAATAACAATTTGCATATTTACGTCACAGTATGACGTAGTTATTTTTTCTGCGGCCCTATATCAGGTCCTATATTTTTTTTGATTGCAGTTTGTTCACTTCTTGTTGGGATGGTTCTTGCGTAAAGAGCAAGACAAACACGTTAATGTTTTTTTTTTTATCATTTAAAAGCTTGTAGTCCAATAAAGTTTCAAGATGAAACTAAACAAGAAATCCCTCATCCATTTTGCCATTTAAAGCTTTAATTAATTTCAAAAGAAGTCTACTTCCAACAGTCTGGGCTCTTGTTGGTGTTACTACTGTTAAAGGAATTCAACGTATTCTGGTTCAGTTTCTCCGTCTTCTCCAATATTCTTTCCTCCATTGCATTTTCGTATTTTACCTTTTCGGCAATTAGTTATTTATAATCTCTCTATTTTTAGGTTTAAGCGTATTGAGTTAAATTTTCATCTTTTATTGTTCTCCATTCGCGTTCTTCTGGATTTCCTTCTCGGTGAGACATCCATTTTTGGATTCCTTCTCTAAGAAATAACTGTTTTTTTCATGTTAATTACATTAGTTGCCGTGCTGGTAATGATCTTCCCATTGAACTTATGAGGATTCAAAATATTAATTTGTTTAAAACTACAAAAAACACTGAAACTTCATCTTTTGAATGTTGAGCGTTAAGTTACTCTGTTCCTTTCGTTCCCTTTTTATTTAAAATTTTTTACTTTTACATTTAATTGTATTTTGATTATTATTTGATTTATATAATTACTTTCTGTTCATTAAAGAAGTACGATGCAACAAAAGCGTGTTGAAAAAGAACGGTTACCCGACTAAATTTATCGCTCGTAACTAATGTGGTGTTAGTGGTGGAAACAGGAATGTAGAGGATGAGACTAGGAAGACATCAGTGGTTTTGCCATATGTGGCGGGTGTCTCAGAAAAGCTGTCTCGAATTCTCAGTTGTGTGAATGTTAAGACCTACTACAAACCTGTCTACACCCTGCGTGATCTATTACTTAAAGTTAAGGATCGCGTCCCTGAGGAGGAAAAATCTGGTGCTATTTACCAAATACCGTGTGGAGACTGTGACAAGGTGTATGTTGGACAGACGGGAAGATCGATACGTCTACGAGGGAAGGAGCATATGCGTGCGGTAGCTAGGGGAGACGATTCAAGCCAGTTGGCTGAACATGTCTTCAGGGAGGGTCACGAACCAGATTGGCATTCGATGAAAATATTACATCAGAATGTGACGAATCTGGGGAGTAGACTTTTTCTGGAATCATGGGAAACCTACGGTTTGAGGAGTCGTGCAATAAACATCGCAAAACCTCTACCAGAACCTTACAGGATTTTTGCAAAACCTCGAGTTGGGGTGTTCGTC
>QLNU02003225.1:104755637-104779211 GCA_006491805.2 Dysdera silvatica | reverse complement strand
TTTGATTGATAAAATTGCTAATTTCAGCTTTTATCCGACGAAGTGGCTCTCAAATAATTTTCTATTCGTTTCGAACAAGAAAATGACCTTTTAGAAGAAAAAGTGCCATAGTTTTCAAATTCTTAAAGCTATATTTATATTCAGCCGCATTATGTATGTATACACACGCGTATCTGCGCACATGCGTATGTATGCATGGATGGAGTAGAACATATTCCGTCGTTATCCGTCTAATATGTACACTGGTGTCCGAAAGCTGGCGCATTTATTTGGTAGCAACGAATATGGTTATGTGAATATTGTTTATGTGAATATTGTTTATGCGAATATTTAGGGAATTCTAAATCGGAATGGAAGGAGACGTGGTGTGCGGATGTAATGAGGTTACAGAAGACTAAAAAACAGTGGCGTAGGCAGAAAGTTCATAAGGGGAGGGTTATAGGCTTAATGGGAGGGGTTACAGAGCTACAACTCATATATTCCTATGTTAAATATACAAAATTTCATTGCGATCGGGCAGGGGTTATAACCCCCCAAAACCTCCCCCTGCATACGCCTCTGGAATCAAAGATAATATTGATTTTTATTATCTAAATAAAAAGTTTGAAAGAAAAATGGGCATATTACTGATTTTAACTTCAGTGAGAAGTAAATATTTAAAAAAGTGATGTTAAATTTTAATAAAATGTGTTGGTGCCTCTGGTATCTACACATGCTGCACAACGGTTTCCCATACTTTGTATGAGGGTGTTGGTGAGTTATGTGCTCAAAAAGAGGTTTTCCAAACCTCAAAAAAAGCTGTTTTCGATTCTGGAACGGAGTTCGATGGGCGCTGAAATGCTGCAAGTCATCTTCTGAGCATATCTCACACATGCTCTATAAGATTGAGATCAAAAGTATCGCGAATGGCTAGTCCCCACAAGTCGTTAAACGACTGTAGTATAAAATGATATACTAATATAGAGAATACTTAATTCGGCTATTACTAATATGCTAAATATTAAGTATATTTAATAAAGCGGTTACTGAACGAATGTGATCAATGTAAATAAATAGGATTCGGTTATACCTATTTAGCTGGCGTTTTACCTGTAAATAGCTAGTGAATAACCAGGCGCTAAGATAGACATAAGGCTACTTGAAAACAATAACAATTCTTTAATGTATTCCCAAGATTTAATAAAAACCACCATGATCCGTATAGTATACAAATAAACGTTGGGACGGCAATAAGAAACTGAGTCTGATATATTCAATGTAGCAGGAAGCTATAATGGCAATATACTAAGGTTTTCACCTTCATTGCACGACAGCACAGTGCTTATGGGCTGAGCCCGTGATTACTCTTGAAAGCCGACACAGTTTGTTTAAACACATACTATAAAACTTGTTATTGTTCTATAACTTTTTTCCCTGGCACCTTTTTTGAAATAACTTCTGTCTGGACCGCAAGCTGACCTTCACCACCATCCTATTCCCTATACTCAAGCCTAATTCATCTTCCAACCTCCAGCGGTCATTTTTCTCCAAGATTCCTTTAATATAAATTTTATTCCTGTATTAATTTCCACTTTAATATCATATCGTGAATAACGGTTCACGATAAAAGAGTTAGAAGACCACTGCATTCGGTGGGCATCTTTACCTTGAAGGAAATCTTTGCCCATGGCCGCACGGTGTGGAGGTGCATTATCACGTACTGATATGAATCCAGGACCAACAGCGCCTGGAGACGGTGAAAGGAAATCTCAAGAACTTCGTCTATGTATCTTAGAGAAATAACAGACCTCACCTCAAAGATGTGGAGTCTATGCTGCAAGTCCGTCATGAAGCCTTCCCATATCACAACTCCTGCTGAAGGAAAATTACGCCTTTTCGTGTTGTTTCCCGCGTGAAAACAAGTTAAACGTTCAGGGCCAGATTATGACAAGGGCTCGCGGGGCCTGCGGCCAGGCTCCGCGAAAGGAGTGGGGCGGGCCAAATATTTATTTGACAATTTTATTTAATGTAAAATACAGTAAATTGATAAAAAAACGATTCATTCTTTTTTCCTCTTCGGATTTACAATCCAAAACGAATTCAGAGAAATCATAGCTGTTATCCAATTACTTACAATTTTTGAGTGGGACGCAAACTGCTGGTCATCTGGCATAGAAATCAACGTTTCTGAGACTTCTGTAAACGGTTTATCTTGAAACTCTTACTCCTGCGACTGCTGTCAGCGCTGAACCCAATTGTCTGGCAGGGCGGTCCCTCTAACATTGCGCAATTATTGTCAAATATTGGTCTTACCGAGCAGTTGTTACTTTTTCCGACTTGGTATAGGTCGTCGGGTAACATCTCCAGTACTTCGAAACCTCTACCACCGTCTTGCGACCACACACTGAGACACATTCAGAATTAGAGACGCTTCGATTTAGGATCGTACGGATTCTAGCATTCGATTAATTCCTTTCACAAACATGTTCGTTTGGCGCTTTTGTGGCATAATTCATCCTTCTTGGTGGTTAACAACGCACCATACCACAGTAATTGCAAAAAATCTGCATGAACTGGCCATCCTGCTTGAGGCACCTTTCAGTCGTTCCAACGTACGCAGAGACTTTGCGCATATCGATGTCAATTGAAATGTTTTGCATATGACAATATTTTACACATTTCATCACATGATTCTCCACAACTTATTTTGAAAATTTTTATCTCTATTTTCCCGGATTTTTTTTCACATTTTTCGAATTATACTTAAATTTTGGACACGAATGTATATTTACTTGAAACGTTATGGTGCAATAGGAATATTCACTTGAAAACTTAGCTGTACACATGACACTTAAACCAGCCCTATGTACAGATTGAAATTTTTTTAAAAAGTTTTGTAATTCTATGCAGCAATCATTTAATATACATATCCAAGAATTTTAAAGAAATCTAGGCACCATCTAAAAACCTCAGTGGTTAGCATAAAGGCTTTAAAATGTATTCCTTAATAAAATAGTAATGCGACTCTCTGATGGTCGGGAGGGGGGAATTTCTAATTTCAAAGTGCAAACAATCTTCCTTCTGGGGTGGCTTCCTAATTTACATTCGTATCTCTTGGAATAGCGCCACTCTCAGGCGAAAAGCTGTTCTTCTTCACCCAATATGTGTGAAACCCCGAACTCCATCCTGTCCAATCTCTTTCACCCTCATAGACCAGCGTAGTACCTCCTATTACGCGAGGACGGATATATATTGATTCCTCCCCGCCCTCATCTCCCGCAAATATATGTATCGTTTTTCCTCAATAACCCAAACGTGTAATACATCGCGCCCCGTTCGCTGCCATGCCTCCGCTTTCCATTTTATAGTTAGGGGAAATTATTGCGCGAGGAGAAGGAGTAGCGAGCACTACACGAGGCTTGATGAAAGAGTGAAACACGATGATGCGACAACTCATCCTTTTGCTATTATTTGCTCTCCAGCCTCCTGGGAAATTAGAAATTGTCGTTTCAATATGACAGGCTTTTGTGCAAAGGTGTCTGGCAAACAGAAGCGAAATAAGTTTTTGATACATCGGATGCTAAAGAGAAGGAAAAGTTGTACATCCGCTCGCCCCTAAATGAAAAGTAAGTACTAAGGCGGACAATAGGGGGTTCACAATTCCATTTCATATTTTTGGTCAAGCGCGGGAAAATTGTTTTTCTCCCGCAATTTCTTCTCCCTCTCTCTTTCTCTTTCACCCATAATGCAACAGTCGAAACAAAAATTCGCTAATTGAAATTGATAATTGTCTGATCTTTAACTGTAGCCAAAGACGAATTAAGGTTATATGGCCTAAAATTTGGTGCGCGCCCCCTCTAAATATTAATTATTTTCAAAATAGTTGCTTTTTGTGGCTCAATTTTTTATTGTTATGTCTGGGGAGTTCTTTAATAGGCTACTGAATCTTATTACAAAAAATGCTGAATACATTACAAGGCGGAATATATATGATATATATATGATATATAATATATATGGAATATAATATGAACCTGGAATGTCCTTTATACAGGCAAATAATTTCACCCATATTGATATAGTTTTTACTTTCTTAATTGCATTGTCATATTGCATCCGACAAAGAACCCGTACATATTATTCATTCTATATTAGCCTAAATTTATTCCTATCAGTTTCAAAAAACGTGTGGAAGTAAACATAATTAGATATTGCATTCAGAAAACTCATAAAACATCAATTTGATTTAAAAATAAGCTCTTAATTGATCAAATTGGATTAGTCCTTATCTGCACTTCGGGGGCGTCAGGTCATTTTGGCGCCCCACCTTAACTTGGAGCCCAATGCGACTACACCTGTCTCACCCCGTAATCTGTTACTGGCTGCAGTTAACATATATTCTGTTCTAATAATTTTCTTCTTGATTTCGTCATTTTCAGTCCATTACACCTTTATATAATTTATTCATGGATTGATTGGTTGGTTGATTGTAATTTGCGTAATGCAATGAGAGGTGTCTATTTCATGGTTCACTTTCCTTCATTTACGCTGTTGTGTGGAGTACAACAGGTATGAAATTTTAGGCTTGAAGCTTCGAGCTCTGTATATAAACGTCTCATCCCCTCAATATCAGGCTCAGTAGCAGGAGCGGGCAAACTTTTAAAAGTTGTAGGCTAAAGCAATACTTCTTCTTCTCCTATTTCTTCTTCTGCCTGCCAGGCTACATACTCACCCAAATTGTGAAAGTTTAGTTTACTACCCAACTATTAATGAAAATTAATAGATTAGTTAATTAAGAGAACAAAATTAGTAGTTAGTAATTTAAGAAGTAAAGAATTAATCATTAGTAATTTAAGAAGTAAAGAATTAATCATTAGTAATTTAAGAAGTAAAGAATTGGTAATTTAAGAAATAAAGAATTAATCATTAGTAATTTAAGAAGTAAAGAATTAATCATTAATAATTTAAGAAGTAAATAATTAATCATTGGTAATTTAAGAAGTAAAGAATTAATCATTAGTAATTTAAGAAGTAAAGAATTAATCATTAGTAATTTAAGAAGTAAAGAATTAATCATTAGTAATTTAAGAAGTAAAGAATTAATCATTAGTAATTTAAGAAGATACAAATCAATAATTAGTAATTTAAAAATACTAATTAATAATTTAAGAAGATAATTTAATTTAATTTATAAGTTTAAAACTTGACAGGGGAAAGACTCTTACATCGAGAGTGATAACTAAATGCCACAACTAAGAACAGTACAAAAATGAATGAAAGCAATTAGATGACATGACAATAGAACTCTAAAAGATAAAGTAAAGTTCTAAAGTAAACACTAAAAGTTAAAAGGGAAAACATTTCAAGAAACCGAATAAGTTGTGAGCTTCAAGTGCTGTACAAAATGATTCAAAGGTCTCCCGGGATACGATAGTTGATGGCAATGAGTTCCATACTCGTCCAACTCTTTGTGTGTAAAAGTAGTATCTGGAATTTCGGCGAGTAACTGGTAAATGGGTCCTCCATGGGTGACCTCTCGTAGAGGATTGACGGACAAGATGAAACTTAGGTTGTGTTGAATCCGTATAAACTAAACCGTGAATCATTCGGTAAAAAAGTGTTATATCTGTAACGAGGCGTTACCACTCAATAGAATGTAGTCCCACAGCCTCTAGGCATTAGTTATAAGGTAACGTACGTAGATCAGGTACTCTTTTTGTGAAGCGACGCAAGGGAATCTCAAAAAGACGGATATTACTCATTCGGAATGGACTCCGGACCAGAGGCGTATTCTAATATAGGGGATACGAATGTATTAAAGGCCAATGGTAAAGATGTCTGATTGCACCTAGCGAAACCCTTCAAACTAAGAAAGCAGCGCTGGTTAGCTTTTGAGACAATTTTCTGACAATGCATAGAAAAATCTAAATTTTCGGATATTAGGATACCAAGGTCACTAAAGTCAGTGAGATCAGACAAAATGTTCTCACCAATAGAATATTGAAAATGAGGATTGTGATTATTGAAAATGCAATACTCCTGATTTTGCTGTAGAAATAGATAAATGATTGGCATGGCACCATAGACCCAAATGTTCACATGCCATCCAGAGCTCGAATGAAGAGTCCAATGATTCAAGTGTGGAGAAAAAACGCAGATCATCAGAGTACATTCTCAATCTAACAGGCCTGAGAATGTTTGGAATATCAAAGACAAAAATAAGGAACAAAACAGTAGCTAAAATGGTGCCTTGAACAATTCCACTATAAACAAAGGCTGGTGGTGAAAGTGTATCATTTACTCTGACCTGTGGAGTGAGATTGCGAAGAAGAGTAGCAATAATATTAATCAAACGATGTGGGAGTGACCAATAATGATCAATTTATCAATAAGCAAAGAACGACCAATTTTGTCAAATGCACGAGCGAAGTCGATATAAATTACATCGATAGGTATGCCCACATCGCAACCCTCACTCAGACCATTGCTCCATGCATTGTAGAAGCTGCATTGTGGTGGAACGCCCAGATGCAAATCCAAATTGCTCGATTGGGATTAAATTGCAATACACACAAAATCCAGATCATGAGCTGATATGTAGAAATCAGATCTGAAAGCTTGTTAATCATACTTCTAATATTCATATAAACAAGATGATATTCATGCTGAGGATGTCAACATAGATGCTGAGGATGTCAACATAGATGCTGACAATCATCCTGTATAGGACCCAAGTCGTTCAATGCTTTATAAACAATTGGTTCAGACATAATTCTACGTAGTCTTCCAAAGAACTCCGAAATATAAATTCCATTAGGCAATAAATAAGGATCCATTATCTGATCAGCAAACTCCTCAGCAACTGATAATACGAAAGATGGTAAAGTTGTTCACTTCGAATATTAATTTTAACGCATTAAAAGTCGTAGGTTGTATTGCCAATAATGGAACATATGTCCTTAGCAGATGTATCCGGATGGAAACGATTTACTAAGACGCGTTTAATTGAATGTGGTGCTACGGGACGAGTGTCAGCAATATTTCTAGCACCCACAACAGGTCGAACATTTTCTTGGTTAGAACGACCGATGTTTAATTGGTTACGATGCAAGGCAGGGTCAGCAAGACGATCATCATGCTGAATTGTATGTGATGACAAGGAAGAAGAACCATGTGGTAATTGGTTTCCATTGAGAGTATGCTGGTGTTCACCAATATATATCGTTTTATCACATAAAACGTCTTGTTGGTCAAAACATTGCACCGAAGATGAGACCGCATTCATAAAAATGATCCTAGACTCTAAGGCCATGAATTTGGTGACAAGGTTGGTTTCAACACTGACAATCCTTTCAGCCAGTTGAGAGACCAGTGTAGACATACCAGTTATTTCAGAATATATATTAAGACCTACACCTTCTCTCGGTCGTAATAACATTGTAGTTTGGATAACACTCTCAAAAAGTTGTATTGCATGTTTTTTTTCCACCAAACTGCTGAATCTCCAGCTGACACGATTGTTTCTTACCTTTACGAATAACTCGTTCATGGAATCCATACACACCACAAAGTCACCATATAAGCTAGCGGATGATCCCTTGCACGAGTTTTGAGTCACAAGGACTTGAAGCTAATGATTTAGAAGATTTCTTAGAGTCTTGAGAATTTGTGAACTGCATTTGTATTCTGATTGATAATGGAAAAATTTAATTTAAGTTCAATACAGTTTGTTGAATGAAAAGATCGAAGAATTTTGATAAGAAATCGGTTTAGAACCGAAAAGTTTAGAAACATCGTGATAGAACTTTTGAGTTATATAGAAAGGGTTTCAGTATAGGTTTATTTGGAATCAAACTTTTTTCGAACTACATTAGTATTCTGACTGCTGACATTTAAACTTTAATTTAAATTTAAGAAATTTGCTTAAGAGAATGATTGACGAATTACGAGAAGTGATAGGTTTTGAGTAATATTAGTGATATGAACTTTGGCCCTAGGCAGAAAAGCTCTATATTGTAGCATCTGCCATATAACTCGCCCCGAAGAGAATTCGGGTGCAAAGAAAAAAGGAAAAGAAGAATGATCGCTCAATCTATTCAGTATTCGATATTTACATTAATTGAACCGCAAAGTCTAATTCTTAAAAGAATAAAACGGAAATAATGTGCAATCAATACATTGACATGTAGGCGGCAGGTTTTAAAGCAATGGTGACAGGCACAAATAAATCAGTTGTATAAATTTCAACTCTCCGCTCGAGACAGTCCAAACCGTTAGTACCAAATCAGTTCGTCCCTCGCACTTATCAATATGCACCAATATACAATATTCTCCAATAATGTCACTTCCTTCATATGAATTTATCATTCCAAAACGTTATTAAAACATTTAGACCAATAAAAAGCTAAAATTTCCGGGAGCGGTCATTAACAGCAGCCAGAATATAAAATTATAATATAATGAGAATTAATAATTAGTAATTTAAAAGCTAATAATTAGTAATTTAAAAGCTAATAATTAGTAATTTAAAAGCTACAAATTAGTAATTTAAAAGCTACTAATTAGAGATTTAAAAGCTACTAATTAGTAATTTAAAAGCTACCGATTAATAATTAGTAATTTAAAAGCTCCCAATTAATAATTAGTAATTTAAAAGCTAATAATTAGTAATTTAAAAGCTAATAATTAGTAATTTAAAAGCTAATAATTAGTAATTTAAAAGCTAATAATTAGTAATTTAAAAGATATTAATTTCAGTAATTCTACAAGATAAAGCAACAAGTAATTTAAGAAGATACGTAAGTAATTAAGAAGATGGCTAAATAAGTAATTTAACGAAGATACAAATAAGTAATTTAAGAAGAAGATAAGGTCATAATTAGTAATGTAAAAAATATTAATTAGTAATTTAAAAGATACTAATTAGCAATTTAAAAGATACTAATTAGCAATTTAAAATATACTAATTAGTAATTTAAGAAGCTACAAATTAATAATTAATATTTTAAAAGACACTAATTAATAATTAGAAATTTAAAAGATACAAATTATTAATTAAGTTGGAGAATAAAAAAACACTAGTCAGGAAGGGGATCCTTTACAATGAGTTTTACTTTAAACTTACTCCGCGGGACATCTAAGAGTGTCCGTGTGACATCCAAAATGCCCGCGTGACATCCAAAAGTGTGAGCATGCCATCCAAAAGCGTCCCCGTGCCAAGTATAGCACAGGTACCATAAGTTGCTAACATCTGCTCTGTAGTCATATTAAATACTGATTAATAAGTTACATCTTCCACAAATCAAACCGCGTTGCAATCTATTCAATCCCAGCTATACAAGGCTATATGTTCAGTAGGTTCGGTTATGAAATCTCTCGCCTTTCTTAGTATTACATTTTTTTCCATGCATCCTTTTCATCCTATCTCGATACGTCATCCCCTCCCCTCACAACAACAACAATAAAAGTCCTCCTTGGGTGGTATTCCCCCAAAGTTTAGAAGTTCTGTACTACACATTTAGGGCTTAGTAGTTATGTATGTTAAAATATAGTATTATGTATATAAAAATATAGTATTATGTATGTAAAAATATAGTATTATGTATATAATATAGTATTATATTCATGTGAGGTTTATTGGGTTATAGCCTACACCGCAGTCAGGTAGTCTATGGTTATTTGTTGCATGAATACGCATGATTCCATAAGGAGGTTTCTAGCGATGAACAGTAGTATGCACACACAGCGAAGAAGGCATTTATTAAGATGCATGAAGAAACACATTACAAGAGATAGCAATGGCTAGTCGCCAGGTGATGATGCGCACATTATTGGATGAAAAGATGTATGGACGTAACGTTAAGCGAAAAGGAAGCATGTGTTACATCTTCGAAGGGTGCAGAGCTAAGAGGATGTTCTCTCGTTGAAGACAATTTTGGAATGGATTTCGGGGTTCATCCCTCCATTTGCTATTGGCGTACAAATGTCATGTGATTGAATATTGGGCCAGGATTGGCTAAGATTTTATATCTGATATTTGAGTAATGTGTATGAACTGCTGTAAGGAGAAGTCATAGCGTTACAGAACAGAACACATTTGTATATACGAAAACTGTCTTTTGGTTTATGCTTTTGCGTTAAGAGAAAACCAATATGCCTTACTTGGAATATCCACATGACCTTTAGGGTTACGCTAGAAGAGATTTTAGTATACATCTAAGATGGCGTATAACCGCCACATATGTATACAAAATGTAGTATTATGCATACAAAACATAGTATTATGTATACAAAATATGGTATTATGTATACAAAATATAGTAGTTTTATATTGATGTATATTACAATATTTTATAAATGCCTTTTTTCACAATTGAAGCCCAAAATTACATTTTGCCCGAAGCTCTTAACTTTATACAATGAACCGTTGTAAGTGCCAAACCTAGTGCACACGTATTTCCAATTCAGCGAAAATGTAGGATATTTGGGGATAAAAAATTCGAAAAATTTCTGATTTTAAAGCTAGTAGATTCGCTGGAAGAGTTTTGCTTCCACTGTTTATCGAAACTCTGAAAAATAATTTTTTTCATACATCTTTCGTTAAATTTAATTAAAGAATTTAAATTTCACCTTGTAAGATTTTAAACTGATTTTTTATTCATTTGCTAAAATACATGCGTAATTTCTGAGTAAGAAATACTGTAGACAAGCTCGCGCATATTGCTTTAAAACGGAGGTTTTGTAAAACAAGCACCTGCAAGAAAATCGCCTAAGGTCGATATTTAAATTTAGCGAGTTTCAATTAACATTAATTCGCAATTCTCTAATCCGCAACTCTCTAATCCTCCACTCTCTAATCCGCAACTCTCTAATCCGCAACTCTCTAATTCTCAAGTAACTCGGTAGGTTTTCAACGTTAACAATAGCCATCATTATTGCATTTACGGAAGACCTTTACCTTGTCCTTTTTATTGCGTACAGACAGAAAAACCAAAAGCAATAGCGGGTTCAATATCTATTGAAACCCGCTAAAAAAAGTGGGGGTTGCAAAATTTCTCACAGGGAATCTTATTTTTCAGCTAACAATATTGTTTAATAATATTACTAATAGTACTGTGGGCATGTAACCCTCATCCCTCCTCTTGCATACAGGTTTTAGAAAGGGAATTATCGTAGTTCCGGGTTTAGACGATATTTGATAAAATTCAGAACTCAGTTGCAGGAACTGAATCAAATTGGTTTAAAAAGTCATAACGCAAGCAACAATAACCATTTCTTCCCATTTAGATAAGACTGACTTTTATCATCAATTAATTTCTCTAAGTTATTAAAATCAACACTTCCATCATAACCGATGACGTGCATTAGCGTACGCAGGGGGTATTGATGGGGGTTGTAACCCCCATTGCAATGAAATTTTGTATATTTAACATAGGAATATATGAGTTGTAGCTCTGTAACCCCCCCCCTTATGAGCTTTCTGGTACGCAGGGGTTAAACCCTATTGCAATGAAATTTTGTATATTTAACATAGGAATATATGAGCTGTAGCTCTGTAACCCCCTTAGGAATTTTCTGCGTACGCCTATGATGACGTGGTAATATTAGATAAATTATTTCAAAGAGAAGGAAAAAAAAAAAATTTTTTTTGCATTTGGTGAGACCCGAACCTTCAGACTCGATAGCCGGACAACTGCTTTTATCTATTGGGCTACAGACGTCTCCAACTCGCCTCTACGGGCTAATAATAAGATTCACTGCGGACACGTTCAAAATTAACGGGACAACGCTTGGATTGCTTTTTAAAACAAAGCGATACGTCCAAGAGGTCAAACGTTGATAAGCGAGACTGTCGTTGACTTTATTGAAGATAACACCACCATTAATTGTGAACTTTTCTGCAGTTCAGTGCAGCTTCGTATTCTCTCTCGGAGGGGAATTTGATAGGCGCCTGAAGCTCAATAGAAAAAGGCATTTGACTGGCTATTGTGGGATTGCGGGTTCGGGTCCACCAACAGGGAAATCATTCCTTTCTTTGGGAGAAAATTATCATTTAATTTCCCTTGTTTCAGTTCAATTGATTTGAATAAATAAAATTTGGAATCTAAAGCAAACTTTTAATCGATTTTTCGCCATCTGCAAAGTGATTTTTCGTTAAAAGCGACCTGAAAAATCGCTTGGATTGTGGGCCTCCATTTAGAGCTATTATCGCATAGGTGTAAAATGCTCTATTAAGCAACGTTACTAATGATAGCCCCGCGCAGAAAACAAAATACAAGTGCAACGAAGGCGAGGGAAAAGTTTTCTTATTATTCAAATGTGTTCGCCATTATCAGATTATCACGGTAGTACAATATCCAAGGAATTTTTGATACAAACTAAAATATATTGCGCTTTGAATGGCGCAAAAAAGAGGTGGGGGGGGGAAGAAGGGGAGCAAAGAGCTAATTCCATTTTCGCCGGAACCGCATCTGTTAACACAAGCGATCTTTCATCCTCTCTGCGAAATAGAGATCTAAAGAAAAGAGAAAGAGAAATTGGAAGAAAAAGAAGAGAAAGAAAGGAATAAACGATATTAGAGGGATTCCTTATCAAAGCACCGCGAATAACAACGGGAAGAAGCGAGCAAGAAGAAAAGAAAATCTCATCTCTTCGGAAACGCTCCCAATCGCGAAGAAAGCCCCACAAAACGCACTTGTCAAGAGCCCCAGAAAGCAATTCTTGATGTATCGACGGAGATAGCAAACCTATTAGCTGAAAATCCATTAGCGAAAATAACGGAGCCAATTTCATTAGCACCTCGTACGGCTCTAACTCTTCCCTTTCACATCCCCCCTTTTCTTTTGGTCCGGTTTTTTATTTCTTCCTTTTACTTCTTCGGATGTTGATGCTGCTGCCTTTAAACCGTCTCCATCCTCCTTTAGTTCTTTAGCGATATTGGAGGACCGAGAAGCCCTGCTTCAAGAGAAAGGGGAAATTTCCTCACAAACGCTTTTACGTTTCAGCAGGTCTATGTCAACAGCGGTGGGTCGCTGAGAGAAAATAGAGGAATTATAAAAAGAAATAATGCTGATCAGAGGTTCGATAGAACGCTTTTCCCCCTTTCAATAGTTTTTCCTTGAAGATTTAAATGGTTTTTTTCTACTGAGATGGGCGCGTTCGAATTCAAACTCCTGAGAACGTTTTACAAACTATAAAGACGTTTTCTAGGTCGTGAAAAAGTTTGAAAAGAATTGACCTTAATGAGCGTAAAACAACATTTCGATGAGAGACACTTAAAAAGTAAGATCATCGAGTAAAATAACGACATTTAGTTTCTGCCATTTCTTACGAACCCAAAATGTTGGAAAAACAGCAATCCATATGAACCTGCTTATTGAAAATGGAAACATTGAAAAGAAATGAAACTTGAAACATCGAAATGATGTTCATTGAAATCAAAACGTCGAAACAGGTAAGAGATGTCAACGCTATATGCATCGAATCAGTGATGTAGTGTGACGTCAAAAGTGGGCAATCTCCACTCGTACACCATGCCCCACACGAATAAAAAAAAGGCACAATTCATGCACACGACATCCTTATCACCATCAACATGATGGTGTGACAACATCATCGTGTTGTCATGGTGTAACAACAACATGTCATAATGTGGCGTCATCATGTTGTCACAATGTGACATCGTGCTGTCATAATGTGACGTCATAACAATGTTGTCATAATGTGACATTATAACCATGTTGTCATAATGTGACATCATAATCATATAATGTGACATCATAATCATGTCATAATGTGATATCATAATTTTGTCATAATATGACATCATGTAGTCATAATGTGACATCATGTAGTCATAATGTGACATCATGTGGTCATAATGTGACATCATGTGGTCATAATGTGACAATTTCATCAACATGATGATGTGATATCATCAACATATGAAATGTGACTTTTTTTACTCGAAGAGGGCATTTTGAACGATTGAAAATGTCCATGTTTGAAGTGACGCTGTCACTGCATAGAATGCCTAAGGAAATGATACAAGGATGAAAAGATCGTCTTGGCCAAGAAGACGACGACTTGCAGAATGCAAATTAACCAATTTCGCGTTCTCTCATGGTTTATTCATCTTGCCAATTTCGTAGCAATCTGACCAGTTATGAAAATTGAAGATTAAAAAAAAATCTCGTATTTTAATATCCATATAGTTCATATGTTCATAGATTCATATAGTTCATCCCATCGGATATTTTCGCTTCTTGACTTGTCGCTTTGGTTAAAAAAAAACAGTCAAAGCGTTGCCACGCTAATCGCGAACTTGTCCAAAGGAAGTATTATATAATGCTCGTAAGGGAGAAAATGAATGACGCCTGTAGCTTAAAGGTAGAGAACTTGACCAGCAATCAAAGGGTTGTGGGTTCATATCCTACCAGCCTCCGGAAAATCATTCCTTTCTTTGCACGTAATTTACTGTCAATCTGACGAGTTCTCTCTAGTGATCCAATTTTAATTGCCACGTAGTTTTGACAAGGCTTAACTTATTTTCAAAGTTGAGGTCCCCGTTTAAAAATCTGAAATGTGTTCATACCACTCAAACTATGTAACACTGTATCCTCTTAAAGATGGCAATCTCCAATAAAAATACATATAAAAATTTGAAATTCTGGCTAAAGTTCGAAATAACAAATTTTGATACGTAATGTTTTTCTTTTGTCCCTAGGAAAAGGAAAAAAAATGAATTGATAGAATAGATCTAATTCATTTAAGAGGCTCTCTAGAATTAGATTTTTAATTTATCCCACCCCCACCCATTTCACAAAACAAAACACCTATCAATCTTAACGTAATAGTTCTTTGATTTAAGGAAACAGGTCTTCGAGGATATCGCAACTTAAAAAATATGAAGTCAAAAACTCGGGCGTGTTTTAAAATTTAAATTAAGGAGTTCAAAATAAAGCGTCACTAAAAACACGCAGTGTCTCATTAGTTGGGGACAAGAGCTAAGAAGCGAAAGAGATGGATAATGAAACTTTCGATTTGTTGAGTTCATAACAATTCAAAACTCATTGCGTGGGGGGGAGCTGGTTCAAGTGGCTTTAAAGAAGATTATGTAATGCGGCCTTAGAGAAATTCTTATGTTTTGATATCCAGTGGGGGGGATATCAACCCCCCTGAGCCCCTTCCTATCTTACGCCACTGCTTGGGTTTCATTCATCGAACAGCGCATGACGAAGAGATGCACCAGCGATAGCAATGTAGCACGTGATATGGGGAACCCTACTTCAAAATGTCGCTTAGGCGTAAACCATAAAGCCCCTAGAGTTATAGGCCGACGCACCATCCACCATTTTTTTGTACACTTCCGGTTTTATTAACTATTTTATTATGGTTTTACCAACGTTTGTCATTCGGCAATTAATAATTACTAATTACTAATTAATAATTACATTTTCTTCTTATATGATTTGTTGGAAACCTAAACATTCTATATTTATTCCTCGAATGATTAGAACAATTTACAGCGGAACACCCACCCATTTCACCAAATTTTATTAAAAATAACACACTTGTACACTGAACCACATACAGCGGTGAATGCGATCGCGTGATACGATGGCATTCAAATGGCGGATGCTCCAGCTTTCCCTTTTTTAGGAGCCTTAGTTGATCCCTATTTCGAACCTCACCATCAGATAAAAGTTTTGAATTTAAATACAACAACAAAATAATATGAATATTACGCACTAAGAGTATTATTATAAATTGTACATGGGTTAAATCAATTTTACCCTCTCTGTGTACGACAGCGTTTTTCAATGTGTGCTTCACAGACCCTCAGGCACCAACCGCAATCAATAATATCATCCAACAATAGAAAGGTATTAATTATCTTTTTATACTGACGTATTGCTTATTTTTATATTTATGGCCATACAAATTCAAGGCAAAAGAATGCAGGTTCATTATTTGTCAGCCGAAATTCAAAATGAATTTATTTCATGCTGTGCTGAAAAAGTCTTAACTGCATTTTAAAGGAATGAGATGTTCCAAAATACCTTTCTATAATTGTGGACGCAACGCTAGATTCCGCCCATATGGAGCAAATGACATTCATTTTGCGTTATGTTCTTGCAAACAGAGAAACGAATGAATGTGAAATACTTGAAAGATACATAGAACTTGTAGATTGCAATAAGAAAACAGGAGATGTTATTGCAAGTTTGATTTTTCAAACACTTAAAAAAACGCAATATCCCAATATGGGAGTGCCGTGCACAAGAATACGACAAGGGCTCTAACATGAGTGGTGCATACAAGGGCGTTCAAGCTCGAAATTTGGAAATGAACCCCTTGGCCATTTTTTCTCCTTGTGCTTGTCACTCTCTGAATCTCTGTGGTGTTCATGCGGCAGAACGTTGTCCCGAAGTAATAACATTTTTTGGTGTTGCACAGAAACTGTATAACATATTTAGTAGCAGTCCTCAGAGATGGCAAAATTTGCAAAAAAATAAAGCACTGACTGCTCGCTTCGTTCCCTGTCCAATACACATTGCTGTGCTCGAACTGAAAGTGTGAAATCATTTGCACAAAAGCTTCCTTCAATAAAGGAGTCAATCGACATGGTGCTAGAATTTAATCCAACTGCAGATACTCAAACAGATTTAAATGGTATAAAGACATATATATAGAGTCATTTGAATGCCTCGTGATGGCAACAGTTTGGTTCAAAGTTTTGTCATCCATAAACTACCGAAGCACAGTTTTACAAGCTCGAAATTCCATCATCGATAATGAAGTAACAAATCTTGCTAGTCTCTTTATAGATTTGAAAAAGATTAGAAGTAGTTGGGAGGCAATCCTAAATGAATATAAGCTTGTATCTGTAAACTTAAATATGCAAGCATATGAATTTTCAGATCAACGACAGAAGAAGGGAAAAAGGAATGCTGAAGGATCGACAATGACACCAACCGAAGTATTCAAGTTCGATGTGTTTAATGTTCTTTTAGACAGTGTTATTGGTGGCATTACAACTTGATTTGATGCAGCGAAAAAATAAATATTTCAGTCAATATGATGTGGTTATATCACGACTTAAATGAAGTACAAATTCGGGAAATACAATAAAACTACAAAACAAATATAAAGATGATGTCAGCGAGCAGCTCTCTGAAGAATTAATATATCTGAAATCGATATATGATGCAAACATACAGGAAAAAAAATCTTTTACCTATACGGTTGCTCAACAAAATAAACCATCTGAATCTTAAACCACTATTTCCTAACATAGTTATTGCTTTGAAGTAGTTTTGTACAATTCCCGCGACTGTGGCTCAAGCCGAACGATCTTTTAGTTGTCTATCAAGAATAAAAAGTATGTTACGGTCAACTATGGGTCAAAGTCGAATTTCGTCTTTAGGCTTATTACCAATTGAGGCTAAGCTAGCCAGACATCGTGATTTTTCCCAAATAATAGACACATTTGCAAGTCGTAAAGCTCGCAAAGAGGCTTTGTGAATTAACTTAAATCCGAGACTCTTTAAATTCTGCTGTCGTCCTTTCTTGTTAAACAACTCTTATTTTCTATTTACCAAATAGTGCATCGTTCTAATTCAATTTTCTCATTATATTGCAGGAAAAGTGAAAAACTATTTCCATCGATACGTACGTGTTTGTTTGTTTTTTCATGGGGCCCGGGCCCGCTCTCTGCAGCCTTGTTTGTTCTTCACATATCCAAAGGAAATGATGTCTTGGATATTTTCTTTGAAGATTTTACGATGGTTGAAATGTTCTGAAAGAGAAGTTTCACGGGCTCCTATAATACATATATTTAAAGGAATGTGACTGTGGTAAGCTTGAGTGTTCAAAATCCCAATATAGGAATTAAATCTGTCTGCAAGAAATTCTGCTGGCTCTTCAACCTTTGATTATGGCACAAAGACACATTTGATTCCAGGTATGGTTTGTTTACAAATTCAAATATAACGTTTTGTGTTGTGATATGATCCTGGGTAATTCTTTGAACGTCCGCTTCTGATACAAGTCTTTTAGTGGCCCTTTCAATGACGTCACAAGGTCCCTTACCATGTGAGGTTGCACAAAAATGCCACTCTGTATTCAGTCCAAAATCTTGGTAATGACTGAGGTTTATAAAGTTTTTCGATTTTTGCAGTACCTTGATGCCTTGTCGGAGAAATGTATAACCTTTCCCACATATGGAACAGTGGCTTTTAAAAGCTCAATTCCTTTTGGACTGTGTAAACTTCTTACACTGTGTGATTAAGGCAATCACTATAACCAGGGTATCTACCAAGTCATGAAAGTCACGGAAGTCAAGGAAAGGTTAAGAAATAAGAAAAAGGGCACAGAAGTCAAGAAAAGGTCAATTAATCGATAACGTAGGTCACGGTTACGCCCTTTTTTTTTTTTCCAATTTTACGCTTGTGTTGAAATGTAATTTTTTATACGATTTTTTACTGGTTTAGCTATTCTTTTTACAAAACTTGGCAATTTTTAATGATTTTTAGCTATTTTTTATGTAGATATTTTATCAATCATAAAAAAATGTCGAGAACTTTCTTTAAGGTCAAGAAATGTACAAAAGTAGCCAAAAAAAGGTCAAGGAATTGAGTTTCTTATTTTCAGTAGATACCCTATAACGCAGATACTCTTTCTAATCGCTTCTACAGTTTCATTGTCTTGTATTTTAAAGTACAAAAGGCAACAGGTAAAAATGATTCTTTGTGGTTGCAGTTAATTTGATAAATACTAAAGAATAAAATAATTCAAAGTCTGAACTAAATCTAAGTCTGAAATTTGAAATACAAATGTTTATGTATACACTGGAATTCTAATTATTTAAATATATACCGATATTTAGAATATTTAACACTTAGTGAAATATTAATTTGGCAGCACATACAAAATATCGAAACAAGTTCGACTTTTCCCCTCAAATCCTCTCCCCCACCCCCTATCCTTTTCAAGGCAATCTTCCGATTCTCCAGTTTGAAGGATATTGTTATATCTCATAGACTAATTCGAATAATAGAATGAAATTTTCAAGTTATAAACAACATGCAAAGAAATGCCTCCTTGCCAAATTTCAAACAGATAGCTGCTCCCTCTTTTGATTTGTGAGTCGCCGAATATGCCTGTTTTTTAAAATTTTCAAACTCTTGTATGTTGAAAGGGGATGGAAATAACAACTCCAGTTTTTTGGGGTACCACACTGAGACAGAGAACTAACATATAAAAAACGCGACATTGATATCTGTTGCCCTTCAGGAGGAAATCGTTTTCAAAAAATGACGATTTCAGCGATATTTCGGTCATTATCACATTACTCGGAATTTTTTAAAAAATAATCTAAAGCTGTAAAACTTACGCGATGTAAGTAAACAAACTACGTAGATTTTAAATCTTTTTGAATATTTGATTTATCTTTATTAGTTAATAAAATACATGCGATTTTGTAAGTACTTGATTTTCGCAAAACCGCACGAAATCTTGTTTTTCCGATGCCTGTTGCCAAAATAAAAAAAAAAAATTTCAATTGGTTTTTGATTTTCTTTGCATATATGTTTCAGCATACAAAGTATGAAAGAAATCAAAAGTGGTTGAGCGGCAAAAAAAAAAACAAAAAAAACAAAAAAAAATTGACGTTCTGTAGCATGACCCTTATGCCAATTTAATAAGTCAAAAAAGCACCAAGAGCAAAGAAACATCGTTGCTCGCCCTGCTGCCATATGGAATAATGATTGTAAAATATAGAGAAATATCCAATCAAACGAAAAATAAAGCCTTACCAATTGATATGGAGCAGAATTTAAACCTTCTGCGGGATTTTCGCATTACATTTAAGACTACCTATCGACATCTATTTTGATTGGTCCGCCCTCTCCAATTTAAGTGGACTTAAAGTGGAACTAAAACCGCGACTCCTGTTTCCCCATTTACTTACAAATATATATTTCTTTCCGTTCTAAAACGGCGCATAAAAAAAAAAATGCTCTAGTTTTTATCCGGGACCTTGTTTTCCGGCGAATTTCCGGAGACGACAAAGTCACTAACGACGTGCAGCTTTCCAGAAAAGAGTTAAAAAAAAGAAAACCCCTTTCTCTAGATCTTCAACTGGAAGTAGGGAAAAAAAAGGGAATTTGGAACAGTAAAACCTTTGATCGTTGACATAATTATGGTTCGATTTTTTCCCTTCCACAGTAAAAGGAATTCTGTGCCACAGTAACACCAGAAGGTCTCGTTAGACTTCGGAGCTACTAGTTGGGGATTTTTTTTTTGGGTCCTCTTCCTGTGTGGACATTTTACCTCGGTCCTGAAATTGGACATTCGTTCGTTATATCACTATAAGCTTTTTTTTTTATTCCCTAGGGTTGCGCTCATTAGGTTGAGGCCTCCATCATTAAGACATACTTGAAACGGGCCTTGGACTCGCTAGCCCTTCGCGGCGAACGAAGTACAAGGACACTTTATCAGTGAAAATTTGCAGCCTAGAAATCGAAAGAGGCTTCTTTTAAGACAGCGTCGTTTAAAGGGAAACGCAAACGGCAAGTTGAATCCAGATAGGTAGTCGATTTTCAGCCAGCTATTGTAAAGTAAGAAAGGCGTTATCGTGGCTCGTGACGGAAATTGCAAGTAAAAAAGATTGCAAGAACAGAGATAGTGAAAACGAGAGATTGCTAGTACAAATGATTTCAAGGATAACAGATGGTGAAAACGAAAGATTGCTAGTACAAATGATTGTAAGGAGAAAAGTGCTGAAACACAAATTATTGTATATTAGAAAGCGTAAGCATAAAAGATCGCAAAAACAGAAGATGGCAAGGTAAGAACTTACAGGAAAAAATGATCGCAAGAACAAGAGATAGTAGCAAGAATAGAAAATAGCAAAATAAAAATATACAAGAACAAATGATCGCAAAGACAAGGGACAGTAGCAAGAATAGAAGATGGCGAGAGCAAGAAATAGCAAGGACAAATGATCGCAAGAACGGAAGTTCTGAAACACAGAAAATCTTACAGCAAAAATCGTAAGCATAAAAGGCTGCAAGAATAAAAGTTGTAAGGCACAGATTGTTGTACAGAAGAAATCATAAAGTTAGAGACTAAGAAAAAAAAAAGGTGGTACAATACAAGTTAGCGAAACAAAGGTGATATGATAAAAATCATAAGAAAAATTCCACACTATAAGCCGTAAATATAAAGGACCTAATATAAAAATATTAAAAACAAAAGGCTATACACAAAGAACTCCGAAGAAAATTTGTAGGAGTGTTCACGACAAAAATTTGTAGGAGTGTTCACGACGAAAATTTGTAGGAGTGTTTACGACAAAAATTGTAGGAATGAAGGTCTAGGACAAAAATTTCAAGAACTTCAAGCTCATACAATCTCAAAAAACACTATAAGTTAAACACAGCACACAAATTGCTATGTCTATATATTTGTTTTATTACTATATCGATAGTAATACAGCCTTGCTTAAGGGCTACAATTCTTTGGGGCCCCAAGGCTCCCTAGAAAAATATTTTGGGGTCGGGCCCTTATTACTTATATCTTCTTATCACTTGTTGACTCATTGGACTACCCACGCGGTTCTTCCATTCAGGGCCCTCCAGAGGGGGAGGTCTGTGACATACTGTTGGATTCCAGGCCATACCGGCATTCGGGGTAACGAAATTGCGGACACTTGGGCGCGTCGAGCCCTAGAGGACGTAAACGGTTCCTGCAGTAACAGACCCTCCCCGCACAACCCCTCCCTTTCCTGCCGTATCAGGAGTCTGAAGGACACCTATCGAAGTGACATGGTGAACCTCTTGATAAGAGACATTACGGGGCACTTCCGATCGAAGTTCGAGGTGCGAAAGTCGTCGTTCTTTTTCCCCGATGGTCTCCCAGGTGGGGGCACAGACCAGGCTGCATCGTTTCAGAATTGGCTGTGCATTCACCAACAAGTACCTCCACCGCATTAGGCAACTCCCGTCGCCTGTGTGTCTCCAGTGTCAGGAAGGTGCTGACGAAACACTGGAACACATTCTTTTGCGGTGTCCGGCCTACGGCTACCTCAGGGAGGAGCTCCTTCTCGCCCGCCGCCGTTTAGGCCTCGCCTCGCCACCAGGTCTGTCCGACCTCCTGGATCCCACCGGATCCCCCCGCCTTCGCGCTGCCTCCGTGGCTGTGCTAAACACCTTCCTTTCCGGTCTTGGCCGGTTCCTGTAGGTTACTCGGCTGGCCCATGGGGGTGTCTCCGGTCCTGCTGCCTGGGCCGTGGCCGTTCCCCGTGACGGTTCCAACGGCTGCTGGTTTCGGTGTGCGTTGAATGACGACTTTACGTGAACGTGCATCTATGAATGCCGTGTTGATCGGCAATCCATCTCCCCCTCAGCCGCCTCGGCGGCTGATTACGCTGTTCAAGCGTCCTGTCTGGGATTACAGCGCCGCCACCTTCGGCTGCTGCTACCATTCCTACTCCTGCAAGAGAGATACAGATAGGCCTCTCCTCCAATATTTCTTGACTGTCCTACAAACTAGAGATGGGCAAAATTGTCCCACTGATTCAGTTAGTGACCGATTGTGCACATTTCTAATCAGGGGCGGACTGGGTCTTCTCAAAGGGCGCATACCTTGGATTTTCGGAGGGCGCGAGTCCTATCGTCCGCCCCTGTCTCTAATGCGAACTGTTAAACGTCTATTATTTCATTTTTTTTTCAGTAAAGCAACGACATTAATATTTGTGATATTTTACGAACTTCTCCAGCAAATAAGATTTTCAAAGCATGCATTAGTTAAATTACAAAAAGATTCATATTTGGCTATTCCCCTACTCTCGACATTTTGTATTATTCGACATAGGCTCTAGATATCGTTTATCCAACTAGATACCGTTTATCTAATTGATGAACGCTTTCTTAATCAACCTGCGTAAATTCGATGTAAATTCATGATTAAGAATTTTTCAAAGATAAAAGGAAGGTAAAAGAAATTGAATAATTATCGCCTCCTCAATAAAAAAGGTTGAATGATTAATTAACTAAAAATTAAATTGACACCAAAACTATTATTTTATAATCGGCGAGGACTGATGAGAAATTCGGCATAAAACGTTACCAAATACAGTGAAAATTTTATGGGTTAACCTTCGGAAAAAGCATTTTCGTTGTTAAATCATATAAGAATATATATTCGTTGTTAAATAATATAAGACTATAGAAATAGATTAAGGTTGAAATGTTGTTTTAACATTGGCATAAATTGGCGACATTTGGCGAGAAATTTTGCAAAAAGACGTGACACTCCCCCCCACACACACACAAAAGTTAGGGAAAATTATAACAATTTTTCATGGATTCAAACTTACTAGTAAAAATGATTGCAACGTTAAAAATTACAAGATTAAAAACGAAAATAATAAAATAAAAATAGTTTACTGTGAAATCAACATTTATAATTTATTGTGAAATTGATATATATAATTTATTTTGTGAAATTAACATGTAGAATTTATTTTGTGAGATTAATATGTAGAATTTATTTTGTGAAATTAACATGTAGAATTTATTTTGTGAAATT
>QLNU02003225.1:104724021-104744736 GCA_006491805.2 Dysdera silvatica | reverse complement strand
TTATTTAGATATGTTCATTAACGAACTCCCAGGTATTTTTGAAAAGCATCAGAATGATTGTCTTAAGCTTCAGTTTCTGGCGCCAAAATATTTACAACAGGCTTCTTTTAACGATGGCTTTTCAAATATGATTTCTCAGGGACTGGAATATTACACTAATATAAACGATCTTGTCAATCAATTCAATCAATATATGATTGAATATATAACACTGAATTAGTGCAGCAAATAATTCACGGACAATTATCTTTTTGCGGAATACCAATAAAACTAAATATACATTTTTTTATAGAAGAAAAGGAAATATAAATTTATCTACAATTATCTTAAAAGGAACCAAAATAGATAATGTAACTTCTATTAAATGTTTAGAAATAACCATTCAGCATGATGTGAAATATACACATAGACATATAATACATACATAGACATATAATACACACATAGACATATAACACATACATATAATACATACATATAATACATACATAGACATATAACACATACATATACATACATATAATACATACATAGACATATAACACATACATATAATACATACATATAATACATACATATATACACATAGACATATAATATATACATAGACAATGTTCGTAAAAAGATTGCAGGAACATTGCGTTGAGGACCTATGGATATTTTTTACCACGTAAGGGCAGAACGTTTCCAACCTTTCCACTCTTAAAGGAACCCGTGAAAATGTTCAAGTTCCCCATGGAACCCCAGGGTCGATAAACAATATTTTTGCATGATATTTTTATTAACGATCATTACTGGATCAAAACGACTATCATTTTAGTCGTTTATTTGAAAAAAAAATGCAATTACATGAAATTACTATAATTTAAATATAACTAGGTATAGATAAATAATAAATTTCTTTAGTATAAAAATTTATAACAAATAATAATATGAAATCGGCGCCTGTTTTTTGGAACATAAATGTTGAATTCGGGGTCTAATTTGATTTTCGTTATACGTACGCGGATTTCATCTTCCACAGGAAGGAGATGATTTCTATCCTTACTCCTAATACTTGTTAAACAAGAAAAAACTTGTTCACACATATACGAATACTTGTTAAACAAGAAAAAACTTGTTCACACATGTACGATGTTGAAAAGTACAGCAATATATTAATTGCTTTCCTATGAATTGTTGGATACTCACTTTCAAGGAAAATCCAGAATTTGCCCAAAATCATGTCATTAAATCTTATTTTCAATGAACCATCTGACTGCAAGTCACAAAGTTCTTCTTCTTTTGAAGTTAGGCTCTGAGGATGAACGGAAGCGCGAGAGAATGGATTCCTCACCCAATCGTATAGTTCTGTTAACAGGGGTGGAAAATAATAATCAACTTTCATCGATAGCTCCTCTAGGTGGGATACAATAAAACTTGAAATTTGTTGGTATCCATCTTCACTTTTTAGTCCTGCCAGTAATTCAAACATATCAAGATTCCCTTTTACAACATGATCTTTCCATAAGTTTAATTTTCTTTTAAATCCAAGAATCTTGTCGCTTGAATTTAGTATATTTTCTCTGACGCCTTGCAGTAACTTATTCAGTTGATTCAAGTGATGAGAAATATCTGCTAAATAAGCTAGCATCTGCACCCACATTTGATCCTCGAAACATTTAGTAAAATCTTGTTTGTCGTTTCACTGAAAATGTGCATGCATTTCTTCCTTTAGCTCAAAATCCCTATTAAAAGCTCTGCCTCTATACTTAACCATCGGATTTCAGTATATAACAACAGATTTGTGTTATCACACAATCCATATTTTCACAGAGCTCTTTCTAAATTCTGGAATGAAGTGGCTTTCGTTTAATGAAGTTTGCCATTTTTATAACATCATCAAATGGCTTTTGTAGTTCATTACCAAGATATTTTGACATCAACACTTCTCTATGAATGAAACAGTGTGTGGAAACAACATTGGCATTTTTTTCTTTTACAATAGCAACAAAGCCTTTTATGGAGCCAACCATGGAAGCAATACCATCCGTACAAATGCCAATACAATTCTTCCAAAGAAGATCTTTTCTTTTCAGATATGCAGATAAAATATTAAATATATCTGCTTGTCTCAAATAATTCTTTGCAGCAGAGGAAGTTTTCTTAAATTTCTCCCTCATTAACAAATCTTATAAATGCTAGAACAAATAACATTTGTTGGTTAAATCTGTTGACTCATCCACTTGAATTGAAAAATTGCCAATTTTCAGTTTATCACACAAAACCTCTTCAATATCATGTGACATACCATTGATTCGTCGACTTACTGCATTGTTCGAAAGTGGAGTATTTTCCATTTTCCTTACTGCATCTTCTCCTAACATTTTACCCATTATAATTTTACATGCAGGCATTATCAGACTCTCGCCGACTGTGTAACTTTCTCTTTTCTGTGCTATAAGCTCTCCTGCCAAAATAGCTTGCTTCCTGAGTCTTTTCAACTAACTGGGAATGTGTTTACAAAAGCTGTACTCTGTTGACGTTCAGATTTTAGCGGAGTTTTAAAATAATCAACAGTTCTATTTTCCATATTAGTACGATTTGTCGTGAAATGTCTGTTTAATTTTGTTGGAGTCATTGCTGCATTCGAAAGGTTTTTTTGCGACAAATGAGACACAGTGGAAGAGGACATTCTGGATCACCAGTCCATGTAAAGTCCATTGATAAATGGCGTTCATTGTAACGACGCCGAACCTTTTCTGCACCTCTTTGTTTATCAGTCTTTTGAAATTTTGTATGAGATTCTAAATATTCATCACTAGTCTCTTCAGAATTATCTGGATTGTTTGTCGTATCGCCACATTTTAACCGTCGAAATCTATAGAAGAATTAAAAAATGATAAACGAAACCAAATAAAATACTAATAAGTAGTAAAATAACAAAATAAGCACTAGAATTCTGTTTATCCAATCATATGATCCTACACTTCTTGCATCATTAATGCATACACAGTCACACTAGATTCTAGTCCGTGACGATTGAAATGCTGCCTTTGGCTGTTCGGCTATGCTCGGTTAGACTCGTGTTGCATGCATAGCCTTGCAATGCCAATGTACAGTTCAACGAAAATTGCTAAAGAATAAGTTAATCTCCTTCAATTTTTTAAAAAAAATATATAATTTTTTTTACAATTGAATTGGTAACGCAAGTAACAAATAAATTCATGAAACTGTTGTCTGACGAGTCTAACCGAGCATAGCCGAACAGCCGAAGGCAACTTTTCAATTATCATCGGCTAGACTCGTGTCACAGTCACACCCGCTTCCTCCACCGAAGTTACCCGAGTGCAACACCGAATCAGGAAAAAAATTGTTTTCCCTTTTATGACGTACGTATTATTTCTCTATTTCTTGCGGAACCCTTAACAATGTTTCGCGGAACCCTGATTGGGAAACGCTGATGTAAAGTATTACATACATTATACTGCGCCTTTATATATCCACACTTATATTACTGTGCACTTGTATATGGTCCAAACTTATAATGATATGTTAGACGTATTACAGCCCTTCCAAAAAATTTACTAAAATATATTATAAACGTACATATATAGATTCCAAAGTATATCTTGGGAGTACAACTTTCAAAATATTTATAATTATAAACATTTCTTATTTATGTTTAATGTAATGTATAATAATAATAACCCCAAATTTAATTCACCTAGTTTTAAACTCTCATTTATATAATACTAGAAACAAATATATTTATAGAATGTCAAAGCCGAGAACAAATTTAACGAAGATGCACATAAATTATACAGAAATTGAAATATGGAACAACCTTCTATGTCATCTCGGAGAAATGAGATCTTTTTCCCAATTTAAACGTATTAGTAGACAAGACTTTACAATAGAAATTTTCACATAAACGACGACTTTTTAATTTACTCCTGCAAATTTATATTCAACTGCTTCACTTTCAGTCATTCCTTCTCAAAATCGTAATAGTTCAATGCCTCTTCACAAGCAGATTTTCCTGGTTCCAAATTTGTGGTTCTACAACGTCAATTTATTCGAAGATCTCCAACGAAGAACCTTGCATCATTAAATGTGCTCAGACGAGTCGACTATCGATATTTGACTTCATTTATAATGAAAACATCACTGTTTAGGGAAAATTGGTACATGAGGCAGAGTATAGGGGCCGAAACTCATGAGGGAAGACAAAGGGAAGGGGGTGAGACTCGTCAAACTGTTTTTATATCGGCTTTTTTTTGAGGTCTTCTGCCAAGGTACAATTCATGGTGTTGGTTCCATTACATTGTATTCGACTGTGTATAATTATACATATTTTCAAAATAAATATTGATTGACTGATTGATTGATAATTTTAAATTGGATATATTTGATGTAATTCACTTGTTTATCTTGACTTCACTTTATTATTATTATTTGGGTCTGATCACCTTGTCAAGCCTTGTTTACATTTAGTGATCTGGTTTCATTTCAGAATGTTATGTAATAATTGTGCTTCTGTATAACGAAATTTAAATGGCATTTTAACAAATAAACTATTGTATTATTGTATTGTATTGGTGTGTCAGCTGCTATTGACATATAGAGACGAAATGACAGGTCCAAAGGGTCTTATTTAAAGAGAGTTTGAGAGGTGGAATAAAAAGTAGGATAAGTTCCAATCCACAGACGGAAATTGACACCTTGTCTCAATGTCACAAAGCTTTTTCCCAAATATGCACATTTTTTTGAAAATGTTTACCACTCTTCCAGTTACAAGCTGCACATGCGAACGCTGCTTTAGTAGTCTGCATATTTTGAAAATCTACTTGGGGTCTACAATGAAGGAAATTAGATATAATGGACTGGCTCGTCTAAATATCAATCGTCATGTGACAGTTGAAGTCGAAAATGCCTTAAACGTTTTCGCGAAAGAGTCGAGACGTTTCGAGTTTGTTTTATAAGATATAGTTCAGAATAAAACACAATTTATTTAAATATTCAGAACTAACTTGCAGGTTACGAACAATTGTGACATTGATTTAACGTTTAGATCAGGTCTATAGTCAAGTCGCGGCCAGGAGGGGCGCGACCCCTGTAACCCCATCTATCTATTTATATATATATATAAAACAACCCCGGGTTCCCTGTGTCCCATATGCCTTTTGCCTTGACCCAGTTGACCTTTTATCCTAGCTACAGGCCTGTGGTATAATTAGTTTAGAAAATTTGATTATCAATAAACATGCTTTGATGGAGGCTTGTTACTTGTGTTTATTGCGTTTATAGTGACGTTTAAATGTATAATTGTAACGTGCGTGTTTCGATCGTCTAACACCCCCTAATATTGCGGAATCATTACCCCTTAGAATAGAAAGGCAACAATTTTGTACTAGATATAATGGGATGCCAAACTAAAAACTTATACTAGTTTCAAACTACAAATTTATACTAGTTTCAAACTACAAATTTATACTAGTTTCAAACTACAAATTTATACTAGTTTCAAACTACAAATTTATACTAGATATAATCGAATGTTTAACTTGTGTCCCCCACAAATTAAATCCTGCATATGTCTATGCTTCTAAGGTCTAGGGATCCGCGGATTACAATGGGTATTTAGTTGGTAAGCTTCTTCTTCTTCTTCTTCTTTCTTTCTTTTCTTTCTTTCTTTCTTTCTTTTTCTTTATTTTTTCATCGTTTTGCGTCGAATTCGAGTTGAAGGTGTGTTAGGCGAACGCGTTAGTTACCACTGCACCACCCTCAAAAAGCTATTAACATACACTATTTTAATAGATTTGTTATTTATAAATAATGTATACGAATATAATTATGTACAGTAATTAAGTTTTATGACGTTAAAAATACCTACATACACTTCGTCCCCATTAAAGCCGGAGGTGTGGGTCATTAACGTCTATTATGCTATTAGAAAGAGGGTTGCAGTTCTGTAACAATTTAGTCACCGTTAGGAAATTTTCGATAAAGGTATTTTCTCATCGATTGTTTTGTAATCGATAGATCTCTTACTAATGAGATTTAACGACTGTCTGTATATGGACGCATAATTTTAAAATAGTGAGGTTATTAGTTAAGCAATAATTTTTGCCACCCACGTATAACTCAAACTTGACGTTGTAGTTCAATACGTTGTAGCTCAAACCTGAACTGTTTTGTTTTTGGAGAAAAAGAGATGCTTTCTCCGTCCTGGATTCGAATCAGGGTCCCTCCGTTTAGTCCGGAGTGTCTTAGACCGCTAGACGAACGAGGAAAGGAAACAATGCTCTCTTTCTCCGTATATAAGGATGTATGATATTATTACCCTTCACAGGGATAACACAATTGCTAAATGTGGTCAACACAGAAAAGCCTCCGACGCGCGTATTTCCATTCCCGGACCGATTCAGACACTTGGCATCGAGCGGCGAAAACTGGCAATGACATCAACGTTTTTAACGTCGCCAAAGTTGCCGCTTGCCGCCCGCGTACGCTTATACTGATTCAACAGATACTGATTCAGACAGCGCACATCGAATGTGATCGAAACGGCACGAGTCGCGAAGCGACGAGCGAGGGTTCTGTGGGGTCTCCCCCTAGTTCGGTCTCTGTGATTCAGGTAAGTACTGATTTATTTATAAAAATACTAATTTATAATCAAAATCAAATGCGGCACATGGGCTCGCCCGTTACGATTCAGTGAACTTTCTGCTATAAGTAGCTAGAATCGACCGTTTAGCGCCGAAACGCTTTTTTGCCGCCAAGCCTTTCCATCGCCAAGTGTCTGAATCGATCCGGGAATGAAAAGACGCCTCCGGGGCGAGATTTTTGTGAGTTTTTTCGTGGGGGGATTTATTATACAATAATGTTTGCCACCCACGTATATTTAGCTCAAACTAGAGCTTTTTCGTTTTTGGAGAAAAAGAGGCGCCGTCCTCATCTTGGATTCGAACCAGGGTCTCCGTTTAGCCTAATGGCATAAGATAAAGTCCCTTCCAATGGATATCAAAACACATTATTTTCTCACAGGTCTCATCACAAAATCTTTTTTAAATACGCTTGAGCTCTGCCCTATAATAGCCATTTGAGCCCCCATAGATAATTGAGCCCTCCAGGGTTTTTGAATTGCTACGCTACTGCTAGAAATATAGCAATAATGAAAAATTATAAAAAAAAACAAAAAACTTTTAACGCAAACACTCATGGTACTCATTGTACACTCATGGTAGATTAAAATCGTATTAAAATTAGTTCATGTTATCCGAAACGAATAGAATAAGAGTTAAGGAAACAAGTTTGTATTAAAAATAATTGGAGTTAAGAGTGTTTGTGACAGCAAGGTTCGAATGTAACGTTAAAAGTAAAAATGTATTCCTTTAGAGAAATTTATTTGCAGACAACATCGCCAAGTGGGAGGATGGTAGCCAAGGTTGTAACCCCTGGCAATCGATGCTCTCATCCAATGGACAGTTCGAATATTCCGTGTCCCAAATTCCGTAATCAATTAAACAAGAGTGAAGGAGAAGAAGAAGAAGGAGGAAGAAGAAAAAGAAGAGGTGGAGCTAAAGGGGTACAAGGGGGAGGAGAGATGGAGGAGTGTGGGATGGACTAATTTCTTGCAATCGTCATTATGTTTTGGAAGCAGAATCTCTCCGAAGGTAACAAGGCTTGCTCGTCCGGCGAAACCAATTAGCGGAGAAAACTTTCGAGGAGAGAAGGGGCGTGGAGAATGTAAGGTGGAGGTCGGGACAGGCCAAACAAACGAGGAGTTGATTAGGGGCGCATGCAATCGCTTCGTAATCGTAGAACCTATCTAATTTCGCGATCGTAGCTGAAGAAGGGGAGGGACCAACCAGTGAAACGATAGAAATGGAAGAATACTGGGAGAACATTGTAAACTAGAAATCCTCTAATTTCCTAAGGTACATAATAAATGCTATATATATATTATATATTTCAATATATGAGTAGGGTGTAATTAAAATGTATTTAAGAGTGTGTGTGTGTGTATATTTTCATATGTTACTATAGAAAAGGTAAATTAAAGTAATTTAAGATAATTATTTTCCGTAGGAAGATATAAAAGAATATGAATGAAAAATGGAATTAATGAGACAAAATTCGTAAAAAATAAATAAAAGGTAAACATAAATTATCTCAATTAAAATTTTATTGCCTTAATAGCTATTTCTGTGGCCATTTGCCACTATCTTCAGAACCGTACTAACTCTGTTTACAAACGATTCTAGTCAGCGTTGCCATCTTGCCAATCACAAATTCGTTGGTTTGGAGGTAGAAAAACATGTGTCTTTGTGGCGACGTTTCCGAATGTAGAATCAAGGAAGTTTATCCAAGCGGATGAGACACCATTAACTGGTAGCTAGTTATTCGTTGTGGTATTGGTATTAGAAAGAATGTGAAAGGCCTAACAACAAACAATTAAAGTCCACTGTTGAATAAATTTTCTTGGGAAGTTGGCGAGCAATTCCTATTTTCCAAAGTACAGCTAATCCAAGAAATTTTCTCAACGGTGGATCTTCATTTTTTTTAAGTCTTTCACATTCTTTCTAATGTCATTTTCATAGGAAATGATCATCCACCTGCCAATGCTGTCTAACCTGTTTGGAGAAACTTTATTGACTCTACAGCCAGAAACGTCTACAGAGATCCGCATGCTTCTATTATCTCCCAACCAAAGAATTTGTGATTGTCGAGATGGCAACGTTGACGACATCGTGTGTAAACAGAGTCAGTACGGTTCTGAAGGTGGTGGTAGATGGTCACCGAAATAGCTATTAATAAATTTTTAATTGCGACACTTTATTTATGAATGGAAAGTTTAAAATTTTCAATATTCCATCAGATGATGATTTTATGTGGCCAATATCAATCTATTTTTCCAATCAAATGATCTAATGAAAACATTAGCCAATTATTAAAACTAATTTACAAAATTACAATTGTAAAAATTCGACTCAGTATTAGTCACAAATTGGAGATACATTTTCGCCAAATTTGGCGACAGATATGTATCGAAAATTTTACACCAGGCTTTTCTGCATATTGTATAAAAGACGTTAGTTTAAAAGGTTAAAACTGGCAATAACTTTGTTAAATTTTTTGCAATTAATTCATCATTACGCCAGTAATTAATGAAGCTATCGTTAATGCATTTGCAATTAATAATAATTTATGGACGTGGTAAAAACAAGCAAAATATTATTAAAAGCTTTAATATTTACATTTATAAAATAGTTTGAATTAAAAAAAAAGGATCCAAAGTTTTAAAAGTGCATTAAAAAGACAATTAACGTAAAAGAAATATTTAATTAATGTTTACTTCAAGAGCAAAACGATAATATGCATAAATGGCAGCGAGAAAAAGGAAAAAAATATTTGGTTTTCGATTATTTAAAGAGCACTAGAAATTAAATTGCAATTAGCAAATATATGTCACTTTCAAAACCAACGAAAATACTTTCAAACTCTCTCTCTCTCTCTTCAACGCAGTTTTTCAATTTATTCAAAAACAAGATATTTTTCAAATATACATTTTATGAAAAGTTTGGATTCTTTCATTTTTAAGGGAAATGTTTAAAATTACTAAGCTTTCAAACAGTGTGACTTAGAAACTACGGGGTGTTGTACAGTGTGTTCTGAAAACATCGTATCAAAAGTATATAGTTTTAATACTTGTGCAAAATGGACTATAATGGATCTTTATATGGAGGTTCGGAAATAAATAACCACGGAGTTATGGCTATAAACAAATAACAAAGCATGATTGGATGAAAAAAAAGCCACTCCCAAAATAAACGTATTTGCCTATTAGATCGCATCTGGGCTGTATTATAAAAAAAAAGGATAGCTTATTCGCTGTGCATCTGTGGCATGTGGGAGTTAACAATTTCGAGCCAATGAAAATTGTATTTGAAAGTTTGGCCTTTAATTTCCCATCTTTTGCGGTCGCCAATTTTTGGCGAGAATGGCGAATATTTGGCTGTAAATCATGAGCGAATATAAAAGAATTTTCGGAGCATAAAAGTTTATGATTGGCAGGTGGAGGGCATTGATGGATCTAGTATGAATCCTAGAGGTGGGGAGGGTGGCGATTTGTATGGAAGTATGCAAAATAATTTGAACCCTCTTAACTGCTTAATCATTTTATCAAAGTCGCTTCAAAAATTGCATATTTTTTTATTACATATTTCAAATGTACATGCATTTGAGAGTTAAAATATGTAGCACATTTTTGTAAACAAGATTTTTTTAATATAAATTTCGTGCATAAGAACAGGCTTTCATAAAAATCAAATTTAAGAGTAATCGTTTAAATTCAAAAATTCTGAAAATAAATCTTGATTAAATTACGATTTAGGAAGTGTTCAAGTATTACGTAAGCAATATTTTGGCCATTTCAATCCCCCCTCCCTCCGGGTAAGCAAAAATTAACATTGACCAACATAGGAAAATAAGATGATCGGCAACCCTCCTAAAGATGCTTACGCGATACATGAACATTCCCTTACTTTATAGAATACAAATATAAAGCATGTATACTAGTGAAAACCTCTATACTAGTGAAAACCACTAGCCGAACGTTTCTTGCAAGCCATATTCTGAATACAAAAACCGATAACAAAGGGAGCGCTTGCAAAATCAGTTAGTGAACTCTATGCAAATACGAAAATTTAGGCGAAGATAACGCCATTTGTTGACCAAACTACGACTCAAAGTCTAAATATTGTAGAAAATGCATTATAGACGGTTAAACGAGGGAAAAACAGATGTAAAAATTGCATACTCGCCGAAATCGCGGAATGAGTAAATTTCCTTGCTTTCATCTTGCCCGTGGAAATTGCGGGTTAAGCAGTCAGAGGGTTAAACTGCAGGGGAGGGAGGGGGCATCCCAGTAGCGCAGTTGGTAAGGCGTCCGTACTTCCTACGGCGGAGGGTTTGTTCCTTAATACAGCCTCTACCGCATGGGCCCCTATGCATACTTTTATCTCCCCTATCGCCTACCCTGCCCTTCGTAGCAAAAATTGGAACACTCCTTAGGCAAACTTCCTTAATCGGTGTTGCGAGGTTTGAAAATTTGATTTTTCAAACTAAACTTCTTATTTTGAACCAAGAGAGTTTCCACGGACCTAGAGGGTATCCCGGTGTTCATAGAGCTCCTTCGGGAAAAATTGGAAGTTGCAGCCCTACGTAGGAACCCTAAAATCTTTATCCATGAAATGGCGCCAATTTTGGCCATCACAAAAAATGCCAACACACCTCAAAACCAATTTGGCGCCGGATTTGAGATTTAAAGGAAGGCTCATTTTTGGTTTGAAGGCGCCATTGGTTATTAGAGACCCCACCTCTCAAATCTAAAAGTATGCATAACTCCGTGGATATGCATTTCCGACCGCCCCATGTAAAGGGCCATTACGGTCCATTTTGCACAAGAATCACGGCTATATACTTTTAATACGGTGTTTTCAAAACACCCTGTATATAGATATACACACAAGGCACTATACAGGCAGGGTCGACGGGGAAACTGCCCAGGGCCCACAAATTTTAGAAGCCAAAAATGCTGTTACTGGTCAAAAATCAGTGACATAGATAAAAGGCAATATTTTTTGGGGGAAGCATGGAACTACTGAAAGGCCGACACTTTCTTTGGCTCTTCTAGCTCCATTCCTCTTGTATAAAAATTATAATCGCTGAAGTTGGGGCCCAATTCTTTTGTTTGCTTTGGGTCCGAGATTGTGACGATCGGACCCTGTATACACACTGTATATATATAAACCCTGAAGGCCCATGTCCAAGTGGTCTTCATCAGAGAAGGGCCCTTCACCCTAAGTCAGAAAGGTAATATTTCTGATATGAGGACTGAACCAAACTTCTGATTTGTATGGGAGGGGTGGGGAGGCTCTATCTGATTTAGCCGGTATATCTATACCCAAAATAGCACCTTCTGTACTTTAACTGGTGAGCTCTTCCTTGATGAAAGATAATAGGATATAGAGTATTTTACTTTTTAAATTGTAATTTACAAAGTTCTATTTCTATTTTAGAATTATTATTTGTTATTCATTAGTGAATTTTGCAATTTATAATAATCCGAATTTGATTATTGTATTAAGTAGTATAATCAATATAAATATAAGTACATATTTGTACGATCGGTTACACCAATATAAATAATCATGGAGAATTAATAAAATTACAGAAAAACCCTTCTTAACGGATACCCCGTTTTATATTCAGATAAAAATTCATAAGCAGCAATTTCTTCAAAATAATTACCCTTCCCTCCTCTCTTTTACACACATTTTTTTATATCTGGTGAGTGCCCGTCAATGCGGCGTTTTACTGTATATCGATATAAGGGAATGTACTAAAATAATCGAATGTATCGATATAGACGAATGTAGTACAATGATCGAGTCAATCGATATGCACGAATATAGTTCAATGATCGAATGAAGCGATATAGACCAATATAGTACAATGATCGAATGAATCGATATAGACGTATACGTATAGTACAATGATCAACTGAATCGATATAGACGTATACGTATAGTACAATGATCAACTGAATCGATACAGGCGAACATAGTAAAATGATCGAATGAATCAATATAGAACAATATAGTACAATGATGGAATGAATCGATATAGACGAATATAGTACCATGATCGAATGAATCGATATAGACCAATATAGCAAATGATCGAATGAATCGATATAGATGAATATAGTACCATGATCGAATGAATCGATATAAACAAATATAGTACAATGATCGAGTGAATCGATACAGACGAATATAATACAATGATCGAATGAATCGATATAGACCAATATAGCACGATGATCGAATGAATCGATATAGACGAATAGAGTACAATGATTGAATGAATTGATATAGACGAATATGGTACAATGATTGAATGTACAATATAATCGAATTTATATTAAACAAATGCGACTTTCTATGACACTGAGCCTCATCAGGAGAAATGAACTTCATCTCAATTCTATTAGTGAAAACAAAGGCTTTTAAACACATGATAAGCAAAAAAGTAAGTCCAGATCACTTATATAATATACTAAAACGTTGAGCTAATTTAAAATAGATTGAATCCATTACGAGTATCTATGAATTATTAATCTCATTATTACACGAAGAGCAATTTACCATAATTTTCGTCGATTTGTGTGCTTCATCGATCAACAAGTATCTTCTCATAAATAAGCAAATGTTCAATTAGCAAGAACGTTGAAGCTTACTTAGTCAAGGAGAAATACGTATGGTCAGATCAGTATCTGGTAAGAAGCCTGAAATGAAAAAGCGATCTATTGTGAAAGGTTTGGTTTATACCATAATAAAAATTCCGATTATATGGACATCGATAATACGAATTTTCAGATAATACGAACTCGATAAAGAAACGTATTTATTTCGTACTGTCATACAGAATAATCTTATAGAAAATATGTTTTTAAAGGAATGTTAAAAATCAGACTACACCTACACATAATTATTTTTGCATTTAAAGTTGTTCTTTGTAATTTCAAAATTGCTTAGTTCCATTATTGTTTGCTGTTAAAGAACAGAAACGAGGAAGCGAAGTAGCAATAGTCTACCAGTCTTCCTTAGACATGACATTGTGGTGTTGACTTATTGTGTTGCTCAGCCAGAAAACAATAGTCTTTCCAATCCTACAGTGCGAAAATGCTCAAAACTATAAAAATCTCTATAGTTCGAATAGTTTACTAATCCAAACTTAGACTCACTTGGTTCGGATTAAAGGGGTTTTACCATTCAAAGGCCAATTCTTAGAAATATGTTTGTGTAGACTGTAGACGAACATTTGTCGCATACAGGGGCGGATTTAGAGGTCATTCAAGGGGGCGATTAATGACTTGATTTTTGAAAATGATACCTCATTGGACCTTTACCTTGTATCTTTTCAATGTTAAATTTTCATTCGAGGGAGGGAGGGGGTCGCCCCCCCCCGCGCACCCTAAATCCGCCCCTGGTCACATAGTCGAACCTCGCTAATGTGAATCCCCTCAATGTAAATTACTTTTAACTTGAATCGTCTCCTGAATTTGAGTTCCTAACTGTTATAATACTTTCCGGATAGCAAGAACTACTTTTAGCATTGACACAATTTTGTAATCAGGAGTGTTCATGTTAACGAGGTTTGACTGCATTATGCGTCCCGGAGTGGCGCCAATGGCTCTTGAATCCCTACAGCTGATCTCAAATGCAGTAAGCTTAATTGCTTAGCGTATAAATATGCTGCGATTCGAACGTCCCTTTAAGATGTTAGTCTTGTCTGCAATAATCTATTATTTTTTCGAACGCAAACTCGAAATTGATCTGTGCACACACACACACACACACACACACACACACACACACTGAGGAACTGCTTGAAAGAAGCAAACAATTTGAACTCGCTCTGTCAAATCGCTTTGGATTATTACAAAATTTGGAAAACACTGATATAACAGAACAAAATAAAAAAACCATCAGCAGCTTACTTGTAACAGCCGGGACTCTAGTATCACAAACAATGAAACCTAAAGAAGTCAAAATTTCTAAAGAAACTTTAAACCTAATGGGAAAACGAAGGTCTTGGAAGAACACAGGAATAATTGCTAACGAAGTGGAATATATGGAAATTTACAAGACGATAAGGAAACGTATCCGGGAAGAAACTCGTAAATTCAATACAAAGTTGGTACAAAAAACAACTGAAGAAAATAAAGGCATCAAAAATGCAAAACGCAAGCTAATAAATGGAAAAGCAAATACTTGTCTTAAAATGTAATGACGGCTCAGTATGCAGAACACGCCAGGAAATGCTTAAGAGGGTAAAAGAATTCTACACAGACCTCTATAAAAGTAACGATCAGCAAAATCTGCCAACAATTGTAGTTACAGAAGAAATGCCGGATGTTTTAGTATCAGAGGTAACAGATGCCATACGATCAATGAAAAATGGGAAATCCACAGGAAAAGATGGCATTTCTGCTGAAATGTTAAAAGCTGGGTGTAAAACGCTTCACAAAATATTGGCAAATCTCTTCTCAAAATGTCTTAAGGAACAAAAAATTCCTAATGCATGGAAAAAAATGGCGATGTTATTCTTTTTCATATAAGGAAGGAGCTCAAGATGATCTTAAGAACTCTGGACCAATTAACTAAATAAAAATAAAATAACTAATTAATCAACTTGAAGAAAAGCATGGTCATGTTTAATAAGTTCGTCCAAACTAAGAAAATCGTTGTTTTGGGAGAAGAAATACAGCAAGCTGAAAATTATATGTACCTAGGTCAACGAATTACGATGAAAGGCGACATAAATCAAGAGATCGAACGTCGTATCAAGCTTAGCTGGCAAGCATTCTACCGGCTACAAATAATTTTTAAAAAAAAGCTCCCTATTTCTTTACAGAGGAAAGTTTTCGATCAATGCATCCTACCTGTTCTGACTTATGGTTGTGAGACATGGACATTGACTGCCAAAGGTATCCAAAAGTTACGAGTGGTACAAAGGAACATGGAACGGCAGATGCTTGGTATCACGCGACGAGATCGAAAGACCTTCAGTTGGATAAGAGATCAAACAAAAGTTTGTGATATCATTGCGAAGGTAAAAAGTTTGAAATGGAAGTGGGCAGCCCATATTGCTAGAAGAACTGACAACAGATGAACCAAAAACATCCTAGAATGGATCCCACTGGACACTACACGCCCAAGGAAAAGGCCAAAGACGAGATGGGTGGATGAAATAATTAAATATATTGGGCACAAGTGGCAGCAAAATGCACAAGATCGACTTCGTTGGAAAGATGCAGAGGAGGCCTTTATCCTGCAGTGGATTGACAACGGCTGAAATGATGATATATGTATAGAAATGCAATTTTCGTATCAGGATTATAGCCAGGATGAAGAGGCAACTGGAAAAGGCAAAGGACATATGGGGCCCAGGTCACCCGGAGATATTTCTCCCTCTTTCTTTATATATAAATATCTCGATGGGGCAGGACCACGCCTCTGCTGGCCCCGGCTTGGCTAAAGACCTGTTTCGTATATAGTAGAGACGAGTAAATTTGTGGTGGAAGGCTAAAGCTCACCAGCACATTGTATTGTGCGTTCGCGCTCAGTTGGCGTGTGGTACCGTTAGCAGACGGGTTAGTCCATTGCAGTTTAGGGAAGGGCGTCTTGCCGAAACTGGTTTTTCGCGCGGGAAAAACCAGTTCCTCCAAGACGGCCTTCCCTAAACTGCAATGGACTAACCCGTCTGCTAACGGTATCACGCGCCAACTGAGCGCGAATGCACAGTATTCTTCCTCCCAAAGATATAGTTCCACGATAAAACCTTCTTTTTCTTATTTTTTAAAATATAATTTATATAAGTTGCGTCAACAATTTTTTTGACCAATGAAGAAATCAGTGATTTGACGCGCATGCGAACGTGACTATTATTGGTTGGACGAACTGGTTAATACCTGCATAATTAAGCTGGCTGTTTGTGAAATGACTGACTGGGCAACACCCTTAGTTGAGCAAGATCATTCAACAGATCCGCTCCGGAAAAAACTTGCTCATCTCTAGCGTGTCATTGGGTTCGCTTTGTTTAAACAAAGCAACGAAATCTATAAGATATAATAATTTCATAATTAAAGAACTAAAATATTTAAAATAATGTAAATATTTAAATTAAGAAAATGTATGGAGTAATTAAAGCGTTTAAATATATTTTTTTACCTTTCAATGTATACAAATAGATAACGTATTAAATATAGTGCGTCTGCAATGAAATCTTAGATGATCAACAAGATGTAAACCAAACAAAATTGTCGCTTTTTTGTTAAAGTTTAGACAGTACGAGTAAAGGGCACTTCAAAAGGACTTGAATTCCCTTTACCAGAAATAGCATAACATTCAGAAGTACTTTATAATTTACTTCCCTAACTCGTTTCTAATCCATGCCTCGTTGTATAGTAGTACAACAAATAGATAAATATCAACGGCAAAACTTTTGGGATGAAAAGCGTCAATGTTTGAATCATCTACTCCATTAGCCCCTGGGTCGTTGTTTTCACAGTAAGCACGAATCAGTATGCTACAAAGCCCGACATTCAGGGGTATCTCATCAGGCTTCTCATCAGGCGAAATGCGACATCAACTAGGCTTTGTTATCCGCTTTTGACTGACGAAAAAGCGATGCGAAATTTGAATAATCAACGAATGAGGCGCTCAGTAGAGCGATAAAAATTCAACCTTCTGTTTAAAATGCAGTGCATCAGAAAACTTCTTCCAAGAGATGTTTCAGGATGAGACTTCAAAGAAAGATGCTCGGGAGGCTGGCGGCTCGGCGGCCCATCAAGCAATGCGCTACCTTATTCATAATAAGCAACTCAGTATGTGTAGATTTCCGAATTTACGCGAAAAGATTCGTCAGTTCATTTGCAAGTGGCTTCATGACGGGATGCGACGAATTTGCGATGTAAAATCTTGGGCCCTCATCTTCGTAGCGTTCCATGTACTAATGGTACCTAGCATCAAAGCAATGCTCTTCCATTATGGCAAAAATATACACGGATATAGTACAGCGATTATTTTTAATACAGAGACTCTTTGTTCTTTCATTTCGCCACACACACAAAAGAGAAATCAAGGAAAAAATGAACTTTGCGCCTTCGAAATTTTTGTTTTTTGCGTTTCAATGACAGCCTTCATGCGAACGCATATATATATATATTTCGTTTTTATTTCGTCTGCTCTTATTCTGACAGTACGAATCGTTTGAAGTATTGAGTTCCCGTAACGAATTTTGTCTCCAGGCAAACACGACGCCGGATACGTAAACAAGACGCAAATACAATAAAAAATGCATGCAGTTAATGTATAGGTAATCTAGTAGATTGCATTTACAAATTCGACGCATCCGATATGGTTCGAGTTTCCAGACGACGTTTCCTATTTTCTTTCTTTTTTTCCTCACTGATTTCATTTGGACTGATTTATTTTTACTCTTTTTTTCTGCACCTCCCACTTTCACTTCATTTGAACTTGCATCCCTGCGACGTTCTCCAATATTTATTATTTAGACTGTTCCGTAGGCAAGCGCAGGGACTGACATAGACGATATTTGCCGATATTCGTTCGTTTCTCGAGTAAGGAAACCCTTGTAGGAGGAGGGACGGGAGACCCCGCAGAAGGCGTTAAGTGGTAGTAGAGTTGTTTACTTCTGGAATACTTTTCAAGAGATAGGCGCAGTTTTGCCACTTAAGAAAGTGTGATCTGATTTATCAGATTATTCCTCTCTGCTTTTAAAACACCAACGGCACCCCTACCCTCCATAATTTTCTCTCGAATGTTCTGCAGTGCTTCTGTGACTTTTCGCTTTCAGTACTCTCGATGGAATTTGGCTCACAACGACTCGGTTTTCTTCGTGCTGCTTGCGTTTTTTAAAATACAAGACTCTAATTCTCCTGCGGAGAATTTCCCCGTACCATTCCAGCGTTAAATAAAGGATGAAGGCATAATTCGCATAACTGCCTCTTCAGTAAAGAAGTCTCTTATTTGCGTCTCAAAGTTTGAGAAATTTCAAAGACTGGAGAGAGAGGGGGAAAAAGGGAAAATCGCAAGGGACCCAAACCACGGTATTAAGCGTGAAAAGTCCCTCTTCATACGCATATTTGTCGCACAGTAAAATGTGTTAATATTCAGCGATGCCGTAAACTTTACATCCGTGAAGAAGCGAACTGTAATTCAAGATCTAACAGGCAATTACTTTTCTACCCAAACTTTCCATTGTTAACTTATTTGCGAGCGTGTATTACGGCGCATAATTCTGTTGCATGTAGCAGCTGCGAGTAATTTAGTTTGAAAAGAAGTTTGGAAACCACAAGTATCTAATTCCTAATACACAATGCCATTTTAAAATTTATGACTTAGCAAAACTAAAACAACGAAACGAAACTCCAAGAACAGAAAACAGCATTTTTAGAAAAATGTATATCCAGTGACTTGTTCATTATTTTCTCTGTTCCTATGTGGCTGAAATGGGTCTAAAATTACATATTTCTAATTTCACGAATAACTTGGTTTTCGGCAGTTTAGGTATTCATCGTAATGCATTATAAACGTACACGGAACACATTTTCAACGCAGTGGTGATGATGATAACGATGATGATGACGATCCTCTTCTTCTTCTTCTCCTCCTCCTCCCCCTCCTTCTTCTTCTCCTCCTCCTCCTCCTCCCCCTCCTTCTTCTTCTCCTCCTCCTCCTTCTTCTTCACCACTATCATACGTACAGTCAACAATTATATATTTAATGTCGGCTGAAAGTCTCTCCAAGCATGTGTATCTTGAACAATTCGCCTCCACGTATTCTGAATTATTCAGCTTCACATATCTTAAGCAATTCCTCTCAATGTATCCTGAGCAATTAATCTCCAAGTATCCTAAGCAATTATTCAGCTTCACGTATCGTAAGTAATTCCTCTCAATGTATCCTAAGAAATTCGTCACTAAGTAATTCGCTTCACGTATCCTGAATAATTTAGCTTCACGTATTCTAAGCAATTATTCTCCATAGGTCATGAGCAATGCGTATCCAGGTATCCTAAGCAATTTTTCACTTTTCCTCCACGTATCCTGAGCAATTCTTCACCAAGTATACTAAGCAATTCTTCTCCGCGTATCCTGAGTAATTCGTCTCCACGCATTCTAAATAATGCGCACGCCAACCAGTTTTCTTGTTTCCTTCATCTAATCTGAGAATGTTTTTTGGACAGAGAGTAACACCCTGACTGAGCAATAGAGACTAATTATGAGTCAAAACTTAAATAATTAAAAAATAAGAATTATCTGTTTTTGCAAAAAAACAATTCTTCAAGGTTGTGAAAATATCAGTAACTCCATGCACAGACTTCCTCCGTGTTCAGTTTGAAAAGAACCTCTTTATCATAATGGAATAAATTTAAACATGGACGAAAGAAAAATGGAAACACTGGCATGTTAGTAAAAACAAGGGGGGAAATCGCTTTTTCTTATTTTATTTTTTCCAACGACTTTGCAATTTAATTTTTATTTTTTGTCTGTAATAAATATGAAATTAATGCCACATCAACGACATCTTAATGATCCAGTAAGTGGATGGCAAGGATATAAATTCCGAGGTCGCTGAATCGAGGACGAGCTGAGACGTGGTCTTTTTTTTTTAATTCCGATTTTTTAATTTATGAGCTCAAGAGCTTCAGAATGTGCCGAAAAATATGAGCGTGAGTGTCTAATTTCCTTAAAAGAGAAGAAGCAACATTTCGCAATGATTGGGTAAAAGCTATGTTTTGTATTTTATTAACATGGTTAATCTGTCATCCCATTTTCATAAGCAAAGTTAATTCACTCTGAACACAGTAGAGTCCCGTTAATCCGAATCACGTTAGTCCGAAAATCCGGTTAATCTGAAATTCTTTCAGTCAGCGGCAGTTGCAACTGACTGAGAGATGATACAAACAAACAGTGTAGTGTACGTTGTCAACTAACTGAAATTTTCCCCATAGAGGAAGGGAAAATTTTTCTGGCGCTCGCCCAAAATGTTATCTGTTAAATGTTATCGATTATCTGTTACGCGTGCACGCCAAAACACACATACCAAGCAATTATACAGCTTATAGTAAATTCTG
>QLNU02003225.1:104705478-104723921 GCA_006491805.2 Dysdera silvatica | reverse complement strand
TTTAACCTATTTTAATTATAAATTTTGACATCACTTGTTTTAATCATAAATTTCAAAATCACTTGTTTTAATCATAAATTTCAAAATCACTTGTTTAATCATAAATTTAAAATTATTTGTTTTAATCATAAATTTAAAATCATTTGTTTTTATCATAAATTTCTACTTCATTTGTTTTAATCATAAATTCCAAACTCATTTTTCTCAAACTCGTCTGTTTTATTCAAACTCATTTATTTTAATCACAAATTTCGAACTGATTTGTTTCAGTTTATACTTTATGGCGTAACGGTAACTAAGATTATGACGCCAAAACTTGCAATTTTCTGAGGAACTGAAAATTTTTGTGCTTAGGGATTCTATTTCACGACCACGAATCTGGGGGAAAATCGACGACCATTAGGTAACGGCTGGAATCAAATTTAGATAATTCGCATTGTAGCCAAAAGTATTACCATTACTTTACGAAAAATAGCATTTATTTTAATCATCAAATTATAATATTATTCATTCGTTTATACTACATATTACCAGAGCCGTAGCCAGACTAGGGCTACATGGGGCTTAGCCGCCCTTGAAAATATAGTCACTCCCGTCCCTGGAAAATATTTTTTTCAAAAATCAAATATTGTAGAATTTTATTTAATTTTTTTTTGTTTTTGTACGAAATTGCACATAACTGGAAATTGACGTTAAAAATGTATTCGAAATAGCTTTCTACGGTAGATCTTGTGTATATAATTTTTTTTACATAGGTTTGAGTCTTCATATACTTTATAATAAGGATAGGGGAAATTATAGAGAGGTATACTAAAATTTATAAGTTTTTAATGCAAAATTTATGTTAAGAAATTTATTCATTAACGTTAAATATATTAGTTTGTTTTTCATAGGTGTACGCAGAAAATTTATAAGGGAGTTATAGGCTCAATGGGGGGGGGGGGGGGTTACAGAGCTACAACACAAATTCCTATGTTAAATACACAAAATTTAATTGCAATGCGGTGTTGCAACCCCCATCAACACTCCCTGTGTATGCCAGTGCTACTTATATATTTAGTATTATTATTAAATATATTAATAAAATACATCAAAATATTTACGAATTTTAAGCCCACTCAGTAGTTTTCTGCGCTTCCCCTCGTCACAAGCACATAGCTACGAGCCTGCATACTACATGACATGAGATATATCTAGTCTGTTACATGTCAAAATGGCGTATGTACATTAGAAATAGTAAGTCCATTCACTCTTCTGGCGTAACACTCTCGATGCGCATGCGTATTTGGGTTACACGACCCCTCCCCCTTCCTGCATCCTCATCGTATAGAAAATTATTTCATTGTTTTTCAGTCTTAGATACGTATAATGATAATTTTTTAAAGTTCTGAAGTTCTTATGTACACATATGAATGCCGCGTAATTAAAAACCATATTCTGTACTTCGCAAAATCCCTTCATTTCGCATAGTATAAGGGCGGCAATTTTGCCATCGATGATTGAATATTTCGATTATTTATCCGATTATTAATAATGATATAAAAATGCTTATAATCAGTATATAGTTTGAAGTGAACTACAGAGATGGAACTGCATTGACATAGGAAAAAATAAGGTTCGAACAGACGACGTGCCAGATGATTTACAGTAGCATTATGTCGCCAAATTCGTCGGAGAGTGGGACTTTATTGCATACACTATTAATATCCAACCCAAGAATAATGGAGGACATCATTAAAAGACATTTCTCGATACGTCGTTCAAAGAGCGACCTCCCCGTTTATGTAATGGGATGGCTCTTTTCCATTACCGACCGTTCTGTAGATCAACACATCAACCTCCTATCAAGATACGTCCCCGTTTCTAATCGGAAAATCAAAGAAAGCGAACATCGAACATTGGGAAAACCAATTTAATTACGTTCGCTAACTGCTTGTGTGTGTTTGTATTCTCCTCTAAGACTTGGGTGACTCAAACTGTAGAGCATACACGCGGAGCTTGACAGAAGCGATTGCATTTTTTTTTTTACCTGTCTTTCTTGCCTCTATATTTTCTGCCGTTCTTCTTAAACACAATCTATTGTTCAGAGGGTCTCTCCATTATTTCGTTTCGTCATTTGGTTACTACTGAAAATACTCAGCGCCTGCATATATTACAATCTCAATTAATATACCAATCTCAATTAATATACTACAATCTCAGATTAATATGCACAATCTCAATTAATATACTACAATCTCAATTAATATATTATATTTACAATTAATGCAAACGATCTGAATTAACACACCAAAATCTGAATTAATATAATACGATATCAATTAATCTACTATGATCTCGATCAATAAACTACAATTTTAATTAATATACTCTAAATAATATACTCTAAATAATATACTCTAAGTAATATACTCTAATATACAATCTCAATTAATACACTACAATTTCAATTTATATACCACAATCTCAATTAATACACTACAATTTCAATTTATATACCACAATCTCAATTAATATTCTACAATCTCAATTAACACATTACGATCCGAATTAATATACTACGATGCGAATTAATATACTACGATCTGAATTAATATACTACGATCTGAATTAATATACTACGATGCGAATTAATATACTACGATCTGAATTAATATACTACGATCTGAATTAATATACTACAATTTAAATCAATATCCTCAATTAATATACTGCGACCTGAATTAATATACTATGATCTCAATTTAATATACTACAATTTCAATCAATATTCTCAATTAAGATACTACAATCTCAATCGATATTCGCAATTAATATACTACAATCTCAACCAATATTCTCAATTAATATATTACAATCTCAATCAATATTCTCAATCAATATTCTCAATTAATATACTACGATTTCAATTTAATACACTACAGTCTCAATCGATATTCTCAATTAATATACTACAATCTCAATCGATATTCTCAATTAATATACTACAATCTCAATCGATATTCTCAATTACTATACTACAATCTCAATAAATATAGACTATAATCTCTTGCTTATGATGACTTTCTGAAGCTTTCCTAAGTATGGTAATACCTTTTCTTGATAATGTAGGTATCTGTTTAAGTGTATCAAGGAAAAGTGGACCCTCTTAGTCCCCAAAATATTGTGATCATGAGCGTGTCCTCTGATCGAGAAAGCCTTGATTTTTTCTTCACTGATGATGATTTCTTGAGCCACTGCTTCGAATGACGGTTACAGAAAAGATCACAATTATAAATCCAAGTCTCATCGCACGTTAAGACCCTCTTGAAAACTTCAGATAGAGACCCAGAGAAATTCACCACTAGGTCGGCCCCACTAACTGGCTGGTGTTAGTTGCGATTTTTTTCCAATTTCTTTGGTAGTGATATGGCTTAGGTTAACCGACAGCAGTTTTTTTTTTTTTTTTTTAGAAAAGAATGTTATAATTCAAGAGATCGATAAAGGATTACGGAAAGGCGATTTGGCCAAAAAATATGGCATATTCCCAACAACTTCATCTACATTTTCAAAAAAATCGAAGCAAAATTGAGCAGCAGTCACGAAGATCTTTTTGCATTAATTTAAATACCGGTCAGTCTTAAATTTTCAAGGTTTATCTGAGTAATCTATATACTCTAGATTAATTTAATTATTTTTTTATCAAAATCATATCTGATGCTATGTAAAGGGGAAGTTGATAGAAGTCAGTTGTCCAACATCTTCTCACTCTTCGCAAAGATCTTCACTTATTCAGGGCATCTTCGTTGCCCTTAACCAGTTTTACTCCAGAACTGGCCGCTTTCCCTAAAGCCGGACTTGCAGCCCTGTAGCCGGGATGAACGGGACACTGAGTCAAGGCAAAAGGGACATATGGGGCAAGGTAAAAGGGACATATGGGGAACAGGGCATCCGAGATTCTCTCTCTCTCTCTTTCTCTCCCTCCCTATCCATCCATCCATCCATCCATCCATCCATCCATCCATCCATCCATCCATCCATCTATTTATTTATTTATTTCTCTATGTTTCTTTGTTAAGTTATTTTTAGGTCCTTTTGTTGTGGTCTCCACTTTGTTTTCAACGTACTACCCTACGTATTTCTGAATCCGCCACCTTCTTGGTGTATCTCTATACAGACCACTTCTGGTATTACGGCACTGCAATGGTGATCATCTTTTCCAATTTTTATATATTATTTCTTGCTCAATTAAAAAAAGATAAGAGTCATGCCCCACACTGTGATGCAATTTTTATACACATACACATATGGAGTTGTAGCTCTATAACATCTAGAAACCTATAATTTCCCATTTATGAGCTTCCTGCATATGATAATGCTAGGCGTAGATTACTTTTCTTTGATTGCTTCGTCCAACATGTAAGGAATTTTAGCACCCACCTTAAACCTTTCCATATCCAAGTGCTGAAATCTATTACGAACACTTCCTATGAACATTTAAAGCTTTTCTGCTATCACAGTGGTTCCCAATTTTTTTCGAGCCACGACCCATTTTTATAGTAGCCCAATAATCCGTGACCCCCCCTTTTATAGTAATCAAAAGATCTAAGACTCCCCTCTATCAGCCACCACATCTGCATAGTAAAAGCATTTTAACAAGCAAAGAAAAAGAGTTTAAACATAAAATTATGTTATATTATATTAATTATGTTTATTGTTTATGTTATATTATATTAATTATGTTTATTGTATTAATTATATTTATTATATTGATTATAATTTATTATATTAATTTTATATGTTAAGTTAACAACTAGTAGTAGAATATTGCAATATGTATATCATATTGAAATATAAAAGCGTTGGAAACATTTGGTATGAAATTCTTTATAAAAATAATTTATAAAAATTAATAAAATAATTTATAAAAATAATAATGAAATAATTTATAAAAATAATAAAATAATTTATAAAAATTGTAAAATAATTTATAAAATAATTTATAAAAATTTATAAAATAATTAATAAAATATAAACAGTGGTATGAAATTCCTTATAAAAATAATTGCAACTAAAAATAGTTGCAGCGACCCACAGAAACCTGTTCGCGACCCCCAGGTTGGGGACCACTGTACTATCTTATAAATTGTTCTGTCAACAGTAATCATTTGCTCGACAGATGGTGAATTTTCATACGTTTTCACTGTTTCTAATCTATCCGAACTGACCTTATAACTGATATAAAATTCGCCGTTTTTGAAACATTGAATTCATCACTGGACATCCATTCTTTTAATATCTTTTCACCATCAATGGTTCTTATTATTTGTTGAGTCGTAACAGCTGAAATTTCGCACGCCTTAAAAGTGAATTCGATGACAAATCGTTATCTATTATGTGTCATTTATTTGTGTCTCTCGACTTTAAAACTACAAAATGCAGAATTTTAATTTCGTATATTTATTAATATATTAGTAAAGAATAAGACATTAATTTATGTTACGTATTAACAATAATATTGCGACATTTTTAAACAAAATAATATTGATTCTGCATTTCTATATATATATATATACACCTCTTGTATATACGGCAATGATTACAACATAGCTTTAACCAGCAGGTAATCTTCAATAGTTCGCCATCTCTTTCCCCAAATAATATATACATATTATCTGGGGAAGAAACAGAAGAAAGATTATTGCGTAAGCCGCAACTTTTTGGCATACATGCTATATTTTGTATTTTGCGGAAATATTTCGATCCTTTTAAAAAGCAAAATATTATAAAATTCTTTCCTTTCAGTTTGTTTCGTCGATTTCAATGGCGGAGTTTTGTCAGTTTCCAGGGCTCAGGTGGAGAAATACGGGCGCCAAGTTATTAGATTTGCTTTTTCGAAAAACCTTTTCCTCTATTCAGCCATTTTCTCACTTTAAAGTGAAATTAGAAGACATTCCTTCAAATGCTACTTTCCAAAGTTTGCGCGCTTCGAAATTTGTTGAAGAGTTTTGATTTTGCTCCCAGATGATACTGAGTAGAAATGTAAAAATGACAGGCAAGCTTTTGCTTGTCTTTTGCAGGAATGCTTGTATACGTTGTATACAATGATTAAAAATAATTGTATACAAAGCCTACGTAATGACACAATGTAACAGATTACTTCTGTTGATATTTATTTCTCTCAGTTTGTGGGGAAACTCATTTTACTTTCTAATGATCAAGTGAGGTTTGATAAAAGAGAAAACTAAGTATGCGTCATATATATATATATATATATATGCAGTAGATTTTCATTATAACGAATATTAATATAACGAAAAATCCGTTATAACGAAGCTAAGACCAATTCAATTCTTGCTTCAAATGTCAGTTAGACAATATCTTAATATTTCTAATTTAAAGAAGTTAATTTTTAGAAATTTCATTATAACGAAAAAATTATCTAAGATGAAAAAATATGTATATTTCATTAAAAAGGAACTTCAAATGCAGACAGTGTCGTGGGCAGAAAATTCATTAGGGGAGGGTTACAGAGCTACAACTCATATATTCCTATGTTAAATATACAAAATTTCATTGCAATGGGGGTTACAAGGCCCCCCCCCCCGGCTGCGCCTCTGAATGCAGAGAATTCAAAATGCAAAAAATGAGATGTCACATTTTTTGAGGGGGGGAATGACGATAAAAGAACAAGTGGGTTTTGAACAGAATTGCCCCCCCACCCTGGGGCGCCGAGAATCAAGGCGGACCCATAGCCTCACTTCGTCCGACCCACATGGCTTCTTCCCTGGGCCGGGCCCCCTACTGGTGCCAGGTGTTGCCAGTGCTCCCCGCTACAGCCCTCCCGTCCTACCCCCCATCACGTCAGCCTCTGCCCACACCTTGAGATTATTTTTCTACAGTATAAATTGTTTCCGATTTTCCACTACCCCACCCCCCCACATCTCCCTCCAGGTTGAATATATAACAAGCAAGTGGTGAGCAGAGGGATAATATGGGACAGTGAAAGGGTGTTTAGCGTCCATTCTGCTGTTATCTGTGTCCGGTGTTAGCTGCGATCTTTTCCAATTTCTTTGGTAGTGATATGGCTAAGGTGAACCGATAGCCTTTTTTTTTTTTTGAAGGGAAAAAAGTTATAATTTCTGAGATCGCGAGATAAAGGGTTACGGAAAGTGATTTGGCCAAAAAATATGGTAAATCTCCACACATTTCATCCACGTTTTCGAAATAAAATTGAGCAGGAGTCACAAAAATCTTTCTGCAGTAATTTAAATAAAGGTTGGTCTTTAATTTTCAAAGTTTGTTTCAGTAAATTATATGTACTCGGGATAAATTTAATTATATTTCCATCAAAATTATATTTAATTAGGATGAAAAATGTTTTACATGTTATATTTAGTGAATATATTACGCAATATTAATAAACTAATATAAATTTGTAACGAAATTCTCTTTGTCATGAAATAATTTAGCGGTGTTGTAGAGTTCTTTGTAATGAAACTCCACTGTGTATAATCCCAAATTGTATCCCTTGTGTATGTGCACAAATTGAATCCCAAGTGTATGTGCACAAATATGAGGAAATATACATTATTAAACATAATTTTAAAAATGAGGTATGGATATCATATTTTAATTTAAATGTAATCTTTTAATGTTTCCATTCCTACTGGAAAATAATCGACGGCCTGCTGTTTATATTTGGCTTGCAATTTCCCCAGCAGTTTCAACTATTGTCTTAACAATGTTTTCATTTGCTTCTGAGATATCACTTTCATCAATAAGTCCTTCCAGTGCAGAAAAGCGATTTTTTAATTCCAACTTGAATGCCTCGGTATTTACTTTCAGTTTCATTAGATCCACCCTCTTACTTACTTGTTTCCTAATGAGCTTCTGTCGTTCTAATTTAGTATTTAAGTGCACTTTACATCTCACCATTCGATGATCACTTCCAGTATTAAATCTGTTCAGTACACTGCAATCTTCAATAATTGATTTCTTGTTTGCCAGGATATAGTCAATTTCACTAGTTCCCCCATTTGGGTGTTTCCATGTCCATTTTCTTTGCGGTTTCTTCTTAAAAAATGAATTCATGATGCTAAGGTTTTCAGCTTCTGCAAATTCGATGAGTTGATCGCCACGTTCATTCCTTTCCCCATATATATATATATAATAGGTAAACATTCTAATTAGAATGGTAAAAGCATTGAAAAAGAGTTTGTAGAAAAACCTCGTTTGTAATTAATAGGAATTTTAACATCCAGTCTATAGATGATAATGCGCTTACAGCTAAAAATAATTAACATTAGAAAATATATGAGTAAAATAAGGATGTAAATGAAAATTGTACATGAGGAAGAGAATTTTCAGAGTAAGTAAGAAAAAAAAAATCATATTGCTGAAAAAATTGGTGATATTATTACAAAGAAGTGTATAAAGGTATTATTTACCGATATACTAATAGATGAAGATAAAACTGAGTAACATTAGATAACTAAATCCTACATGTAAGTCTCTTAAAGTAACTCAAAACCGCAATTTATAGCATATTGATATATCATGCCATACAATATTATCATAGAATACATAAACATATATACATTATACATAAAAATTACGACGGACTTATCGGATCTCCATACAAATATAACATATATATATAAAAGATAACAATATTTTTACAATATAGATTAGCAAAATATACAACGACCCTAGCAAACCTCTTCATCAGGAGAGACGTTCACTAAAGGTCTGAACAGTAGGTTGTTTCTGATAGACAATCGGCTATATTTCTAAGAAATCATGCGAGAATTCCAACACCGGTCGTGAATGCGAGTGCGACAAGGAAAAAAAAAACTACTAGAAATCCATCACCAATTTCAAAGAGAGAAAATCTCTGAGCTTGAATTAAATCAGTCGTCAATAGCAGGACTGTAGCCAGGATTTCATTGTGAGGGGTTCAACAATTTTTACAGTAATGATCGATACAATCACAGCAAGCAAAGCCCATTAAAAATTTAGTTTCGGGGGACCGGTCCCTAAGATTCCCCCCCCCTCTGGATATGGGCGTGGTCAATAGTAAAAATAAAATAAAATAGAAGAAGTTTTATAATAAGGACTGCAATAAACAGAAGACTCCTCAAACACACTGTTTGGCTCTGGGTTCAGTACTTGAAATTGATCGATATTATACATTGCTATCCACAATCTGAAGGCTGCCATCATTGAAGCCTGGGATAATATTGATGCCACTGTCCTCCAGGGATTGGTAAATGGTATGCCACATCGTGTTTTCCAAGTCATATATAATCATGGCGTATATATTGGCTATTAACAGTAGTGGCTTTATTTCGGTGGGACACTTTTTTCCCTCTTTCTTTACACGTTCATTTTTTTTTTTTTGCACAATTACGGAACGTCATGCACAGTAGTCTTCGACTGTCATGGGGGTGACATTAGTATTAAAATTGAGGAACAAAACCGTCGAACTGTAGGTAAATGGTGTGTAGACATAAAAGTGGAAGCACATTTACCAACTAGGATTGGAAGGGACGAATTTCTTTGTAACTCGGAAAACAAAGCACAATTAATAGATCTAAGGTGTGTCCCACCGAAATAAAGCCACCGTGATTATATGCCGTAACTGGACACGAAACAAACCAATAAGAACGAAACAAATATATTAAGAAAGTCTATATACAAATACATATTTGCAAGGAGTAACTCACTCCCTGCCCCACCTGGGCAGGAAAAAAAAATGAATGTGTAAAAAAGAGGGGGAAAAAGTGTCCCGCCGAAATAAAGCCACCATCCCTATTAGTGTTTTGGGTAACTCTCAATATTCGAGCTGCTACAGGTAAACAGGTTTATGACGTCAGGAAGTTGTCAAATAACTTACCTGTTCTATCCCAGTCGAATGTTGACTTCAGAAGGTTGTATTTTCTATTTCTCCTGCAGTATTGCAATGGGAAAACGAACCCAGCTATCAGAGTTCGAGAAAGGCCAGCTAACAGCTTTTAAGGAACAAAGTCTTTCACACAGACAAATATCTAAGCAAATCAAACGATCTAAAACCGTAATAGACAATTTTGTGAATCAGGGCAATGCGTACAGGTATAAAAAAAGGAGGTGTACAGGCAGAAAAATGACTTCCAGGCAGGAAAGAGATATTGTGCATCGTCTTTCACAAGGTGGTATTTCCCTCAGACAATTGGCCAAAGAGGATAACATCCCTGTGACAAAATCAACCCTGTCACGGATTGTAAAATATACAAAAAACTTCCAATATAAAAAAAGGAAACAGCAGCCCATGTTGAAAGCTATCCACAAGCAAAGGATAGTAGATTGGGCCAAATATCATCAAACCTGGAAAGACCAGTGGCATCGTGTTATATTCTCAGATGAGAAAAAAATTAATTTGTATGGCCCAGACGGCCTTGCACTCTGTTGGCGTGACATGAGGGAAGAAGAGGAAATCTTCTCCAAAAGATAATAAGGTGGAGGCTCATTAATGGTGTGGGGAGGCTTCGGCTATGGTGGTAAACTTAACCTGGCTTTCCCCTTAGGCCGCATAAAGGCTACCGATTACCAAGAAATGCTAGAAATCCAGTTACTGCCATTTGCAGAGAGAATTGGTGGCCCAAGTTGGATTTTCCAGCAGGACAACGCCCCCATTCACGTTGCAAAACCCTCTTGTGAATGTTTTTTGCATAATGGGGTGCATGTCATGGAGTGGCCTGCCCTTTCCCTTGATCTTATTTCCCAAGAAAATGTGTGGGGGTAACCTCAGTAGGGCTGTATATGCCAATGGCAGACAGTTTCAGTCTGTGGCAGAATTGAAGGCTGCCATCATTGAAGTCTGGGATAATATTGATGCCACTGTCCTCCAGGGATTGGTAAATGGTATGCCACATCGTGTTTTCCAAGTCATATATAATCATGGCGGATATATTGGCTATTAACAGTAGTGGCTTTATTTCGGCGGGACACTTTTTCCCCTCTTTTTTTACACGTTCATTTTTTTTCCTGCCCAGGTGGGGCAGGGAGTGAGTTACTCCTTGTAAATATGTATTTGTATATAGACTTTCTTAATATATTTGCTGCGTTCTTATTGGTTTGTTTCGTTGCCAGTCATGGCACACAATCACGGTGGTTTTATTTCGGTGGGACACACCTTACTGATACAAAAGCTATCGGCCAGTGAAATTGTCATGCACGAAGCTGAAACTGACGCAGACACGCTCGTTGTTGATACAGCATGTAGTTTTTCGTTAACTGAACCTTCTGTAACGGTTGTCGATATGGATACTGATATTTTAATGATACTGGTAGCAAGAACTGAAACGACCTTACACATTTATGTGTTAAAACCTGGGAGCGGAAAAATTCCAAGTAAATTTTATAATATCGCGGAAATAAAAAATAAAATGGGAAATCTAAGTAAGTTACTGCTTTTTTGCACACGCGATGTCAGAATGTGACACAACATCGTCATTAGTCAGAAAAAGGAAAAACGTTTCAATGTGTAAGCCGAAGTACAGAGTTGCAAAAGACGGTTTCCGTACTTAACGATCCTCGAGCTAATCGAGACGACATTGTAAGTGCTGGAGAAAATTTTGTACTGCATCTGTACGATAAAACGAGCCTCAATATTGATTTGGATACGTTGAGATATTATATAATCAGACAATTGCGCGGCAATCAGTAAAGGATAATTTTCATCTCACTTCTCTACCACCTACTAGAGACACAACCCGGCAACACTCGTCACGTGTTTACTTACAAGTACAGCGGTGGATGGGAAACGATCTTCAATCTTGTGAATGTGGTTGTACTAAATCTGGTAGAACTCTAATTTCGGTAACAACAGACTTACCCCCTGCTCCTGACCACTTACTACAACTAATCAGCCGCGGTTGTAAGAAGGGATACTGACGCTGGTGTGAGTGTCGGAAAGCAAACTTGACTTGCTCAGCCATTTATCGCCAATGCATTGGTCTATCTTGCGAAAATTTACCAGAACCTAGGCATGATGATGGAAATTTGATGATGGAATGGCATGATGATGGAAATTTGAAATGTATATGCGCTATCAATATAATTGTACAACTAAAAATATTCTGTAATCTGCCATGTACACTGATTTCAGATTTAAAATAAAACGTTTCAATCACCAGTCTATGTATATATGCAGCGTTATCGAAAACTCGCGCAACTCAAAATTTAAAAAATAGTATACAATCTGAAATGGATATTAAAAGCACTACTCTATTTTACTGTGAAAAAGGAATTGCAATAGATCAATTTTTAAAGCCCCACTTGCGTGCAAAAAAGTACACTACACCATTTTATTGCTTTACAAAAATTGCATGTCACGTAGATACTTGCACTTCTGTATCTCGGGACGTAAGTGGGAGAGTGGTGGGGAGTTTTCAGGGATTATTCAATACATAATTCAGAATGCATGTACAAAAATTAGCTTGTTATAACAAGCAAATCAAAGTTGTCTGATTGCTTTTATTATATTATATATTGTTATAACACATTTTGGAACTTCGTCAAATTTTGACCTAAAGTTCCTGGGCTATATGCTCCTATTCACCTATCTAACACGGTCACTCAATGATTTGCGGTATATGACGGTGAGGTGTCCTGGCCATCGCAATCACCAGATGTAAATCAAATAGAATGTATATGTTCTCATGTTCGAAACATTTTAGAGCAAGCTGTCAGTGAAACATTTACCACTTCTGAGAGGAACAAAGGCACGTTCATCCGTTTTTATCCGACGGGTGCTGTAAGATCCCTCGTATTCAGTTGCATGCAATATTTGACTTTCTCCTTCGAAGAACACACGTTGTAGTAGATGCCCATACGGTGGACTAGCAATATATTAATAAAAAATTGCAGATGTTTCTATTTTTTGTCTATTACCTGTATACTTTACTGTATACTTACCTGTGTACTTTTAGAGGACAAATTATTACTTACACCCCAGTAGCAATATGTGGAGCAGCATATTCTGGTGCAATCAGAACCCGTTATGGACGTCTTGAGACTTCCGCCACTTGCTCAGCTATCTGCAGATTCTCACCGATCATCTACATCCTTCCATTTTGTGTTTCTTTCCCGCGACCGGAATGCCATCTTTAAAAACGATAACTCTCCACCTCATCGGTCTCAATCAATCAGTTGACTCCAGGAGTTTACCAGCAACTTTACCACATATAAATGTCCCCCCCCCACCTTATTCACCAGACACCAATCCCATGGCTAATCTATGGACATACATTGGAAAAGACGTGATCAACAACCATCCCCCACATCTGTGCAAACTTGACATCAAACGCCTTTGAATTACTGGACAGCAATACTTTCGCCTGTTTTTCAAAATTTCACTGGGTCCTTATCGCAATGTTTGTCTGCTGTTGTGCGTGCGAAAGGTGGTGAAACGTGCTATTAGATAAGCGTACGCAATAATTTGCTCTTTCAACGTACATATGGTAAGTAAATAAAAAACACGTGTCAAGCTTACACATAAGTTAGGAATAGGATAAGTGGTGCACAGTGTACATATTTTTTTGTGACTACAGAAGAGTAAAAATAGGTCTGCACGATGTTAGAAACTTTTCTATCCTTTCCTGCATCTTCACAGAAGGAGGAAAAAGGGAAGAGTCGACTATTTTTTTACCTGCTTCTTGACTTAAGGGGGAAAAACGAAGAAAGCCTCCTAGCTGCCGATTCCGAAAACGAAGTGTTTAACGAAGAGTAAAGAGGAAGAGAATTGGCGTTGGGGCCCTTTATTGGAGAAGCCAAGAGAAAAAAAAAGGGGGGGGATTGGGGGTCAGAAGGCCCCCTCTCCAATCAGAGTCGTTTCCGACTTATGGACAAGAGCATAACGCGTACAATCCACGTCGTCAAAAATCAATAACCATCGTTAGGGATAAAAGGGGAGGAAGTGGGGAAAGACGTGAAGGACATGAAATATTAATGCTAGTCAGTTAGTGTTGCGGGCGGGATTTCATCCCTTCTTCTCGGTCTCAAAGGGAATTTGAGGAGGGAAAGAGGGAAAAATATATTCTACCAAATAGATATCGTTTCCTTCAATATCTCTGTGTCTCGGATTTGGAAGAGCAAATATCGAGACGAGATCGGTTGAAGACGGGAGAGTCGGAACCTGAATTTCTGATTTCTGGTGTCGGAACCGCTAATGGAACATTGATTGCGAGAGGGCCATACCGCGGGGCAAGTTAATGGTCCGTGTACGTCACTATGACGTAACCACCGCACACAGCTGCTGCTGCTTTATTTATCTATTTCTCCGATAGATGGCGCCCCGCATTATTGGTTCGAAATATGAATTTTTAAAGTTTTTTTAATAATCATTGACCTAAAATTATTCTAAATTTGTAGTGCATTAGGAGAAAAACGGCTAATTTGATTTTTTTATGTTGAATTCGGGGGATAAACTATCAAAATTATTTTACCATATGAGCTTTATTGATTTATAATGACGGAACTACCATAAATTAGAATTTAGTTTTTAATTAACGATATTTAAGTGGTTCAATTATGAAATATTTATTAACAATTAATCGGTAACAACTACCGATATTTCATCAATATTCTTTCCCCATTTTTAATGAAAATCAATTTTGTATTTTGGAAATTATGCAGACAAAGAAATTTACAATTTTAAATCCGTGATCAATTGATTGTATCTCGCAGATTCATTGTCCACTAAAATGTTCTGATTTATGCTTTATTTTTAGGCTTTTTCTTTCTTCTGTATAACACGCTAGTTTTTAATTATAATATTATTATATACATTAAGGCCGTGGCCAGGATTTAATTTGGGGGAGGGGAGGTAAAAAATTTTTACAAAATAAAGTTGAACAAAGATGTGTAACTTTTATCATAAAGAAGAAATACAAATACATCATACAAAAATAAATGAGGAAATACCAATTTTGCTTTCAGACATCATTGTAATTTTTGCTTGTAGTTTTGCCATCAAAATTTAATTTCTTACAATGCCCCTCTTTTGAAGAAAATGGTTTCTATATTTTTTCCTTTGATTCTCAAATTATGTTCTCAAATTAGTGGTCTACAAAACGAGATCTTGTGGCCAGAATTTTAGAATTTTGATAATTATCCAAGGTTTGAGAAGGTTTTCTTCTCTTTTTTTTAAAGTTTGACAAGCAAATATATATATATATATATATATATCATCATCATCATATTCAACCATTATCTATCCACTGCTGGATGAAGGTCTCTCCAAATGCTTTCCACACAAGTCTATCCTGGGCCATTCGTTTCCACGTCACCCCAACCTGTTTTCTTATTTCATCCACCCATCTAGTTTGAGGACGTTTTCTAGGTCTTCGGTGGTCTCTTGGAATCCAGTTCAGAATTTCTGTTGTCCATCGTTGATCAGTTCTTCTTGCAATATGCCCAGCCCATCGCCATTTCAGCCCTTTTACTTTAACAATGATGTCCTCTACTCTAGTTTGCTCTTAGGGTATGATCTAAGTTTTTTGTGGGTTCATTTTGAATCTAACCTCTGTTTCTAGTTGAAAGCCTCTGTATCATGTCTTGAGGCTCTGATGCGTCCGTTGAAAAAATAACAACGTCAGCAGCAAATCGCAAATGATTTAAATATTCACCATTTATTTTTATTCCCTTGTCATTCCAATTTATCTGCTGAAAAATCATCTGTAAAGCTGAAGTAAAAAGTTTTGGAGAAATGGTATCTCCCTGCCTCACACCTTTACCAATTTTGATAGCTTCGGTATCTTTATGTAACCGAAATTTTGCACTTGCATTTTTATACACACGTTTCACCATGTCAATGTACACATCCTCGATGTCTGCTGATCTTAAAGAGTTGATGACTGCTGACATTTTAATAGAGTCAAAGGCTTTCTCATAGTCAATAAATGCCACACATAATGGAAGTTCATATTCATGTGTTCTTTCAATTAATTCTCTTAATACTTGAATATGGTCCACTGTACTGAATCCACTTCGAAATCCAGCTTGTTCTCTTGGTTGAGCTGCATCTAATTTTTTCTGCAGGCGATATGTTAGCACTTTTGTGAAGATTTTATAAATAGCAGGTAACAAGCTAATTGGTCGGTAATTTTTTAAATCCTCTTTATCACCTTTTTTATGCAAAAGAATTACTGTTGCCGAATCCCATTGGTTTGGTATGTTACCACTGTTGAGGCATTTGGTAATGAATTTTGCGTAAGTATGTTCTACATATCTTCCAGCTCTTTTAGGATATCTAATGTAATAATACCATCATCACCGGGGCTCTTCTCCTTCACATATTTATTGCAACAAACTTTCTTTAAGATTTTAGAGTCGTTCCTTCGACTATTTCAAGTACCTCGTTTAATCCAATGTTATTTTCATATGGTTTGTATAATCTTTTCAACTCTTCTTAAGTATTTTCCCGCTTTGTTAAGGTGCCATCCTCTCCTTTTAACAATGCAATGGTGTTTCTTCCTGTAACAGATAAACTTTAACAACCCTAAGGCTCTTGTTATTTTCAATGGCTTTCCTTACTAGCTCACAGTTGAATTTTCTTATGTCTTCTTTCATGCTTTTGCGCAGAGTTTTACAAAGTTCTATGTACTCAATCCTGGAACTGGTATTTTGATTGTCCACCTTCATATCTCTTCGCCTTTTCATGAGCTGTTTCGTCTTCTCAGATAATTTGCTATTGTGCTTTTTACAGGTTACACCACCAATTTCCCCAGCAGTTTCAACTATTGTCTTAACAATGTTTTCATTTGCTTCTGAGATATCACTTTCATCAATAAGTCCTTCCAGTGCAGAAAAGCGATTTTTTAATTCCAACTTGAATGCCTCGGTATTTACTTTCAGTTTCATTAGATCCACCCTCTTACTTACTTGTTTCCTAATGAGCTTCTGTCGTTCTAATTTAGTATTTAAGTGCACTTTACATCTCACCATTCGATGATCACTTCCAGTATTAAATCTGTTCAGTACACTGCAATCTTCAATAATTGATTTCTTGTTTGCCAGGATATAGTCAATTTCGTTAGTTCCTCCATTGGGGTGTTTCCATGTCCATTTTCTTTGCGGTTTCTTCTTAAAAAATGAATTCATGATGCTAAGGTTTTCAGCTTCTGCAAATTCGATGAGTTGATCGCCACGTTCATTCCTTTCCCCATATCCGTATTTACCAACCGATGTCTCTCCTTGTTCCTGTTGTCCAATTCTTGCATTGAAATCCCCCATGATGAGCTTGATATGTTGTTTCCCTTTGGTGTGTAACTCTTTGATTTCTTCATAAAATTCTTCAACCTCTTCGTCGGTATGGCTTGATGTTGGTGCATATACCTGTACTATTTGAAGTTGGTATCGCTGGGTTAGTTGAACAACAAGCCTCGCTGCTCGATCTGATGTACTTTCAACTTCCAGAAGACAGTCTTTAATTCTTTTGTTGATTTCTTGTTTTTTGATTCTTTTGTTTAACTTTTATATATATATACATACCTAGCACCCCCCTGTAACGAAAGCCACACATGTCCAAAATCATTTATTCTGAATTATGCATTTATTTTGTAGAAAATACATCGTTTTCATCGGAAAAGGTTTTACAACTGTATTTCAAGAACTGCCCGCAAGATATTATTATCATTAATTCATATTAATGAAAACCTGACTCCATTTAGCAAAAAGCTTTCCTGGGAAACTAGGAAATTTGCTTCAGGCAAAGATTACAGATTTGTATGGTATAGAAATGGTAAGATCTTTTTAAGAAAGGACTCAGAGGCCGAGTTCATATTGATTAACAAAAATCAGGACTTGGTAAAATTGGAGTTTGATCAAAGATAAATTTTTGTTTCATTGTATGCATGTGGTATCTCAATAGTTTACCTTATATAGAATAATCATAGTTAATTTTTGGATTTCGATCTTAGAACCCTAAGCTCCTCGTTTTATATACAAAATGATCGAATTGATGATAGTAATCATATTCATGGTATATTTGATGTAGTGTCCTTTGCTGTCCTTGCACCATAGATATATAACTAATCTTTGGCATTTGGTCTATTGTTCATAAAGTGTATATTACATATTTTCCTAATGTTTCTTTCTCTAATTATAGTTATTCTAATATTTAACCGATAATGTTGCTTACGATATATTATGATTTATATATTAAGTTTATGCTTTTCAATCGTCGTCCACCGAGTTCGATTCTTATCACACATGTATTGTGCAATTTCAATGATACATTGGGAAATGTAATGGTTAGAATAACCTTTGTTATCCTTGCTCAATAGACACAACTAAATATGATAATTTAATCTAATAATGGATCGTATTCTTAGCCACATTATTTGTCTTCATTTCAATCATTACCATGGCAACTGTTTAGCCTGTGAAACAATATTTTTTTAATATTTGTCTTGGTACAGATC
>QLNU02003225.1:104678592-104695376 GCA_006491805.2 Dysdera silvatica | reverse complement strand
GATTAAGATTTAAGAACATTTGAATATATCCTTAAATGAAAAAATAAACAGAAAATATTTTATACATTTTGCTAAAACAAAATCCAACTTACGTTTTACTTATTTTTAATCTCTCTGTAATAATGGTTTTGTAATCAACTATATCTTCGGCCAATTCCACATATTTCTTACACTTTGTAGTAGATGGTTAGCTTCAAGGAATATGTTGTCGTCAACCAAGACTTCTTTCTTTGTCACACTTGCTATTTTCATTTCTTTTCTCAGGTTTGTGCTGTGCTTTCTGGCTCCTGAGTTTACTCCTACTTCTAGAGTTTACTCCTGGGGGCATTCTCAGACAGAAAAAACAAAACAGACATAAACCGCAGATAAGATACAGAAATAAAATAAGAAAACAAGCTGGAGCAAGGGAGAGCAACTGGACAAGAATAGAGACCTGTTTGAAAGCTATGTGGAGTAAGTAACCTTTATCCAGCAATGAACAATAATTGTTGAAAATATCATATGAATTCCAAAATCCAATGTGGATATTTTCACTGCATATACATTTATTTCCTATGTAGAAAAATTTCTGCAATTATCGGGAACTTTGCGGTGTCGGCCGTCAAGAGCCAGTAGAACGTCAAGGCTGCACATTGCACAAGTTTGTGGAAGTATCACCTGCATGTGTGCGTCGTTTAATTTGGTAAATATCGCATTAGGCTATTTCATGTTATTCTTACCTGATCTGTCATTGAAAAAATAAATGAAGTACCACACCCTTACGAAAGATACAAGGAAAGAATGCTTGAGGGTGGGGGGGGGACAACTGTTTCTAGGCGCGAAGTGAAACCTGGAAAAGCGGCCCCCTTGGTAAATTGACCACCCAAGTGAGCAAAGTGACCACCACACTTTATAAGCGGGAACTGGTGAGGACTAAAAGTAAGTCCACACTTGGAGACGGTTGCCGCCAGTCTACAGACAATGTCTTGAGACAGTCCATAGACTTTGTCTCGCATCCACACCTGTATACATGTCTTGAGTCAATAATGGAGAATTCTTCGTTGATTCTTCTCGTAATTCAGTCCCTTGCCAGAGAAGTAGCAAATTATTGTTCGCGAACCAATGAGATACGTAAGGAAAGCCACAGGTGTTTTTACTCCCGACTGAAAGACGTTTCCAAATTGTGAATTTTTGTTTTCAAAATCAGCCACGGACATATCGTGTTTTTTAGCTAGGTCTTCAACTGCTACTCTTCTCTTCGAACGATGTTTGTAATGTTGACCGATAATGTCCCATAAGCAAGGTAACATATGATAATCTTCTATTAACTGCAAAACTTCAGCGTTGGGCCACATTGTCACGCGAAAAAACAAATACTACGCAAGAACATGTCGGCAAAGTGTTCACCAATGAGTACGGAGGCAGACTGTTTTAGGTCTATGGTATCACAAGAGTCTACACTATGCAATGTTGCGCAACATTGTTGCAAAATTAAGATCTGAAGGTGAACCCTCAGATCTAAATTTTTTCGAGGCCTTTCATATCTTCAGTAATTCCTGTACAATAGTCAACGAGCCGGTTGAGAACAATTTTTCCCCCCTCTTATTACAAACCTCTCTTTCAATCAACATAATTTCTTCTTCCAACAATAATTGTTCCTTTTCCTTTTACTTAGCATTCTGCACAATAGATGGCGACACAAATCAGGCTTTTTGTTATGTTACCTGTTTCGCCTTTTTCACTTTTTCGTTTTTGATTTAGTGGCAACAAATCAGTTTGGACGAATTTTCTGACGATGGTGGACGCTTGATTTTCCACCGAAACAATTGTAAAATGTTTCTCCTGCTCAAATTAAACTGCGTTTGTGTGTAATTTGTTTTAAATATTATTTTTGCGCAGTGTATCGCTCATATTTCTCTCATTTCATAGTAGTAGTGACTGTTCTTCCATGGTAAACTGAACTCGCCAGAAATGGTATAAGAAAATAAGATGCTGTTTGGATATGTCTTAAAATAGGTGAGTAATTTCGATCTTTGGTTGGTTGCGTTTTTATGGAGCAAGGACGGCAAGGTCATTCTGCACCAAATAAGGTGAGAACGTGCACACAGGCTTAATATAAAACTAAATTAAAGCTAAAATGGTAAAAACGTGCTGAAAACACAATTTAACAAATGCACCAAACGAAACGTTGTAAAAAATTATATGAAATGCGAATAGCCGGTATTAGATAAAAAGTTAAAAATACTTTCGTGGTTAAAAAAAAGTTACATAAAATCTCGCGAAGGCTAAAATTATTTTAGTTAAAAGTTAATATACACTGCTGATTAAAATTGGGGCATATACATAAAACATTTAATGCTTCACCACATGTGGCACACATCGGGGCATCTTCTCCCTTTAAGAGATATTGATTGGAGAAGCGTGCATACCCGATGCGAAGTCTAGCTGGAGTGACCTCTTTACGACAACCAATCCAATTTCGATCTTTGAATTATTATCTACATGACGTAGTGGTAGGGAAAAAAAATCGCGCTCTTTTGAGAATATTCAGCTAATTAAACATTTATAGAGTAAGGACAGCAACGATCATGCTGCACTAAATAAAGTGAAACAGCTTTCAGGACCTCGGATTATGCAAATAACACTTTTTAACATTAATGCCATGGTTTCAAAAATCTCATTCTCAGAGTTCTTTGGCCGTACCTCGCTCTTCAAGTTCGTCTGATAACCTTTCCCTAAAAGCATTAGCTTACGCAGGGGGGTGTTGATGGGGGTTGTAACCCCCCATTGCAATGAAATTTTGTATATTTAACATAGGAATATGTGAGTTGTAGCTCTGTAACCCCCCATTGAGCCTATACCCCCTCCCCCCCTTTCAAACTTTCTCTCTACGCCTGGAATTAATTTGTGATACTGTTTGTCCATAGCTAATAAAAGCTCCTCGAAGTAGAAAACGTTTGGAATCAAGCATTAACACATCTTCCAAAACCGTTTAATTACAAGGAAACTTGTGACACCTATCTGTGTTGCTCTCCAAGAAACTTTCACTGCATACTAATACTGAATTGTAGACTAATTCACCTGCACTGCATATTAATACTGTGTTGTAGACTAATTCACCTGCACTGCATATTAATACTGTGTTGTAGACTAATTCACGCACTGCATATTAATACTGTGTTGTAGACTAATTCACCTGCACTGTACGTCTGCTGATTCACGAAGTAAGCGAATGACATATCTAATACGAGATCTCGCAAGGAACACGTGATACGGTCGTTTAAGAGAGCGGCCATTGTAGAAAGGGTACATACACAAAGTGAAAAATACACAATGGCAAGATTTATTTATAATAAATTACGGATATTCCGTCGCTTAATGCCTCACAATTTGTGTTTATGTACCGTCGCGTAACATAAATTTACGTTCTTTTTCTGCTCAAATCCTAATAGTTATATGTTAAAATTAATTGTAGTGAAAAGTCACTTATTCCAACGAAATTCAGATTTAAAATATACCTTCTGACAAACTTCCTAATTTAGATAATTTTATTTTAAATGCTGCAAACATGCATCGCATTATTTTATATCCCAGCATTATATTAACTTTTTTAAATACTGCATTTTTATTTCCTCATTTATTTTCTTTTTATAGTATTGGCATTAAACTTATGTTCGAAATAGACTTTTGTTAGCAATGTATTTAAGGGGAATTTGCCTCTTTCTCTCAGCCCTACTTTCAAGGAAATGCCATACACTGAAAAATTTAATACAAGACTCATATAAAAATTTCAGTATATAGTAAAAAAAAAAAACCCACACAAAGAGAAAAAAAAACCTCTGTAAGATCGCAATAATTGTATGGGAAATTCCCACCAGTTTTTGTTCCTCATGACGTTAGTTATTTTTCACTTATTTGATTAACTTTTTTTAGTGTTATCAGACTAAAATTACCAATAATGAATTAAACAATAATTTAACAAAATAGGGAAGCTGACTCGAATCCAGAATGGAAAAGGTGTCTCTTTTTCTCCTAAATAAAAATAGCTCTAGTTGGTGCTTATTTACACGTGGCTGTTGAAAATTATTGCAAAATAAATTCCCCCACGAAAACTCACAAAAAACTTTCCTTGGTGGCTTTATATGTTGACCATTATTTGGCAATTGTGTTATCCCTGTGAAGGGTAATAATATCTTACATCCTTATATACGGAGAAAGAGAGCGTTGTTTCCTGTCCTCGTTCGTCTAGCAATCAAAACAGTCCGGGTGGAGCCTGGTTCGAATCTAGGCTGGGGACAGCGTCGTATTGAAATACGAAAGTACGCGTGAAAATTATTGTAAAACAATTAATTAATAATAATTTTCAGCCGCTCCTTGATCAATTTCTGAGTCAGAACTTGATTTATACTCTGCGTCCCCTCACCCACCCGACCCTCTCTAGAATTCACCACATATTGTGTTTCCTTCCACAGGGTAAAATTGCATTTCGTCAAATAACGAAAAACAACTTCAACACCAAAACAGATCGAGAAGCTTCAACACGCAACTTCCTCAACTGGGGTCGGAGGTCAAGTTCAACTGTACATTTTGCCAATAAGGACAAATCATGTGAGCTTCGAAACTTTTTTTATTACCATCTCATACAAATAGGGGCAGACATCTATCTAAGCTTCGAATCATATACCTACAAAGTTCGCAAGTATTTGTATCATCACTCAACGCAATACATGCTTTTTAAAATTGTTTGCACATACATCCGATGTAGTGCTGTTGGGAGAAGGCTTCGGGGGAACACTTAAAAACAAGTTGAATATATTTTTCTTGCAACGTGCACTAAAAATTTTTGCACTTTGTGATATTTTTCCCCATGTTAGTCGCTTGCTGTTTTTTCTTATTGACTTTTTTTGACGGGAAGGGAGAAAATGGTAATGGATTTTTCATGTTTCTACTTAGCATAAAATTTGTCTTCCTTTCTGATTTGCATGATGCAACGGGGCAATGATTCACTTTTAAGAGAACGTCTCAAATGCTGCTTTCCTATAGCTTGAAACGGAAATAGATGTAAACGGCTGATTCCATGTCTAGTTTTGAAGTACTCGAACTCTATACAAGTGTATTTTTTCTTTTGTAGTACTATGAGTAGCCTGTACAGGGGAAGGAGGTACACATCACAATTTTCACAGCTATATTTAAACTCGTTATTTAACAGAAAAGAATGGGGAGGGATATTTTTCTACCACAAATAGTTATTTAATATGAAATAATTTGACGAGGACATGGCGCATTATTAAATTAAATGAAAAGGCAACAAATTAATACAGTTGAATAAAGTTAAATCATTTACAGCTGTTTCAATAGCCCTGGACTATTTTCGTCAGAACGGCCAACGATAACACAACGTGTTACAAACGGCGGTTACAAATATTATGAAATGAACAGCAAAATAAACCAAGCACATGGGGTTTTATCCCATACAGAATAATTTTATACTACCAGGCTTTTTTTTGTTTTTTTTTAACTCATGTTTTACTACCACAGATGTTTCTTTAAACTTAAGATCCATTACCAGAGACGTTTCCCATAATCCATATGCTTGATTTATTTTTACTGTTTATTTTATTATACTTGTAATATGTAACCGCCCTTTGTAACACGGGTTTGTCATTACACGTTGTGACGAAAATAGTCCGGGGCTATTGAAACAGCTGTAAACGGTTTAACTTCATTAAATTGTGTTAATTTGTTGTCTTTTCAATTAATTTATTTAATAATTTAGAAAATGGATATGTAGCGTGCTTTAAAATATATCCATGTATGATCCAAGGGCGTAGCCAGGACTTAATTTCGGGTGGGTGGATTACAAACTTTAGAAAATAACGTTGAATAAAGATTTATCGCAAAGAAGAAATGTAAATACGTCATGCAACAAAAATTAGAAAATATCAATTTTGCCTTGAGACCCATTGTAAATTTTTTGTTTTGAGTGTGCCATCAAAATTTATTTTTTTATAATGCCTCCTTTTAAAGAAAGTGGTTTCTATATATCTTCTTTCTTCAAAATACTCTCAAATTAGTTGCCTACAAAACGAAATCTCGTGGTCAGAATTTTAACAATTATTCAAGGTTTGATAATTTTTTCCTCTCCCTTTTTTACAAGTTTGACAAGTAAATACATATACGTATTTTTGCAGACCTATTACAAATTTAATTTACACGGGGGCGTTGGTCCCTAAGATCATCCCTGGTTACGGCCCTGATATAAAAATTTATTAGAAGTATCTTTTCATATGTTCCTCCATACAGATTTTAGATGGAATTTAAAAATTATGCGTAATGAATTCAAGACTCCCATTACCACTTCTTTTGGCGCTACGGCACTCAAGTGCCGTAGCGCCAAAAGGAGCTTGGCGTATAATGGATCACCACCTTACCTCTTCTGTCCAAAGCTTTTCTTTGTCGTTCTTTTACGTCCATACTTCTCAGGTCATCTGCCACCCCATCTAACCATCATTTCCTACGGTATTCCATTTTTCTTTTTTCCTCCTGGTTCGGTTCTAATAATCATCTTATACTCATAATCATCATAGCTTGCTCCTCCCTAGTCTTTTGACATGTCCAAGTTATAGAAATCCCGATTTCTATATTTCTGTCGCAAGCTCACAGAGATGCCATATTTCCCTGTTTTTTCCTAATTCTCCAGCTTTACTAAATGTCCTGATTTCATTATCACTGCCCGGCGTAAACTAGTAATATATATATACATTGGTACCTCCCAATAACGGACATCCACATTTTGTCCATTAAATAGAGGTGTCCCTTAATGGAGGTGACATTTTATATATTTAACGTATATTATTCAATATAATCTGTGCACGATTTGTCAGTAGTAGCCAGTATGTGTATGATAGACCCACACGGAATTTGGTGTGGATCTGACAGATTTACACGAATTTGTCATATAGGTTTGACAGACCCACACAAAATCTTTATGTCGGTCTGACAGAACCAAACGAAATCTTAAGTCGGTCTTTCAGACTGAAAAATTCGTATTAACCGGATATTCGGATTGGCATGGTTCGGATTAACGAGACTACTGTATTTCAGAAAAAAAGGCACAGATTTCCCCATCTTATTAAATATAAACACTTCTGGGTCTCAGAAGCCAAATGTTATGACCACCAGGTTAAGAAAAACATATTTACAATTACAAAAAAAATGTGCATGTGATGCAAGACCTCGGTCAGGATTTAATTTCGGAGGTTCAAATTTTTTACAGCATGCAAGGCTGTAGCCAAGTCCCATTAAAAATTTAGTTTCGGGGGAGGGCACCGGTCCCACAGAGCCCCCCTCTGGATACGGGAATGATACGATGGATTGCTGACAACAACTCGGAACTCAAACTACTTTTCCAGTGGATGGCGATTATGAATCTTGATGGTATTTTATAGCGGAAAATCCAGTTTCCCAGGAAATTCAAATATACGTCGCCCTTGAAATTAAACATCAAACCACGGATCAGCAGAAAATAGGCAAGCATTCTCTCCCATTCCGATGCATACACACTTAGTTTTTTTACGTGGTAGACAAATGCCTTTCCAGTACGCATGCTAGGTCACAGCGGTATGTCGTTCAAGTGACCGACTCAGTGAACGAGTCTTTTCGTTCATGACAGAAGGGTAATAACATCAACTGAGTCACTCAATGAACGGTACGACACACCTGTCGTAGGTAGCGCTTATGAAGTAGGCACATGTTTCTGATCACAGGCCGGAACTCCAGAAAGGTTATAATCAACAACAGTTCAGATTGATTGGTTGGTTGTGTTTTTGTGGCGCAAGGACAGCAAGGGTCATTCTACGCCCAACAAGGTGAGAATGTGCACATAACAACAGTTCAGATATTATATTTTTAAGATAGAATATAGATGGTCTTAATTTTCAAATATCAGAACACTTTTCGACAAAGAACGGACGTTGTCGCCATTGTCACTTCGAAGAATTGTAATCACCACCTTATGGCGCTCCAGACCTCCAACGCTCGTTCCTCAGTCGAAACTTTTCCTGTGTTTGAATTGTAAATAGGCTGATTAATTTTGCACCAATTCGATGGAATGAACGAAATTTGTGCTGCAATGTTTTACACTTATACAAGGGCAATACAAATACTTAAAGGGGCCCCTTCCAAGCATTTAAAACTTGCCCCCAATCACCACTTTCCATTTTTGGGGCCCCATATTCCATTTAGCTTTTTTTTTTTTCCTTTCCTTAACATAATTTACCATAGTGCTTTTCCATTCCTGGACACTCACATAGCTTTTCTATCTCATGGATTAGTTTGAATTCTAAATTGTTGTTTTTCCAATATGTCCCAATTACCATTCTCAACCAACCATAAAATTCTGCGTATTTTATGGTATGATCATTGGTCCCAGCTGATCATGGATTTCAAAGTTGCACTTCGCGCCGATATCTTCCAATGATATCAACCAGCTGCTCTCATTGGCTCATCTGTCTTCACATCACTCAACATCAGTGGTTCCCAACTCAATTTAAGCCGTGGACCACTTTTCCACTTCAATTGTACCCGCGGACCACTTTGAAAAATTCTCACGAGTTGGCTGCAAGACCTTAATAAAAAAGGGAGTCCGGGTCTTTTTTGGGGAGAAACGTGTTTGTAAATTCGTTCTTTGGTTTAAAAAAAAAAAAAATCTAATGATAATACAGCGGAACCTCGACAGACGAATATGATTAAGACGAATTACTTTTAATACGAACCGTTTTCTGAAGTTCCGTCAGATTGTAAAATACTACAAATATACCAATTTCATTTTTATAATTAATTTTAATATTTTTATACGCCTTTCTTTAATAATTTTTTTTAAAATAATGACCCGTCACTTGGGACTCCTTCGCGAACCACCAGTTGGGAACCATTGCTTTACATCAAAGACCTTTCACCCCACTTTTTTTCCGATCACCTTTTACACGTTCAGTTGAATTTCTCTCCTTTTGAAACTTCTCTACTTTTTTAAATTCCCCTGATCTCATTTCATTTTTAATTTTTCCACACTTTTTTTGTCCACCACTTATTGTAGAATTTTCTTAACATAGATCTTTACCACAGCGAACCAACTTTCACTCTTATCAAAGCATTTTTTTTTCTTTGCTTTACCCTCCTCCCTTTTTATCATCCTCATAAACAAGACCTAAAAAGGTCTTGTTTCTGAGGACATGGATGTAACACACATTTACAGGTTCGACACAGTGGAGGTAGTAGTCCTGCATAACTGAACTGGTACTCCGTAGATCAAGCATTGGTTTGTTACACTCACAGGTTCGCCCGGGTTCTATTTCCAGTTAGCATGGCTATGTGTTTGGAGGTGACGGTAAGTCATCGGTCTCGTCTTAGGTGAGTCATAGGAACCCGCAAACTTGGGACTTACCTAATAAGCTTCCTTATTAGGGGATGTGTATGCTGTTACACTTGCCTTTCTTTAGTCCCTTTTAATTATTAATTATACAATAATGTTTGCCACCCACGTATATTTAGCTCAAGCTAGAGCTTTTTTGTTTTTGGAGGAAAAAAAATTAATTATTAATGTTGATCGAATACTAGCCTGGAGATAACGCTGTTGTCACCCATTGATTTTTTTTTTACTAGTTTTATCTTCATTGTTGTGTGGATACGCACACAGCATGTTTAACTGTTTCTATGAAGACCCGAGCGAACTTACGAAGAAGGCAATTCTTTAAAAATAAATCGAGTAACCAATGAAGAATTTGAAATACGGCGGGTGTACCTGTACGTAAGCTCGAATGTAGAAAACCTAGGATTACACAGCATGTTTAACTGTTTCTATGAAGATCCGAGCGAACTTACGAAGAAGGCAATTCTTTAAAAATAAATCGAGTAACCAATGAAGAATTTGAAATACGGCGGGTGCATTTGTACGTAAGCTCGAACGTAGAAAACCTAGGATCACGTGTTGAATACGTTACCGGCCAAACTAATTTCTCCCATGGGCGTTAGGACAAACTAGTTTGGCCAAGGCCAATCTAGTTTGTCCTAAGTATATAGGATAAACTAGTTTGGCCTGCTATGCGCTGGTCTGAACTAGCTTGTCATAGGGCAATGTAATTTGGCTTAATTTTATTGATCCAAACGACCGCTCCAGCGCCAATCTGGCGTAAACTTTAAGCCAATAGTAACGTTGCCGTCACCCCACTCTCCAGCCCATCCTTTACCCATTAGTTTCCTGTGTTTACCACGTACGCAAGTCGTTGTGACTATTTCATATTTTCGCTTATACACAAGAAAATATGTAAGTTACTTTCAATGTAATTTAACTCATTTTGTGTGGTATTGAGTCAAGACTGTGGTTCTCACCATTATCTACGCCATTGATTAAATAGGATTATAATAATATAGATGCAACAGTTTTATTTTAAATAAAATTCAGAATATTAAAATTACTTTTATATTGTTTCATTAAACATGTTGCATGGTGTCATTTCCAATAGAAGAGCGTTCCATAATTTTGAAAGAGTTGAATCAACGTCATTATTACACATTAAATGCGTTTGAGAGCGACAAGGCAAATGAAAATTGGTATTTCAAATATTACAAGTATGGAAAAATTTTATTAGAGTAATAATATTTGAATAGTAATTATTATTTATTCTTCGAGACATTAATTGGCCTAGGGTAAAATCGCATGTATTAGAAACAAATAAAATAGAATCTCCATTAAGTAATTGCAGAGATGTTAGGACATAAAAGTCGCAAAAAACGCTTCTGCAATGAAAATAATCATCTAATATTATTCTCTGTTATACACCTCAAATAATTTGAGAATAATTGAGATGATAATAAATATTAGAGTAATATGGTTTTATGATGAACATAATACGACGAAACATCCCTATAAAAATTCTAATTTTTGCGGCAATCATATCCATATGCATATCCCATTTTAGGGAAGACTGAAATATGACACAGAGTATTTGAAATAATTAACAAGCAAGCATATGATATACGGGTATTAAAGCAGGCAGTAAATATTTTTTACCCTAAATTGTTTTGTGTGCATTAGAAACCATTGTATCACATGTGATACATGCCCCCTTCTGCCCCCAATATAGCTAATTTTTTAAAAAGTTTATTTTCTTTTTATATCAGAAGATCAAATATATCATATAGAAATTTCTTTTTTTTCTTCAGTTTTTTAAAAGTCCTTTTATCTTCCCCCCTTATAACGGAATTTGACATATGTGCACAGACATTTTTGTCTGGAGGAGAAGTTATCAAAGACAATGAAATTTGTTTGATGAGTGCTGCAATAAAACATTCGATTGATAAGAGAGAGTCGTTCGCTGCATTATGAAATGTGTCTCTGAAATGTGTCTCTGAAAATGTGTCAAAAAATGTCTCTGTAGAAGAAACCATTATTTTGTAATTCAAAGTGTCATAAGCAGTTTAGCTAGCAATAATAAGCAAAAACTTATTAAGATGTGAATAGCTTTATAATGTGTAATAAGTTATAAATAAAATGATTCTGGTTACTGATGCAATTTTTTTGTCAATTTCCTTTGCTATACTTTCATAACAAGATTAAACTAATAGGTGATTGTCAGATTTTACTCATGAAAGAAATATTTAAGTAACTGATCCACAGAAAGGAAAATTATTTTTAACAAAATGTGATTATTTTTAATGAAATATGTTCTATATAAATATTGACTTGTTTTTAAAGTTTAGAGATTAATAAAATTAAGCCAAATTATATTGACGGAGGATAAACTAGATAGGATGAACTAGTTTGGCCTAGACCAATGTGCGTTAGGACAAACTAGTTTGTCCTAACGCATAGGATAAACTAGTTTGGTCGGTAACAAATATATATCCGCCAGTCTGGAGAGAAGTAAAGCCCATTATGGTCAGTCCATCGGCCAGTTAAGTCGATGTACAACGATTTTTTCTTTACCTGAGACTTGGTAGAGTACTCGATTATTGTACTCTTAGTACAATATATAAGTATTGTACTCTTAGTACAGTGTTCAGTCCTGTTAATTTTGATAACCGAAGTTGTATTGTAAAATTAAGTTTTGATACTCCAATTTTTACAGGGCCCCATGTTAGATCTGTGTTTACAGCTAAAGAAGAAAAATATACCGCGTACTGGAATCGAACCAGCTATCTCTGATTTACCGTTCCATTGCCTTGACCTAACGGGTCAAGGCCACGGAACGATAATTCTACTATACGGACCCAATAAAAAGTGAAGTGTTCCGCTCATCTGTACTGAATAATTCTTCCACAGCCTCCTTCAAGACTTGGTGTTTTCCTCTTAAATCGTTCTCAGGGTTCCAGCGCGAACTGGCATTGTTAGGAAATTTGAAATCATCTCTAAGGATCAGGGAAAATTAGTTTTTTGGTCAAGCCTGGAAAGGTCAGGGAAAACTTTCTTAACTTTTGTTTTGAATAACTAAATCGTCCACGAACGTGAAGCCGTTTTCCTCGTCACCGAAGTTCAGTTGAAAATTATTCGTGATTGGTAAGGAGGAATCTTGGAAAAGTCGGGGAATTTTTCTCTTCAATGCGAGCGGGAACTCTGCATATTGTACAGTGCAAGAACTATATATACAGGGTGTCTACTCACATTCTGTTTCAAACTTCCCTGACTTTTCCACGTTTCTAGACCAAATCTTAATCGATTTTCAGTCCCTAATTACAGTAAACAACACACAATGCATTAAAATTTGCGTAATCAAAATAAGTTTCAAGACCATAAAATCCATTAATGCAAACCACAAAGCCATTTATAACTCAATTACAGTGAATTTACAAATTCAAAAGCTGTATTAAAAAGTGTATTTCTTTACACTAAAAACCTGCACTAATTAAATATTTACAGCAACATTTCCATTTGGCCCTTTTTGGGTTCATTATAAAGAAGTTTAATTATATAATCGCAAATCCACTGCAGATTGATTTAATTAAAAACACTTTTTTTTCCAAGTTTTAGTTATATATTTGGCAAACATTTTATTCTTACAAATATATAGGCTTAATAATTTTATATAAATTATATTAGTTTTGGTGCAAAATGGTAACTTTTGGAAGAAGTTTAGTCAAAAGTACAAGTTTTTCAAAATTTTCAGTATGCAATGTGGTATGAAAAGCACAGTTCAGGAAAATTATTTTAATAAGTTATTTATTATAACAATGAATTTCCAATTTTCCTGACTTGGGCCTTTGTATTTCAAATTTCCCTGACTTTCCAGATGAGTAGACACTATCTATGTATTATATAAGAAATGATACTATACTATATGTGATGAACTATACTATATAGATATACAAATGAACTATACTATATAAGAAATGAAACAGATGAATAATGAAGATTATCGCTTTATTTGCTTGTTACATGGGATCAACCGAAGAAATGATCCAACGTTGCCAATGTTGAACATGGTTCTTGTCAACACAAAACATAAACACAAAAAATGATGTCCATTTCAGTGGTGATTGTGCATCTTATCAGTCAGTTTCCGTGGGTAACAGTTGTATAATATTCCAGGTAAAAATATCAACGCTTCTTTGAAAGAAAATACATCAGATCGGCTCCAGAGAAACAACGTCAACCAAACCATTTGGAAACAGCCTCCACTGGACTACAAATCAGCCAAATATGTTGAAATGCGCATTCCTACAAGGTGCTACCGACGAATTAAAATCCCGAATTCCGTTTATAATATTTCTCTGGACGATCCTTGATTGCAAAATGATAGTTCTTATAGAAGGGCGGGGTCGGGATCTGTCGTATAATGATTGGAAACATGTCATATATTTTTACAGAACGCAACGTTTATTTTAATGAGTGAAATATCTGGGGTAATGATGTAGGAATATGAATTTTAAATTGGCCATTCCTTGAACTCGTGCTCACTGACTAATCTGATCGTTTTGTGTGTTATGGAGAAGGATATGCTGCCTCGGGAGCTACAGTTTTTACAAAATTGATGTAAATACAATAGCAGTTAAAGAAACAATGGAGATGGGCTGGTAAACCTGCGAATGTTTAATGGGTCAGTCAATATTTGTTAAATTTAAAAGGAAGAGGATACATATGCTACGTTGATGAAGGTAGATAGAATGCAAGAGAATGAAGAAGGTTAACGAAACCCAATCGAAACAGCTGTTAGATAATTCTTCACCACGCTTACGCACGTTGCATATAAAGATTTTGCCGTATTTCATTTGTATAATGCTGCGCCAGTGTTGTTGAACGGGTTGACATTTGTCTGGAAGAGAGGGCCTCCCAGCGACTTTCAAATAATTCCAACGATATCCTTAATTAATTAATTACAGTAGAACCTGCGTACATTGAAGTGTTTATGAACACCGTGATTTGAAGTCCGGGTTCATTAAATAAAAAACGAACTTGTATTACTCGTACTCATACGAAGAAAATGACATCGACTTTTTTTTTTAAATGGAATCTTGAATTTCGAGATATACTCTAGCTAGAGTCCCTAGAATTATAGGCCGTCGCATCAGCCGCCATTTTCCTGCACACTTCCGGTTTCATTTACCTTGGCGATAAAGGTTTTCCACTTTGGAGCAATGATCGCTATTTTGGCATAAAAATAATGAACACTTCGCGATTATCCGACGAATGTAAACATTGGCGCAACTTTTAAGATGTCGCCAATAAATACAATTTGCAACCGTAACTTAGTTTTCGATTAATGTAAATAATCAAAACAAACTTTACGCTGCAAACATTCTATGTTTATTTCTCGAATGATTAGAAACATTCCCAGCGGAACACTCACCCATTTCACCTTATTTTATTAAAAATAACACACTTGTAAATCACTCAACTTTAACACAGCAGTGAATAGGATCACGTGATACGATGGTAAGAAAATGGCGAATATGCGCCAGCTCTCTTTTTCAGAAGCCTTAACTGTAGCTAATCAACAGTGGCGTAACCATTTCGAGGTCTGAGGGAGGGGCAAGGAACCACACCCCAACGCTTCGTACGTAGCATTATTCATTTATAATTTTCTTTTATGGAGGGGGAAGGACTAATATTTTTTTGCAATATAGGAGGCTAAACGACCCAAGCCCCCCCCCAGTTAAGCGTATGTTACTGTAACATCGTAATAGTCTTGCATTTAATCTACCTCATTACAAAAGGAATCAAGAAACGGGAACAGATTTAATAACTGGACTCTTGTTCTACTTGTCGCTTTCGGGGAAAAAAATATTAAGATTTAATTATAACTTAAGAATAATTAGCCTAATGATAATGGGTCTATCACGGAAGGTGCATACAAGCCTCTCCTTATTAATTTTGCGTATGGAAAAATTCGTCAATTTGCCTTACGAAAAAATTTGTCAATTTTGCTTACGAAAAAATTTGTCAATTTTGCTTATGAAAAAATTTGTCAATTTTGCTTATGGAAAAATTTATCAATTTTGCGTATCGAAAAATTTGTCAATTTTGCTTATCGAAAAATACGTTAAACTTGCTGATGGAAAAATCTGTCAATTTTGCTTATCGAAAAATACGTTAAACTTGCTGATGGAAAAATCTGTTAATTTGCCTTACGGAAAAATTTGTCGATTTTGCTTATGGAAAAATTTGTCGATTTTGCTTATGGAAAAATTTGTCCGAAAAATACGTTAATCTTGCTTATGGAAAAATTTCTCACGTCTGGTTTTGTTGTATGATTATTACGAGTATCATGGCTTTAACGTATTTTATTTTTTTTTTAACTGCACAGATTTATTGTTTATTTTTAATGTATTGTTTACGTTTGATTGTGAAATAGTAAAGTTTACGATATCATCGTTATATGAACTGTGGCTCTCAAATACGGCTATCACAGGTCTTGTATTCAATTTCTTTGTTTATTTGGAAAAAAAAACTACAGCCCCCTTCGATTTCCTGTCTCTTTCTCGCTTATAGTACTACTTACTGTTGTAGAACGCGTTTAAAAATTCCATTTTTGTTTCATACTTCAACTGCATACTGTGTTTATGTGTGTCATGTTTTAATTGCATATCAAACCATGTATAGTAAGAAAACCCCTCCAAAAACCACTTTTACAGGACTTCGAATGTTTCAATCTGGGTTACGTACGGAAACCAAAGTGAAATGCAATTTTGTTAGATTTGTTTGTTTGCTGTTGTTAGAGCAGATGTCCAAGGAATCGTTAAAAAACCCTGAAAATAAGGTGTAAAAACCACTCTGGTTAACCAGAAAACGTTGCCAACACTCGAAAGACGAGTTTTAAAATATGAAAAATCAAGAAACAAAAGTTTTCTAAACTACAAATGACGGTATCTAATTTTGCTAGTCGTCTGTAACTATTTCGCAAGAAATATCACGTGGATTTGAATGCGTTTCGTTCAGCAATTTTGTGAATAATTTTCTGCATTGTGAACACAAAATATCATCTGAACTTTATAGAAAAGGTCTTTCCTTCAGGCTGTGCAATGATTATCCACGTTCCCGTTGCGCATGCGCATTGCATTCACGAAACAGGGTTGTCACTTTCTCTCTCGTGCAGAAATGTACAGATTGAAAAGGCTCTGGTCCGAGAGTCCGCAACCGTTCCTGGTGGAGAACGCTGAGAGAAACAGGTCTGTTTCACTCCAAAGGAATATATAGACGAAACAGGTGAAATGTACAGAGTGTGACGTCATTGTCCAAGTATAATACATGCGTACCGGAGTGGCCATCCGAGGAGAAGAGAAGTATCGACACTACCCATTCCATTAAAAAAAAA
>QLNU02003225.1:104667177-104678492 GCA_006491805.2 Dysdera silvatica | reverse complement strand
GAAGAATTACACAGTTTAAGAGCAAGAAAACCTTTAAAATCATCAAGCAAGATTTTGCACTTGTGTCCATTTTTGGATAGTGATGGTGTTGACCAGTTGGTGTTATTGTTAAGTGAGACTTAGAAATGCCAATGTCTCACAAGACGTAAAACACCCCATAATTATTCCTAAGAGTCATCACATCTTAACCTCGATAATTCATTATTTGCATATAATATATATTGTCATGCTGCACCTCAACTTTTGCTATCTGTCATCCGACAGAAATTCTGGATTCCCTGTGGAAGAGACGTTGTTCGAAGATTTGTTAGATCTTGTGTCAAATGTTTTCGTCTGCCTGCTTCTCCCATGATTATTGGTGAAATTTCAGCTTCTGGGGTGACATCAGCTAGAGTATTTTCGTGGTCTGGGGTTGATTCGATAGCCCATTCTTGGCTAAAGAGAGAAGTGGAAGGGGAAAAAAGCCTTCAAAATCTATATTGCCTTATTTGTTTGCTTTTCTTCTCGAGCTATACATTTGGAGGTAGTAAGTGACCTCACTTCACAAGCTTTCATCACAGAATTGAAATGTCCATCACTAAAATTTGTAGACTACCATTGGACCAGCTGTCAACTTTTGAATCTTTGAATTCATGCCATATTCGTTGTTTATGCTGTCCCTTTGCCTATCCTTTGTCGTTAGAGGTTTTTTGAAACCCCAGAACGGTTGCAAGGGTGGGGGAATGTTAAATCGTTTTCTATTTTTATGGTGTCTCATGCTATAAACGTACGAGACAGGATGCGTTCGTTTTTAGTTTTTCTCTTCAGTTTTGTTTCTTTTGACTTGTGTGTGTGTATATATATATATATGGCCTGCAAAAGGGTTGCTGGTATCTAACTGGAAGGAGACCCACACGCTGAACGTATGTGACGATGTGTGGAACCGGCCAGGCCAGTAACCTAGTGTCCTACCCCGCCTTCAAGTGGTGCAGGCTGAGCTTTCTATTTATGTGGCAAATTAATATTTGCTGCACGGATAGAAAGGCGGAAGGGGAGGGCTAATTCACCAACCCGTCTAGCCAGCGTGGTGAAATTATGGCTAATTCCTCCATTATGTTGACACACCAGAAACCATGGCCCCTAGTCTCCAGGTGCTGGAGTGCTCCTGATCAAGGCAGCGGTCAGTGTGGCATGAAAGCAGGGGGTGCTAAGAATCACTGGAATGGCCCAGGCTGCCGTTTGTTATTGACCTTGGCAACGTATAATGGACGATCCCTTGCTTCTGAAGCAAAACTTCAGGAATTGGAAGAAGAACTTGACAAGATCAAATGGGACATTGTAGGACTCAGTGAAGTTAGAAGAAAAGGTGAAGAGTTGGTGGAACTTAAAAGTGGACATTTGTTTTATTATAGAGGAACGGAAACTGGAAGAACAAGTGGTGTTGGCTTCTTAATCAACAAAAGAATTAAAGACTACCTTCTTGAAGTCGAAAGCACGTCAGATCGAGCAGCGAGGCTCGTTGTTCAACTAACCCAGCGATACCAACTTCAGATAGTACAGGCATATGCACCAACATCAAGCCATACCGACGAGGAGGTTGAAGAATTTTATGAAGAAATCAAACAGCTACATACCAAGGGGAAACAACATATCAAGCTCATCATGGGAGATTTTAATGCAAGAATTGGACAACAGGAACAAGGAGAGACATCGGTTGGTAAATACGGATACGGGGAAAGGAATGAACGTGGCGATCAACTCATCGAATTTGCAGAAGCTGAAAATCTTAGCATCATGAATTCATTTTTTAAGAAGAAACCGCAAAGAAAATGGACATGGAAACACCCCAATGGAGGAACCAGCGAAATTGACTATATACTGGCAAACAAGAAATCAATTATTGAAGATTGCAGCGTACTGAACAGATTTAATACTGGAAGTGATCATCGAATGGTGAGATGTAAAATGCACTTAAATACTAAACTAGAAAGGCAGAAGCTCATTAGGAAACAAGTATGTAAGAGGGTGGATTTAAAGAAATTAAAAGAAAATACCGAGGCATTCAAGTTGGAATTAAAAAATCGCTTTTCTGCACTGGAAGGACTTATTGAAGAAGTTGACATCTCAGAAGCAAATGAAAACATTGTTAAGACAATAATTGAAACTGCTGGGGAAATTGGTGGTGTAACCTGTAAAAAGCACAATAGCAAATTATCTGAGAAGACGAAACAGCTCATGAAAAGGCGAAGAGATATGAAGGTGGACAATCGAAATACCAGTTCCAGGATTGAGTACATAGAACTTTGTAAAACTCTGCGCAAAAGCATGAAAGAAGACATAAGAAAATTCAACTGTGAGTTAGTAAGGAAGGCCATTGAAAATAACAAGAGCCTTAGGGTTGTTAAAGGAAGTTTATCTGTTGGGAAGAAACACATCATTGCATTAAAAGGAGAGGATGGCACCGTAACAAGAAATAGGGAAGAAATACTTAGAAGAGTTGAAGAATTCTACAAAAAACTATATGAAAGTAACAGTGGATTAAACGAAGACACTGAAATAGTCGAAGGAACAGCTCCTAAAATCTTAAAAGAAGAAGTTTCATTTGCAATAAAAAGTATGAAGAAAGGAAGAGCCCCTGGCGATGATGGTATTACATTAGATATCCTAAAAGAAGCTGGAGAATATGTAGAAGACATACTTGCAAAATTCTTTACCAAATGTCTTAACAGCGGTAACATACCAAACCAATGGGATTCTGCAACAGTAATTCTTTTGCATAAAAAAGGTGATAAAGAGGATTTGAAAAATTACCGACCAATTAGCTTGTTACCTGCTATTTATAAAATCTTCACAAAAGTGCTAACACATCGCCTGCAGAAAAAATTAGATGCAGCTCAACCAAGAGAACAAGCTGGATTTCGAAGTGGATTCAGTACAGTGGACCATATTCAAGTATTAAGAGAATTAATTGAAAGAACACATGAATATGAACTTCCATTGTGTGTTGCATTTATTGACTATGAGAAGGCCTTTGACTCTATTAAAACATCAGCAGTCATCAACTCTTTAAGATCAACAGACATTGAGGATGTGTACATTGACATGGTGAAACGTGTGTATAAAAATGCAAGTGCAAAATTTCGGTTACATAAAGATACCAAAACTATCAAACTTGGCAAAGGGGTGAGGCAGGGAGATACCATTTCTCCAAAACTTTTTACTTCAGCTTTACAGATGATTTTTCAGCTGATAAATTGGAATAACAAGGGAATAAAAATAAATGGTGAATATTTAAATCATTTGCGGTTTGCTGATGACATTGTTATTTTTTCAACGAACCCATCAGAACTCCAAGACATGGTACAGGAGCTCTCAACTAGAAGTAAAGAAGTTGGACTCAAGATGAACCTACAAAAAACTAAGATCATGTTCAATAATTTTGTAGAGGAAACAAAAATACAAGTTGACAACATTGAGCTAGAAATTGCTGATTCATATATTTACCTTGGCCAGCTGATTTCAATGGATGGCAACATTATGAAAGAACTCAACAGACGTATTAAACTTGGCTGGAGTGCATTTGGAAGAAACAGTTTTATCCTGAAGGGGAAATTGCCTTTGTGTCTAAAAAGAAAGGTCTTCAACCAGTGTGTATTGCCAGTCCTCTCTTATGGATCAGAGACATGGAGTCTAACAGTTGGAGCAATACGAAAGTTACAGACAACGCAAAGGAGCATGGAGAGGTGCATGCTTGGAATAACTAGGAGAGATCGAAAAAGAAACACTTGGGTGAGAGAGCAAACTAGAGTAGAGGACATCATTGTTAAAGTAAAAGGGCTGAAATGGCGATGGGCTGGGCATATTGCAAGAAGAACTGATCAACGATGGACAACAGAAATTCTGAACTGGATTCCAAGAGACCACCGAAGACCTAGAAAACGTCCTCAAACTAGATGGGTGGATGAAATAAGAAAACAGGTTGGGGTGACGTGGAAGCGAATTGCTCAGGATAGACTTGTGTGGAAAGCATTTGGAGAGACCTTCATCCAGCAGTGGATAGATAATGGTTGAATATGATATATATATATATATATATATATATATATGAAAAAGAATGCTACATGGTTGTATGGAATGATTTATTTTCTAATTAAAGATCTATTCACAATGTATACAGTCCAGTTTTATCGCATCAATATCACTCAAGATAACAGTGCTGTGACATCAAGAAATGACTGCCATTTTCCAATAATCTAAATATCAACAGTTTGAAACGATAGAAGCCGCAACCAAAAGTTGGCATCTCTTTGGGACCCACCGCACTACAAACATTGATGAGGTTTTAACATTTTATGTGATTTAAATATGAGCTACCATGGGTAAAGTTGTTCGGTTAACATATTAAATATCTTTTACGTAAATCAATCTCACGAATTAACGAAACTAATAAAAATGTTTAAAAGGTAGAATTTTGTGTTTTGTTATAACGTGAGAAGTGAAAAATTATAAAGATGTTTAGGGACGTTATCTTGGAGATGTATTTTGCAAATAAAATGTCTTAGGTAGCAATGTGGTCAACATAGATCAGAATTCCTGACAGGACGATAAAGGGCAGAAAACTATGAAATGAAACAATTTTTGAGAGGAAGCTCCATGTAATAACAGAATGCATTGGAATAGAAGACATGGAAATGAATGCTTTACACTGGGAAGAAATGAGAGGCAGAACGAGCAGCAGGTAGCAGTGCATTAATGATGGCAAAGAATATTAACAATGCTGAAGATGTGCGTGATAGATGTGGGGATCCATTAGTTTGAAAAATGTACCCAGAGTGTGAAAAAACGCATCGAAGAGTAAAACGCGTGATAATAGATCCATGGGTTAACCAAACTGCATTTGAGCAGTGCACGCATCGGTATTACAATCGAAAAACTCCTTGGTGCGATTGTTTTGTTATAGAGTGTATTTACGGGGCTTCATCCAAACACAAAACATGCGGACATCCAACTAGATATGTCTATTTCTAACGTATGATTCTCCTCTACGTATATTTGTAACGTATGATTCTCATCTATGTCTACTTTTAACGTATTCATGTCAATTTCTAACGCATTCATATCTATTTCTAACGTACTTGTACTATTTGAAATTTATCGAGACTCGCTTATAATGCTAAGCCGACATTTTACTTCCACCGAGGCGTGATCGGCCTATGAAATTACTCGTTTCTGACTCTTCACATTCTTTGCAAGAGTAGGGAATTTTGGACCAGAGACAAGGATGTTACCACCATCCGATGATTGAATTTTCCCTTTTCTGAAAGATATTTTCCTGAAACGTCTCTGAAATCGTGTACCTGTTGCCAAATGATGGGGGAAATATTCCCATTTATAAATTCTTGATCATTTCTCTAATATTTTTTAAAGTATTGTGTTTCGAGATTTCCAGTAACAACCTTCTTTTAAAGACTCAATTGATTTGTATTTAAATTTCTTTCTCCAATTAATGATAAACTTCTTGCAAATTTCCCTGGCCAGTCTTACAGCAGCAATTGACAACAGCGGAAGGCAAATTGCTGTCTAGAAAGAGAAAACTCGATTTGTAGTGCGGTTGGACCAGAATGAAGCCAAAATACCTCAGGTACAGAAAAGGGACCATTTTCCCACAATCCTCTCTTCCGATCCCATCATAGCTTGCTCTAAATCGCTCCTAAGAGAAAAGGCTGTTGTAAGCTTCATTGAGTCTTTCCTTATCCCTATTTCCTTTTAATGTCTCCAGGTGGCGTTTTGTGGGAAGTTGTGGCCACATTAAGGCACCGTTGCCTTGACCTTAATTGCTGGCATGGCCCTGCCATTTCTGCGGCCACAATGAATTCATCGAATTCCTAAGACAGGCCTCTAAAGGAGGCATCTACCCACATAATGAATAAATAATAGTAAGCAGAGCCTCATTATGTTTTCATTTACGCGCCACGTCATTATGTGCAATGTATTTATCGTTAATTAAGTCGATATTTTTTGTGTATCGATGGATAATTAGCGATAATGACTTCTGGTATATCGTGGGAGAGATGCTTTGGCGTACATCTCTTTACCGCTCATATATCGATTAGGAAAATTTTTATCGATTATTTTTTTTAATCGTTTGAACTCGATGGAAGACTACGTTAGTTTATTTTTATAAAATAAATTTCACTTCACGATCCTGTGGCTAGCTATGTAGCTAATGTTTGTACTCTTTTCTGTGTCACGTGACGCTGTCAGTGTGTCAAATAAAAATATATAAGAATTAAAAAACTGTAAATATCGAAGGATCGTACTTTGAAACGATGTATTCAATCGTTAAAAATATCGATGAAAGAAAAATGACTGATCGATGTTTCCTCTTCTATTGCTCATTCGCTATTGATAAGTAATGACGACGGATACGATGGTGAAATTATCGATTCTTTTTGGAAACGGCGAGCTACGAATAGAGGGAACAAAACGTTTCAACGTTTCTTTTAGAAATTGTTTCATTATGAAACTTTAAACACCTTCCAGTAGGGCGCTATTTCTCACATTCGTGGCTATTTAGGCAAGATGTATCTTTCTTTGTATCTTTCCGTGTCAAGACGTTGACCAATCAACAACCAGCACGAACTTATTGTCACATTGTTGCCATTTTAAGGACATGTAATTGACGATCATAATTGCCACACGCTTGTCGCGTCATCATCGAAAGCTCTTCGTTATGCGAACAAAGGGTGTCTATTTCTTTGAGCCACCTGTTTACCATCCATTCAGCGGTCCTGAATCTCTGAATCATTTGGAAGCGGTTTCTACTGGAATTCCGCTTTATCCTACAGATGTGCTCAATCGCTCGGTGAATGAGTCAACGAAACTCCGGCACACCGCCGAGTCAATCCGCTATGTTCTACGATGCATCAATTTCTTGTCTAGTGGATCAGTTGCAACGGAAAAACAATGTGTATGTGTTTTCTGTTTAACCTAAGACTTTATTTCGTATTTCTCGGTACAAATGTCGTTAAAAAAATATTGAATTGAATGGCGAATACCTTAAACGAAACGCTCTTTATAATGCAAAATATGAGCTTTACGACACTCTATAATATATATCATTTCACCTCAGAAAAGATAGAAATACGTTTTAGTTTTCACTTAATATTTAAAACAAAAGACAGTCTTATTTTAACAAATAGTTTTTCTGCTAGACTTCGTTATGTTCTGTATGCAAGAAATAATAATCTGGAAATGTTGACCGAGCAAACGGTACTGTATTCCCAAGAGAGGGGAGGGACAAGGTCCAAAAAATGAGGAAAGAAAGAAGAGGTAGAACCTCCATTTGGGGATCAGATCTCTTAACGAGATGTGTTAGAAGAATCCAAGTTGGGGTCTGGTGAAAGTCTACTAGACTTCCATTAGTTTCTTAATTCGCTTTAATCATTTTCATTAGTTGCTGAAATGATATTTCCATTGTTACGTTATTTTTGAAGAGAAGTGTTTTCTAGATTATGTTACGGGCTCTGTAAATACTGGGCCCTCCGGTGGCGCTGTAGTAAAGCGTTCGCCTAATTTGCCTTTAATTTGGGCTCGAACCCCCCCCACCGATGAGGAGGTTGGGGGACACGCTCGCCATAAACCGGGGGTTTGTTCCCTAGGACCCAAACTGAGCTCAATTACAAATGGAGTATAGACCCCATTCTGCAGCACAGTGGCACCTGAAGCCATGTTCATGCTGCAGAAGGATACACTTCGTAAGCTTGTTAGGCAAGCAATACGTGAACGCGCATTGTGAAACCCATAGCTAAAACGTGAACGCGTAACGTTGATTTCTATTTAAGCCGTCAGTTTATTTTATTGTGTGTTTTGTATTGCCGAGTAAAGAAGAAAAGCTCAAAAATAAGCTTTGAATGTCGGCCTGTTAACTGTGTATATAGTCCCCAAGAAAAATCCAAATTATTTTCATTTATTAACATAATCGATAATATAGGCCATTTTCGCTAAATGTCCTGCATCATTTCTTTGATTTACATGAATTTAAAATGAAGTAGCGCCTTCTGTTTTTATTGTTGAAAATATCTGTTAACATTACAAGATGCTTTGAAGCTGGCCTTTTGCCTAACGCGTAGAAATAAAGGAGTGATGCGGTCCTTCGAAAATAGCACGGTCGGTCTGCGTGCCAGTTCTGGCTCAGTGAGGCCTCCATGAGGTCCGAGTCCTCTCGGAAATGTAAACCCATGGTCGTCTAGTAGTAATTCATTTGTCTGTTGTTTCGTTAACGTGGGTTCGAACCCCAGTGTAGACCTTCAAGAATTCTAGGACGACGCATCAGCCGCCATTTTGTTGTACAATTCCGGTTTCATTTACCTTGACGATAAAGGTTTTACGCATTGGCGCAATGATCGCTATTTTGGCATAAAAATAATCAATCCGCGATTATCCGACGAATGTAAACATTGGCGCAACTTTTAAAATGTCGCCAATAAATGCAATTTGCAACCACGATCACGTGATACAATGGCAACAAACTGACGGATATGCGCCAGCTTACTTACCCTTTCGTTTAGGAGCCTTATCCAATGGTACCGTAAAACACGTTCTGTTTTTATGCCCACCTAAGTTCAGGGTTCCATTCTCGCGCCAGCAGAGATTCCATTTCCACAGAAAAACTATAGGTCTCGGCACAGCATAGCTCTTGCTGTCTTAATGCCGTGAAAATGCACCCAAAATTAGAATGGTACTCCATGTTTTTAAATAAATTGATTATTTATCTTTGAAGAAACACGAGTTTCATTGCGCTTGTCTCAAACCCCTCTCTTCTGCGATCACTTTTAGTGGCCGCATCGTGGAGCCATGCCATGTAGGAAAAGATTTGCCGCAAATAAAGCCCGCCGATATACACGTTTGCCACAGTATGTTACGCGTAATCTCCGTTTGATCTCTGGCACGTATATTTCTTTTACTTGACAGCTCTCGTAGATCATGTCAAGGGGTGACAAATCGTCGCAACTTGTAAAAGTCCATAAAAATCGTCAAACTCGCTCATTAGCAGACCGCGGCGGTATCAAACAGGGCAAAACGTGTTGAACACGTGTTATTAAGACAGAAGTTCCGCAGTATGACGGCGACCAAAGCGATAAGGGAAAATGTGGTTCGGGTCAGATGTCATGTCACATATCTCGTCTGTTTCAAGCTAGATTTTCTTCTCCGATTTTATCCACAATTTCGGGATAATTTAAGGTCTTGTGGTGTTTCGATTTTATCCACAAATTTAGGATAATTTAAGGTCTTGGGGTGAAGTAGCGAAGTTCATTTCTGGCAACTGTGTCGAGTGTTTCAACAATTTGCTGTATTTTAATGGACGTTACAGCGGCTTTGGCCCATAGCTTCTATTTCTGCATCAAGGCTCCCTATTTACACAATTATTCCTCTTCCATTTCCAACAGAAAAGCTCATTTAATGTTTTTTCACACACGATTTAAAAGATCGCTTTTTAAAGATGATTATTTTCATATCGTTTTAAAGATCATTTTCATACCGCTTTTAAAGATCATTATTTTCATATCGCTTTTTTAAAGATCATTATTTTCCATAATTAGTCATGTAAGATCATTTTACTATTTGTCCTCATTTTGCATCTTTCCTTTATCTATTGTATTTACTATTCAAAGTTTTTTGTTTTGTTTTTTTTTAACGTGGACGTCGAAGCAAGGGAAATTGCCAATTTCCACACTCCTATTGACAGTTTCTACCTTACATGTCAGTTTAGTATTTTCATTGATTACTCCCTACTCTTTATCTTAAACTTGATTTGATCACCCCACATCACATCTCATTCATTAAAAAAGAAAAATTTCGTTCCGAAATTGATTTTGAAGCATTTTAAAAATGAAAATTAATCTTGTATATATATATATATATATTTGCTTTTCCCGGCAAATCATCGAATCCATTTCACGCGAAAGGCTAGATTTAAAGTAAGACCACCTCGTCTTCTGAACTTAAAATTTAGTAACGTAAAATTTTCTCTCACATCTGCAAAACTGATATAGACAGCGATAAATAAATCACACAGTTGTTTAAAATACTTTTCGCGGCAGCGGAAAAAACAACAACTTTGGAGCAACGAAACGTTAGTGCGAAATATTAAATTATTTATTTCTTGATGCTAATACGTAAAATTTACCAGAAACCTGTCATTTTACTAATTGATATGTATTGCTAACCGATAGTTAAATATGCAGGATTTGGTTTGCCTCACACACACACACACTCGAAATTATCCCTTCATAAATTTAAAATAATAAAAAGTAGCGAAAATTTTCATGCATATATGCCCAAAATTCGTTCTGTACTTTATACACTATTCTCGGATTTTAGTATGTAGGAATGGTGGGTGCTTTAATTAATGTATTATATGCAGGATTTCTAGGAAAGTCGGAATGCAGCCAATAACTTTTGAACCAAGACAGATACTGCAACTGAAGTTAAGGCGCAGTATAGCCCAGATGCTCTTGCGCCATAAAAAAGCCAAACAATCAATCAACTGAAGTTAGATATTGGCATGGACGCCCATATGAGTACTATCTCCTCAAAGCTGTCGAGAATTTTAGTGAATGTACAAGATACCAAAACGCTACAAAAATAATTGATACTGCTTGACAATTAGTAATAATTGATTGTTTGGCTTTTTTATGGCGCAAGAGCATCTGGGCCATGCTGCACCAGAATTAGTAATAAGCTAGAAAGTATCTTATTTTAAATTGTCACTGTACATTTTTAGTAGTGTCACAGAATCGGAGTACAGCCCTTGAACAGCTGTGCTCGAGCCCTCCCACCCCCTATATATGCCCATGGCTGTTGCATGGTAAAATGATCATGTATTGATGAGATGAACAGGAGTGCCCCTGTGAGTTATAGTGAAATTTGTTTCGAAAATAAAAGACAGCGAATTATTATCACCAGAAAGCCATAGCATCCTTCAGTTAGTAAAAAAAAAAAGACATACGGCTCACATGCAATGTCTACACGTACTATCACAAAGTGAGGTGTTCAAGAAGTTCTTAAAGGAAAGAAACCATGATCTCTCTCCTATAGGAACTTCAACTCAACTTTTAAAATATCAGAAAGCATTAACTGAAAGCGATGCACTGAAACATTCGGAACACCTCACTTTGTGGCAGTACGTGTACATAGTGCATGTAAGCCGTATGTTTTGCTTACTAACTGTAGGATGCTCTACAACTTTCTAATTGAAAATATTTCGCTATCTTTATGTTTCGAAGTAAAACTTTTCACTTCCTTAATTCGCCACCAGGGGCGCTGCTGTTCAT
>QLNU02003225.1:104627772-104667077 GCA_006491805.2 Dysdera silvatica | reverse complement strand
TGACAAGACGCTAAAGGTTGCCAGGATTGCCTCAAAGGAGCAAAACTGCCCATGATGACCGAAATACTGCGCATGTGCGTGGACTTGGAAAATTCCTATAAGTGTTTCCATTTACTTGGCTAGAAAAACAGGAGAAAATAGCTACTCCTTCCGCATTTTTGTGCACTCGGGTGGAGAATATATTATTATACTATACTTATTATTTTATTTATATGTATATATATTTTATGTTATATTTATTTTGTTTTTTTGTATGTATATTATTATTTTACTTATGTTATATTTTTTAATTATTAATATGTTATTATAGAGTATCATCATCAACCAATATCTATCCACTGCTGGATGGTCTCTCCAAATGCTTTCCAAACAAGATATAGAATATATATATATTATAATAATTACATATAATAAAATATAATAATTACAAAAATTCAGAAAAATTAAATAAATCATTATTAATTAATAAATATTATATATATTATTATAAGTTTATATTAATGTATAAATAATAATACAATATATAATAAATTTTATATAATATAAATTTTACATAATTTTATTATATATATATTTATATAAAATATTTATAAATAATAAATATAATATTAACAAATTTTAATAAAATATCAATATTAGCAATAATAATAAATAAATAATATATACAAAATAAAAATATAAATATATGTAATAAAATATAATGTAAATAAAATGCACATAAAAGTACTTCCCCCTAACATCTTTAGCAATTTACTGTATGCCTTCCAGAAACTAGCATACAGAAGATCTAACTTTACATCGTGTTTCGGCACTACAGGTACCTAGAGCATTGCACTCCCGCACATGCGCAGTAGTTCAGTCATCCTCAGCAGTTTTGCTCCTTTAGAGCCAAATGCAACCCCCAATCTTGTCAAAATGCAGAGGTGTACAAACTTTTTTGACTGCAGACCTTCTTTCAACTCCACATAGTAAATTCCCGTATTAACGAATCTCAAGTGACTAAGAATAATATTCGTTAATTCGAACGTTCGGTTAATCGGAATGTCGTATTAGGTAAAGCCTAACTTTAATATTTAGTTTAATTTCCTTCCACCAACGCAGGTTCGGGAAGGTCAGTACATTTAATAAATGCATTGCCGTGTTTAATAATCGTTATTATTTAAATTACACCTTACAATTAAATAACGTTACATATAATACAATAATAATACATTATAGTAATAAAGTTGATGACTTACATTTTGTTTTTTTTTATTTAGGGAAAGGGAAAAAAAATTCAAATCGTTGTTACTTGAATTCAACAGGAATTTATATTCTTTTGCCAAAGTTTGGCGCAGTATAGCCCAGATGCTCTTGCGCCATAAAAAATCCAAACAAACAAACATTTGCCAAAAATGTAGATCTTTGGTTGGAATTCATATTTTTTCATGGAAGCATTTGAAGAGTTAGCGTTATCAAGTGCACCATTGAAACCCACTAAATGGCTTAGATATGTGGATGATACTTTTGTGGTTTGGCCTCATGGAAGAGAAAAGTTACAAGAATGTTTAATACATATCAATAACATCCACCAACAAATTAAGTTTACCATGGAGGTTGAATGTGATAATAGACTGCCATTTCTTGACGTTTTAGTCATTAAGCAAAGAAACAATAACTTACTTTTTTCAGTTTACAGGAATCCTACGCATACAAACAGATACCTTCATGCTACATCGCACCATCACCCTTCCCAAAAACGGACGGTCATTGATACATTGTTCAAACGAGACAATATTATTTGCAGTAACAAAACAGTTTTACAGAATGAACTCAATTTTCTTAGTGACATTTTGAAAGAAAATGGTTACAATCAACATTATTTATTTTATATAAATCGAACACTACGCAGATTAAATCAAACAACAATGTCAATCAATCAACGTTTATTGGCGTAGTGATACCGTATATATACGTTCGTAAAGAGATTATATATTGTCCTTCGTAGCTCAGTGGGTAGAGCCTCCGCCCGGCAAGTGGAAGGTCGTGGGTTCAGGTCCCACCGAAGGCAGAAATATTTATTTTCTTTCGAACGTTTCACCATCTAATCACGCCATACCATCGGCGTTGGTATCACTACGCCAATAAACGTTGATTGATTGACATTGTTGTTAGAATCAATATTATATTTAAAAAGTGTTCAAGTCCAAAACTGAAGCCCATTTTTCATACCTAATTCCTGACCGTATTTCTTTTAAAAGAAATGAGCATAAAGCCTTCCTGCCATTTATAAACAATATTACTGACCGTATTGGCCGTTTACTTTTGAGACAATATCGATACAGTATTTATTCCAAAAAACAAGATTTTTAATTTCCTACGTTCTGCTAAAGAACCTGTGGATCCATACAAAATTCCTGTTGTATATCCCATCCAAATTCCTTGTTTTTGTGGACAGGTATACATCGGGCAAGCAGGTCGATCCACTGCGTGCCGAAAACGGGAGCATGAAAGCCTCGTGAGGAATAAACAGATAACAAAATCGGCAATAGCAGAACATTCAATTTTAAATAACCATTTAATCCTTTTTGACCATACTAAAGTTCTCGCAAAATCAACTAATTTTTGGCCCAGATTATACAGAGAAGCAATAGGGATCATCAAGCATCCTAATAATTTTAATAGAGACGATGCAAAAACCATTCCCGTTGCTTGGCTACCCATTCTAACAAAACTGTAACGTGTAAATGTCAGTTTTTATTTGTTTATTTATCGATTTAATTTCCTTCTGTTTTGGCTTTTATATTCGTCTCTAAAATTTCATAATAATTTATTTCAACGTATTTATACTGTTTCCGCAACTTATGTATATTCTACAATTTTCTCAAAAGTTTTTCATGTAATTTAACCTCTTCTGATGATGATTCGCACAGCTCGAATCGAAACGTAAAGTTTTAGCAATAAATAATCGTTTTGCTATACAGCTGACTACCTGAAAATTTGTTGTTGATTAAATTTAATACTATTAGGCGAAGAACGCTGACCGCACTTTTCAAAACTGAGGTTTAGCGACAGCCCCCTAAGAATGTACCTCAATATGGTTCATGCTTTCAATCATCTCCGGCGGTTAAATTAAAGGTGCGCTACACAACAACAGGGGGCGCCACCGATATACACACCGTCTTTTATATATATATCTACGCATTCTTATTCTTACCATTGCAGAGAGAGACAAATTGAAAGCTAATAATAAAAGGGGGAGGGCGCGCCACCTTCTCTTTCTCTCTTCTCGGATTAGCGCCCTGTACTTTCCCCAATAGGCGGGCGTCGTGTAATTAGCCAAGGAAATTGCAATTTCTGCATAGGTAAGCAGTTATGGGCGCCATTTCTGGCTGTCAAGCCAACTGTCGCCAAGCAAAAGTATAATACAAAACCACGTTGATATTTCACAAAGAGATTTGTTTTCAGACACGTCTCTTTCTAGTACGCTATACATGCATTACGGTGGTGGATTTTTAAGCAAGCATACGAGGCACATAACTAGGGCCAACAGCACTGGGAACCCCAAAAGTAAATTAATATTATATAAGATTATTAGTTTGAATTATGTGAAAAATCACTTTCAGATATAAATGTCAAACCGAAGCGCTCCCATAAGTGCATATTTTAGACCAGTAAGTGTGCATATTTATTTAAGAATATTCGGTATAAAGTGCCATATTTTTTTAAGAATATTCGTTGCCTTGTAAGGAAAGAAGGATTGGTGGCGGTTATAAAACTTGTGCTTGGTGGTGGGGGGGAGTTTCCAAATCCGCCACATAACTGTAAAAATAAAGCGACATATTCCCGTAAGTATCATATTTGAATGAATGAATGGATAGACAGACAGACAGAGAGAGAGAGTGGGGGGGACATAGTAAATTGACCATTTTTTAATAAGAGAGAACTTGTATGGACATAGTCTTGCCTATATCAAAGTTTGTTATGTATAGTAACCATCTGTATATGGCGCCCATTGCAGTTCAGTCCTGAAGGTGGTCTCTTTAGGCAAGTTCTACTACATTATATATATTGCAGTAAACCCTCACATTAAAGGACACCCACCAAAAAAAAAAGTCAAAAGGGAGAATCGTTGGGGAAGGAATTACTTGCCAAGTAAATTGTATCAAACCATAAAAAGAAGAGGGAGGGTGTCCGTCAAGAGGGGTTGTAACGTATTCATCTTCGCACAAAAATTATCAGATAACCACCACTACATACACATATAAACGCACAATTGCATAAGTTTTGTGTTTTGCAGCCGCCAAATAAGGACCAAAAAAACCGCCAAAATTAGCCACTAAGAATCGATGATGAAGGCTACACGAGAGGATATAACTTTTTCATATATAAAACGATTACCTTGTGCGCAATTTGGCAATTTAATTCCGTGTCGATACTGCCAACGTGTGCGCGAAAATCCCCAAATCTATCAACCCCACCTGGAAGTGATCGGGTTATGAGAAAAAGAAAAGGGAAGGCGGCGCGGTGCGGGACGGCGCAAGCAGGCTACCAGCCAATAAGGAGGCCGCTGGTAACAGCTGTTTCTTATTGAAGTTGATGGCTTTACATATTAGTTTCTGTCCATGAGCAAATATCTCTCTCGCCTTTTGTGTGACAAGTGGAAGGCGCCTAGAAATTGCGAGGATTGTTGATGAAAACCGCCCCCACCCACGCCCCTCCCCCCCCAATGTCCGATAGGGAGAAGAAGCAATATCGGAGAAAGAACCCGCCCCCTCATGGTAGTTGTTGCAACAGCTTTTTCCTAGACCCTTCCCCTTGAAATTTCTAGATCCGACTTCCAGGATGGCCACCGTTGTTTCCCTTCAGCGGCTTCCAGAACGGACCCTTCTTATGACGCATGTCATAATGCCAGCATGATATATTTCATTGTCATAAGGCCTGTAGTTCGTGCACAATTCGCCGTCGGAACTAATGTCATAACCCAGATAGCTCGGTTGGTCTCGCTAATGACAATTTAATTCATGAAGCACCAGTCCCACTGAATCCTTATCAGAAAGGGGTGGTCGCCCAAATTTACATCTAAACGAATTGAAATCGACTAGGAGAGCCACAATCCCCACATCCAATGGTTAAACGGTAGAACCAGAACCAATTACAACAGATCTCAGTCCCGTAGACGCATTACCAGTAGCACGGTAAATACAAGGGTATCTCCCCACATACTGCTACAATACAGAAAGGAATAATTAGAATACATTAGCATATGAAAAGAGCCCGGTACAAAGATATCTATTATTTAAAAGCTGACGTAACATGCATGTTTAAATGTTAAGGGTGGAGAGGGTGGGATTTCGAACAACATTTTGGTTTGTACGTATAGTGCGTTTATGGTGATATTGCTGCGTTTATTGTGCGAATCACGCTGTGGGGATTGGAGGGGGAGGGGCTTCCGAACCCATAAATTCTCATTTATTGTTCCGTGTGACGCTCTACCAAACGGAAGAGTATCTCTTGTCTGAACATAGCAAGAATTTGGAAAAGTTTAAACAGTTCTAGCAGTGCCAGAAGATGGTTAATGGAAAGGCAAGTTATGAAGACGCACAGACCCTAGAAAAAGACGGGGAGAGTTTAAAGTTCAAAATTTAAGTTTGTGAACGGGTGCGGGGCCCATTATTTCAATCAATACATGAATGAATGACTTAGATAATAGGGAATTGTGGGGCCGTTCAAGTATTGCATAAGCATCTTTGGTTAGTGGGAGGGTCTGTACCATGTTCAAACGTAAGACACAGAAATTGATAAGTGACAATCCCCGGACAGGACTGCAATACTTGGATATACGACACATTGCGAGTAGAAGATATAAAATACACGTAATCGCAATTAATTATTTAAATTTATGTATTTATCAAATCCATTTCTTATTTATTACACACTCTTTGCTTACTACATAAAGAAGTCTCAAAGCACTTTGTACTGCCACCAAAATAACCATTAAAACTTTTTAAATGCGATAATTTGTTGTGATTACTCTCTATTTATAAATAAGCATTTAATATTATAACAAACTTATAAATAAGTGCTCAATATTACAATAAAAATGTAAATAAGCATTCAAATTTGCACAGTACATTACATTTTTCTTTCAGAAATTTATAACAAAAAATTAGAGAGCCAAAATCTTACGTAAGCATGAAAAGAGGGCAGGGGTAGGCATTTGCTTTTTTTTTCTTCCCCTTATAAGGGGGAGCATTAAAAATGTGCTTACGCAACATTTGAATGCCCTCCCCCCATTGAGGAGTGAAAAAAAAAATTAAGCAGTTCATTATTTGTCATGAAGGAGGCAGTGTCATTTTCAATAATCACTATTCAGTGGCGGATTTGTTATTACTGAAGTATATATGCACTACGTGCGTATTTGCGTGAAAGAAATTCATGAATTGCATATAAACCTACTTATTTGGGGTCATCGATTCTCATAAGCAGCAGACCCCAGATTCTGTCACTTTCCATTAGCAAGTGACATAAGGATGCATCAATTTATTAAGTTCTCTATTAGTTATTATCAGCGCGAAAGAGATTGAGTATATTTATTTCCTTTGAACACACATAATATATATACAGGGTGTTCGTGAATGGTCTCGACAAAGTAAGACTGGTGATAGTCAAGGGCGCCGAGAGCCAACGCGGGCCCCCCCATGACCCCTTCCCCAGAACGCATTTTTTTTTACTTAACTATCACTTAATTATTTTACAAGATCACAGCTGAAAAAAGGAAACCAATGTAAGCTACTATTATTTTTTTTTCAATAACAGAAACAAGCTAATGAGAAAACAAACTGTACGTCAAAAGTGTACAAAATCTTATTAATCTGGATTCAGAGGAAAAAAAATTCTGGCCTTTCGACTATCAGCCCCCCCCCCCAGACTTCATCCAGTTCCCCGGGATGCGCCCCCCCTCTCGTCGGCCCTGGTGATAGTACCCATCAAGACGAACAACATTTGCCATTGATCCTAGCAAACTACTCACAGCGCTAGTTCCGAAATCGTCCACCATGAACAAATAGAGACAACTGCTGCATGAGAAGAGCAAAATGCTATGTACTAACCGTCTATGCACTTGATCAGCTGATCTGAGTCGTGTTTTGGCGTTTCTCATGCACTGGTTGTCAATATTTGTGCATGCTGGACGGTTTTAGAACTGGCGCTGTGAGTGGTTTGCGACCCTAGGTTCTATGACAAATATTGTTCGTCGTCTACGCGGTATAACCACCCTTCTTATTTTGTCAAAACAGTTCACAAACACTTTGTATATACGTACATACCTATATAAACATTTGCAAGGTGACAATATGAAACTTGGGTTTCACGCGAGTGGGAGATTTGGCTATTAAAAACAGAATTTTAAGATTTTCCACGACCTGTCCAGGTTTGACCAAGAAATCCAATTTTTCCCTGATCTTCAGCACCGATTTCGAATTCCCTGACAATCCAGGTTTCAGGGAACCCTGGTAAGAGGATGGGGTGGAAGTAGTGGAGAGCCTTAACTTTCAAAAACCCGGTATTTTAAAAAATTAAATGATAAAATATTGGATCCAATGAAAAGGGAGCGATTTTAATGGAAGAGAAGATAAACGCCCAGTATGCTAACTGCAATTTTAGGGACCTGGGGGAGAAACTGCGCCCCCCTTTTGTCCGACGCCCACGGAATTGGGCGTTCCTGAAGTATATAATTTTTATTTTCACGGCTAAAGGACAGCACAGATCACGCTGCGTCGGACACGCACAGTTTTCTGAGACATCCAAACATCTGCTATCACGGGAACCAAACCGCGGACTACAGTGGGCAGGAAAACGACCGTGTTCTATGATACTATAGGAAGTCGACCCCCTCCCCCCCCCGTTAATGGCTCGAATAAACTAATAAGTTACCACAACGCTACCCAAAAGCGCAGTGAACCCCAAATATTCCATAGAATTCCGAATTTCTTAAAAGCCCAAAGAACCCAAACTCCGGACAACAGTGGGCAATTGGTCGAAAGACTGTTTTTTAATCGTTGGAAGGCGTAGTAGTAGTGTGGGTAAGTGGGGGTGGTGTTGAAGGGTGGCTGCCGAAGGCAGCACTGTAATTCAGACAGGACGCTCGACAGCGTAAATTGTTGGAAGGCGGATCCCTAGAAAAGACATGCCGGACGAAAGCGCTACGAACGGGCCACCAACTGCAGAGTTGAAGTTTCGACGTGGGCGTAGGGGGAGATTTGGTTGGAGAGCAACCATGAAAAAGAGCAAAATGGCTTCTTCAGCGATCACTACATCCACAATCTCGCCCCCCAAATTTGCCGTATGAGCCAATCCAGCTTCAATCCTTCAGGAATTAAGTCGGCTTACGTCTCTCCTACGTCCTGGACGCAATCGCCAACGCTGACAAACATGCACCCATGAAGTGTTGCCTGATAGAAAATTACACAAGGCCACACAACCTGAAAGTCTTTTTCCAGCAACCCTATAATTCAATTTTAAAATAGTATTCGTTTGGCGAGCTTTGCTACCCGGGCGGCCGTTCGAATCGTGGACTGACTGAAGATGAATTATCCAGTTTCTACGATCCAGGAAGAAAATTATCCCATTCCTTAAAAATTCGGGAAACTAACGGTGCCCTGTTTCTTCAAAATCGGAATAAACTTTTGTTTTCGCTGGCAATTACACATATGCCATGGCGGCGAAACAACTATAAAACTAAAGTTAGGGAAAAGTTACTTTAAGATCACGCGAATCGAAATTTGAATATCTGCATTCAAGATCCAAGAGGACTGGGGGAGGAGAGGGGGGAGCTCAAAGGGGGAAATCATACGAAATTACATATGCAAATGAGGGGGAGGGCGGGGACGCTCTGTTATGAATATGTAACAGGAGATGCAGGCTCTAATTGGCTGGGAAAGCCGACACACGTACAGATTTCAAACTGTCGGAGTCGAATTCCAAATTTATTAAAAGTTTCGATGGCGCACCCTAGGCCTCGCCAAGGTTAAGTAATGAGTATGGAATAGTCCAAATCTTCAAAAATTTGAAGGTAGGGAGGGAATACTAGAGGGAAGTTTTAAATGGGCTACGAATTTTCGGGGGTGGGGGGAAAAAATTTGAAATCAGAACATATTAACGACAATGATATCGTAATACAGTGAGATATTTATCTTTGACGATATTCAAGGTATAGGCGTAGGCAGAAAGTTCACAAGTGTGGTTTGTTTGTTTGTTTGTTTTTTGGTTTTACGGCTCAAAGACTACAGTGGTCATGCTGCGCCGGGACCTACTGTTTTCCGAGGAATCCGAACCTCTTAAGGCCTAGGGAACCAAACCCCGGACTACAGTGAGCAGTGCGATCTTTATGAGATCTCTGAGTAAGCGTTCTTTTTGCACTGCTGGGAGTCGAACCCGGATTAGCCGCGCAATAGGAGAACGCGTTACCACACTGCGCCACCGCAGGGCCTCACAAGTGTGGGGTGTTATAAGTCTAATGGGAGGGGTTACAGAGCTACAACTCATATATTCCTATGTTAAATATACAAAATTTCATTGCGATGGGGGTTACAACCCCCCCTGGCTACGCCCATGATTTAAGGGATCGGGAAAAGATATCGATATGGACAGATTTCACTCTATATCGATGGAGGTCGTAATCGACTCGTGTTTCGGGTATAACCAAGGCCTGATCACCGCAAAGGCGCCCGAAGTCAGGGGCCCTCCTAAAAAGACAAATCAATTCTATATATATATATCTATATCTATCTATAGATATATTATTTTTACCAACCTTCCCTCAAAAATAAATAAATAAAACGAAATTGCAGCGCAGTAGCAGTTTGAAAACAACTATGTTTTTTCAACTTTTGCTTGAAATTGACATCTAAAGAAAAATTACTGGCTTGTCAATTATCTTGGAAATATTACGGGTGGCATATAAAAATTTCGGTTACATCTGATTCCACTCGCGTCTTTTTGAACTAAGAAACAGACTGGTGAAATATTGGAGTCTATCTGGATGGTAGGAGGGAGGGACGAATGGATGAATGAATGAATGAGGGTAGCCTCATTTGAACGCAATTTTACAAATATACAAACCCCAGAAAACCACAAACCCCGCCTGTAAATTTCGGATCAATATTTGGTTCTCAATTTAAATGTGAATTTTGAAGTCGCGCCCTTTTGGTTCTCAATTCACAAACTCCCATTATTTCAGTACTACTGAACTTAATATGAATACTTTTATTTCGTTTCTTTTCTGGTAAGTACATTTTATAAAAAAAATTAAAAAAAACTTGAAAGTAATTTTCACGCCCCCCAAAAGAAGTTTGACACCTCCCCGCGAGCAAATATTCTGACAGACACCCTGCTTGTCTGCTTGCTTAAAAATCCGCTACTGTTTAGAACGGATAAAATAAATACGCGTCATTCCAAGGCTAGCTTCTATTAGAGACCCTAGAATTCTGGACTGGTGCATCAGCCGCCATTTTGTTGTACAATTCCGGTTTCATTTACCTTGGCTATAAAAATGCTCCGCATTGGCGCAATGATCACTATTTTAGCATAAACGTAATCAACAATCCTCGATTATCCGACGAATGTAAACATTGCCGCTACTTTTAAAATGTCGCCAATAAATACAATTTGCAACTACGATCACGTGATACAATGGCAACAAAATGGCGGATATGCGCCAGCTCCCTTTTTTTTTAGGAGTCTTACTTTTGAGAACTTGGGTAAAAAGCCATACAGTGACGGAGGAAAAGGGGGACTGAAGCCCCGCCTACTGGATATTAAAACATTTTTTTCCCTAAAGTGGAATTACACGTGTAGGGGCGTGACCTTTTTTTGATTACAGGGCTACTTAGCTCCGCCCCCTAATTTTGAATTGCAATGCCTCTGAAGTCATGGACACTTTGTGAAGCGCCATGATAATAGTGAGAATATGCGTTTTTATTATGTAGTTATACACACGAAGATTGCAATTTTACACCATTGTACAAACAGAAGGCAGTGGCGAGATTTAAGGGAATTCGAGTGAAGCGAATTCACCAAAACCCAAGGTTACTGTAAATTTACTGAATGGGGTAAAGCCGGTTCTTTGGCGAGTATATATCGCAAATTTATGTTTTTTGGTGAATTACTTTCACGCAACTTCCTTTAAATCTCGCCAAGGGCCGCCACTGGTAGAAGGCCTGCAGATGTTAAAAAAAAAATCTGTTTTGAAATGTCGATTAATCTTAACCGGTCATTCCAACCATCTTACTAGTCATCGCTCTTATAATTTCATATCGATATCTGCGATAATCGTCATCGCAACGAATAGAAACTTATTAAGTTACCGATGGACTTTAGCGAAAATATCGCGACGTCCACCTCCCCACCCCACGGGACTCGCGTAACAATACACGTAAAGCCTCATATACGCGAACCCTTTATTGGATTATCTTTTTGAAACGAAATTACCGTCCAATTTCAATAATGGAAGCCATTTGCATCCATTACGCTGATTAGGCCTCATCGTCCGAAATGGCGGCGATGGTAGCAGACGATGTTACCAATCTGTGTAACGTTTTTCGATTACTGTAATATAATTAACAATAACTTCCATTATTCCATCATCCATTATTCATGGTTATGAACGACGCTCTGCGTTTTCTGTAGAAAATTACCCGGTGCTACTACCATGCTACGCCGTCCTCTCCCTTTTTCTTAACGCTTTCCCATCCATCAAGCCCAGAAACTAATAAATGTCTCGCCAACCCCGGACAAAATCGCCAACTTCATCTATTACTTCCCTTTTTTTTCTCCTGAGCATGAAAAATTCACAAGTTCCGATTATCCGACGCATGGATCCCCTCTCTCCGCATGATTATTACTACCATTTCCTAAAATCCGAATCTGGATCTTTCGATTAAAATCCCACAATCCCTTTCGGGGGGATCCTTTTTATATACACATTATCTGTAGACTCATAAAAGAAAGATTTAACTGTGATAGCTGCCATTGAACCCATTTTTCCGAAGTCGTCTTTGGACTCAGCGACGAGAATTCTATTCTCTGCTCGCTTTGGCAATGTGTGGCAATAGGCCAAAGAGGGCCCGATGTAACCAGTTTTAAAGTAGCCCCCCCCGTCCCCCCCCAGCTCGTTTATTTGTTCCTTTGTAACGGCATCTTGTTTAGATTGATTTACTTTTTCTCTTAACCTTTTAGTGAGCGGCTAATGGATAGCCAAGAGAGGAACGGACCGGGAAGAACAAAAAATAAAACAAGATGGCGTCAGTCTTTTTCGAGCGTATGAATTTAATTTTTGTTTCATGGTTCTTTTTTGTTTTGGGAGCAAATTGATCCTAAAACGTCCGGAGGAATAAGTTCTTTGTTCTCATCAGCCCATGACCTACATATCTATTTTATTTAATTATTTCTCGCGAAGACCGTGACTTCGGTAAACGGTAATTCGGTTAATTCTACAGCTCACACCGGAGTCATCAATCATGACAACAAACCTCGATAATCCGAAACGTGGGTGAAAACGGATAACCGAGTCTGTACTCGACTCTACATTCGTGAATGCTTTCTGTATCGGAAAATAGGGAACTCACACACTGACAGAAGGTAAAAGTGCAACACATCCTTCTGAATGTAATGTGTAATCAACACATCCTTCTGAATGTAATGTGTAATCAATTATTGAAGGTAAAGTGCAACACATCCTCCTGAATGTAATATGTAATCAATTATATCTTCATTGAGAAACGCAAGTAACTGAGGTACTAAGTGTGTCACGTTTCAAAGAACTGTCCCTAAACAGCCTTCGCCAGGTTCTTCAATTCCCAACATCATAATAAATTAGGTAACGATGTTAATTTTAACCATTAAGTAACTAAACTAATTTTTAACTAACTAGGCTAAATCGTCTACACGCCTCAAAACGAAAGACGCGAATTCGTTACATATCTTGTTCTGAAGAAAGCAGACGGATTCTACAGAAACGATCGTCAGTGACGATTGTTGAAAGCAAGACGGATTCTACCGAAATGATCGTCAGTGACGATTGTTGAAAGCAAGACGGATTCTACCGAAATGATCGTCAGTGATGATTGTTGAAAGCGGACGGATACTACCGAAACGATCGTAACTGACGACTGTTGAAAGCAGACGGATGCTACCGAAACGATTGTCAGTGACGATTGTTGAAATCAGACAGATTCCAACGAAACGATCGTCAGTGACGATTGTTGAAAGAAGACGGATTCTACAGAAACAATCGTCAGTGGCGTAATAAATCGTAATTGCGCCAGTTTTGTATCCATTTGGTTTTAGTTCATTTTTGCGCAGTACATGGCTATTTTTCTTCACGTTAAAACTCGCGTTTGCTATTCTCTATATCTTGTTTAAATATCATTTAAAATTATTAAATATTTTATTTAAATTTTTATTATTTCATATCCTATCCTCATCTACATTAAAAAATATGTAAAATTTGAATGTTTGAAAATTGAATATAACTGCTGAACCGTGCAAGTTCCTGGGGGTCGCAATTATACTTAAATATTGGTTTTATTTTAATATTTATTATTTCTCTCGTCCCACGTCAACTACCATTAGCTATTTTAATTACAGTGCAGTAGAACCTGCTTAACGTGACCACCCGTGGGACAGGACTGTTATGGTCGCTATAAGCAGGTAGACAATATATACAACAGACTTTGATATAGGTATGACAAGTCCCTACCACTTCCCTCTCATAAAAAGTGGTCGTTTTATTCAGGTGGCCAATTTAGTAAGGTAGTCACTTTAACAGGATCAACTGTATATTGGCGTCTGTCAATTTAAGAGCTGGAGGTGAAATATTGTTATTCGTTTCTTCATAGGGGCACCATACAGGTGACGACACCACCCCATGACGCGCTCATATACGATTAAACTTACTTGGCGCTATAGGTCACCTAAGCTGGGATCGACGGCTTTACGTAGCGTCCTTATCATGATGCATTTACATCAGCCAAGCTTACCAACAGTTACCTAGCGGACCAGGAGGCGGTAGACATAAGCATTAGGGCGGAAGTTATTATATCATCTGCATATAGAACAGTACAGAATTACATACTATATGCCTGAAGATGAGCAGAGGGAGGAGCCAATAGCCCCTCCCTAGAAAATATATGGATTATGATTGGCTTTCCTTTCACAAGTTTTAACCAATGGATGGCCTTAATCACAAAACTACATGGTTATCAAGGCACAAAAATGGTTTTGATCGGTTAAAAAATGCCGAATTTGTAGTGCATTTCTGAAAAGAAGCCTTCATATATTAAACTAAATTTGATTAAAAATACATCCAGCGGTTACAATTTTATTTATAATATATAATTGTTCTCTTTCTATTATTAAGAAACATAGACGAGGCCAACTAAATTAAAATTAAATACCCCCCACGAAGCTCTTTCAACGAGAGACATCCTCCGAAAAATCGGAGATGGGGGATGACAGTTCATTTTAGAACAACAACCACCGACACAATTAATGCAATAATTCACAAACAACACCCTCGCTTCACCCTGATTTCACATACAACACCCTCGCTTTAGAAAAAGCCCATTTATTGCCAAAATATTCACGAAATGTTATAAAAATACACTTAAAACGGACATCGGGCGACATATAGTGGGGGAGGGGGGGGGGTACACTTCCGAGCTACTCTCGTCCACTCGATCATCAGCACTTTAGCCAATTTATGTCCGTCTCGGTAGGGGGCGCTAACTCAGGTTACGAGCGAGCTCATGTTATTCTCGTAAAACAACTAATAAATCGATTGGACATCTTGTTCAACCCCCCTTCTATTTCCTTCCTTTCTCCTTTCCACAAATGAAGAAAAATGCCTATAGGTCCAGATATCACTCATTATTCCGATACAAATATTGGGGGGGTTGGGGGGTCTGTAAGTTCAAGAAGAGTCTTTGATAAAAGGACATGATATCCAGTGTAAAGACGCATTTGTAGAAAAAAAAGAGCGGCATTTTATTATCAGTCTATGTAAAAATATCTGTATGTTATGTCTCCGCAAAATAAGGGCAATCTACGCCGGGTTTTATAGCCGTCCGAGGAAGGAGAACATTCGCTGTCGAGGGAATCATACACCGGACTGCGCTGGGCAAAAGAATGGCACGTACGCCACGATACTATTGAGAGCCGAACACGGGCTAATGGCACCAAAGGCGAATGCTTTAACCACTACGTCAACGTATGGCACTGGGCACATTTTCACGAGGAATCCGAACCTTCGAAAATCCAGGGAATCAACCTCCGAATCGTAGTAACCAGTTATTTTAGTTTTTTCCACAGCTTGGACATTAACTAGGGATAGCCGCAAGTTAGACAAGCGCATTACGACTACACCACCACAGAGCCCTTTTATGTTGTCTAAACCCACTTACAACTACATATTCGTACCTGCACAAACCGTAAACATACGCGTATTTTTTTAAAAGTTAAGTTGATGTTTTACCATGGAATTTTTACGCGGTAAATGGATAAGATGGTTTGGTTTGTATTTTTACTTGTGTAATTTACTCATTAATTAAATATAGTGGCACCTGATAAGGTGACTACATTGGCAAATGGACCACTTGAATAGGGACCACTTTTTGTGGAAGGGACTTAGGCATGTTTATATACCAAAGTCTGTCACGTATAGTGAAAACCTGTCTATAGTGACCACTTGTCTATAATGACCATTGCAATTCAGTCCAGTCAAAAAGGTGGTCAATTTAGGCAGGTTCTACTGTAATTATTATTTATTTGAAGAGTGAAGAATTAGAGTTTAAAATTGGAGAACAGAGGACTGGAGAATAAAGAATTAGAAAGGAGAATTGGAGAGTCAACTAGCCAAAAGTTGACAAGTTGATTGGCTGGTTGTGCTTTTTATGGCGCAAGGACGGCAAGGGTCATGCGCCAAATAAGGTGAGTTGACAAGTTGATTCTTACTCATTGAGCGGCGATGATTATCAGTATCTAAGACAGCACTCGTTGATTGACCGTTCTATTGGTGGGAAAAAACGCTGATTTAATGTTAATTTAAACAAACTAAATTTAAATATTAACTTCAGTCGTTGGTTTTGGAATTCTTGTTAGAATTTCGTAGATCGATGTATGGTAACTAAGCTGCATAACGAACACTCCCCCCAGGACTCATTACACATTATGCACAACATGGAACAGTCTACGATAACACTGTCATAAGAGTACATAGAAAGTCCATGGGGGGCTTACAGAGCTACATACAATATATATTCATATGTATATGAACAAAATTGCATCCCAACGGGGAGTTGTAACCCTCATCAACCCTCCCTGCGTACGCCAGAGTTCGTTATATAAGAAATACATTGGTGTAACTAGCTTTAAATTCTAGTGGGGGGGGGGCTTTAGCTCCGAACCCTAGGAGGGCTAAATTTTTTATAGCGAGGGCTAAGCTCCCCCAACCCCAACATCTAGTTACGCTAATGTAAACACATTCATCGTAACATTTTGCAGCACATTACACTGAGCAGCCAACACCAAGTGCCAATGGAAAATCGCAGCAGTGATTGCAACGGCAGCTGGTTAAAAAAAAAAGTCAGCCTCCATTTTACGACAGAAGAAAACCGGCTGGCGTTGTCATATGTAGACTTGATTGCATGAGTCACAGCGGGAATATTTTGCAATCGAATTAATCATAGTAGACTTTAATTGCGAGGAGCATGCTCTCTGAAGGGGGATGAGAGCTTGGCACGTGTTGCACACGTGAGGTAACCATAGAAGATTTTACCCTACTCGCCAAGATCGATGGGGACTTTGGGGAAAAAAATGGGGAGCACCGCCAATTTTACGTGACGCTGCACAGGCTAGTACATGGATAGAACAACTGAAAATTGACGGGTAAATTTGGCGGGCATTTACTCCCTAATTTCCGTCTTTTTTGTTATTTGACGCACCCGATACAATTTCGGAATAATGATCAAACTATCATTAATAATTAATGAACAATTATACATCATTAAATTCACCAATACTACCTATTCTGAATCGGCATTTCATCGAATGAGTTCGTATGTCATTTCAACATAGTCTCTCGTCGTTTTCACTGTGAAACAGTGGCGTACCCACGTAGGGGCCAAGGGAGCCCGGGCCCCTACCTTGGGCTAACGAAACGAAAAATTATCGAACGCTGGTAAATTATTTTATTAAAACATGTAAGATGAAAGTAATGATATTCCCAACATTTCCCGGAACTCTGGTGAAATTGATGAAACTGAAGCCAAGTTTAAATTTTTTTAACTAATCCAATAGTAGAAAATCTGTTTAAAAAGAGACAAGTTTAGAGGAATTCTTTCAGAGACTTTTTGGCCACTTTTACAGGATATATGGCTCACCATGCATTGGTGACGATCTCTTTTCGCCCGAGGGGGCCCCCCAAAAAACAATCTGGGCCAAGCTGCCCGGGTTCAAAATCAAGCTCGGGCCGCCCCTGGTTGTAGGCCCAATGGGGGTGGGGATTACGGAGCTAAAATTCACATATTCCCTGATCCCCCCAAAATTTTATTGCAATGGGGGGTTTACAACCCCCATCAACACCCCTCTGCATACGCCAGTGAGTAAAGCTGTAGTGTGCACTTTTCCTTGTATTAAAAGATATAAAGGTACACGTAATATATATTTTTGTACATAGCATTATTTCTGTCAATTTTATTTCATGCTATTATGTGTACACTGAGGCATTTTAGTATACATTTAACTTTGTATTCGTACTCCCGGAATAATCTAGTAGTGTCCTGCCTATTCAAATAATATTTAATGAAACGACTATAGATATATTTAAAAAAAAACAACAGACTTTAAATTACATGTGAACTACAGACGTGTTTAAAGGGAATTCGGGGGAAGTACTGTCAAAATTGGAGATCGTAATAAATGGGGAAAAAAGAGAGAACAAATGGGGATATTTTAACACCGATTTCCCTGAAGAGCTGGAAAAAGGTAGGGGCGGACGGGAGAAACACTAGTCGCAGCCACAAATTGAAATCTTTAAGCGAAACAAAGAGGGGAGGGGGAGCGAATCATCATGGTTTTTGGACACCGTGCACGAAGTAAAAACACAAACTGATGATTATGATCCCGTGACGTAAAATCCCTATTCGATTCCCTTTCTCTTACCCGCCAAAAAAGGGGGGGAGGGGGAGAAACGCGCGAAATAGGGATAAAAAAAAGGGATCATGTTTTACAGGAGCTGCTTTCGTGATGGTGTGAGAGTAACAGTTGGCGCGGTTACACAGGGCGCTGGGTACACATAAATCAACACTTGTTTCCAAAAGACTTGAGGGCAACAACAGAAATTCATGCATTTGGGATTTTTTGGCGCGAAGTTTACCCGCCATTTTGAATGCAGCTACAACACCATCATAAACAACAACTCATTTATCAAAGTATTTAGGGCTAAAACGCTTGTTTTGGGCACTAAAAGTCGGCCTGGGAACTACCACACTAATGAAACGCTAAGCATACAGGTAGTGCCGGTAATGACTGTTTTTGGTACCAAACGAAGAAAAAGCGCAGACTTCTCAGGAGTATCTAACGACGTGCTGATCAATTTCACGTAAGTGACAGAATTCAAAACATTTTCTCAAAACTCGTGAGTTTCTGTAATCAGAGAAGGGACCGGTGGGGACGCCTCGATTCTGAAGACACACATCGTTTTCGAGACATAACTCATCGTACAAGTAACTTCTAAATAAATGTGTAAATTATTAAAATTTCAATATAAAATTCAGTGGGGCATCACAATTTTAGTAACAAAAATTACAATACAAAGATAAAGGGGACAAAAAAAAAAAAATTCCCATACACATTTTTCTTTGTTTTTTCCTTAAACTGTAAATAATTGGCGATCGAAAAAAGTATATATATATAAAATCTGAACCGAGCTGTAAAAGGTTAGGGTTCTAAACCCACCTGCAATGGAACTCACTTCAAGTCTTGAAGCCTATGGCTTTTGTCCTGGCTCAAAAAACACTCAATTGTCCATTTGGGTCAAGATCGATGACCTAACCTCCGGTATAGAGTGCACTCTGTCTATAACAATAATCACGAGACAGAAAAAATACATCGTTTTAGAAAATTTTGAACATGATACACATATCTGTCAGGACCGGCGAGGAAATTTCGTCAAAGATAGATTGCAGTGTATTCGCGAATGCTCGTGTTCGTTCGGATTTTACCTCTGTCTTGGGAAGCTCAAAAGCTAGTGGGGCTAATAAACAGCTTCATGGAAAATTTATGCAGTCTCCAATAAGCCCCCCCACTGTCCCCCCAAAACCTCTTGCCATGCCAGCATATGATCTAACAGAGACTCCAAGAAATTCCGTTGTTACTTGTCACTTTCTATTCTTACTTCTTAAGATTGCTTACTGAGGATTACTGTTGTACGCAGGGGGGACTGATGGGGTCATAATGCCCCCCCCATTACAATTCAATTTTGTCTATATACATATGAATATATGGAGTTGAAGCTCTGTAACCCCCTTGCGAACTTTCTGCTTACGCCTATATTGGGGACTAAAGTTTTAAAGTAACTTTGAAGCTATGTCCAATGAATGATAGTCAACGTTTCTTTCGCTGTCGATTACATCCGCAAAAACTAAACCAACTGCAATTGGCAGGAATGAATTGAATGGAAGCTGAGAAACCTAAAATAAAATTTGCATAATATGTAAGACAAGTCTATTTACTCTCACCCGCCGACAAACAAATCCTTCGAGTCAATTACAGATAAATCCACTGAACCAGAAAACGTTGTCATATCGCCGACGAATTGACAGATCATGTTCTCAACAACTGACTTGGAAATTGACAATTTCACTCCAGCATCAAGTCTCTCCTTTAAACAAGAGGTGCAGAATGGTCTGAGGGAAGATTTTTGAAAAAGTGGTGAGGGGATAGAAAAAAAATCCCCCTCATCCCGGAGGCGATCTAAATTCTTTAGAAGAGGAAAGGTATGCCAATCGTAAATACACGATTTCTCCAAACGCTAGACAACTATTCAAAAAATCCCTTATAAAGTCCCTTCCTTCGCCCCTCTCGTACAGATATCCCTACATAATATAAGAAATAAATCGATACAATAAAAAGTTCCCGATCCCTGCTGTTGGCAACAGGAGAGGGAAATCATTGCAATTTTTCTCGCCCTGTGGCAACGTTAGTGTTGCCTCTCGGCACAAACTAGCATCCCGGCGAGAAATACCATTGTGAGAAAAGATCTACATACAGATTTTCAATTTCCTCTAGCTTTTCAATAAATAGTAGAGGCATCGGATCAGATGCAACAACCCTAAGCTCGGGCTAAACGTTGTATTTCCTTCAATTTTAGATTTGGAAAATAAATAAAATTATTTTTAAGGATGCGATCTTTGCTTCGTTGGTTCGTAAGACGGGCTTCATGTGCTGTATAGTGACAATATATACAGAATTATTGCTTTAAAAGCTAGACGACATAAAAGAATTGAGGATTTTCCCAGAGACGAGGGAATGTGGCGTTTTTGAATTTCATTCGCAGGGAAGGAAAAGAAAAATTGGGGGAGGGGGACCTTAAAAGGGATTTTTATAAAATACGCCTTCGATTTTTAGGAGGGGAAACTACGATTTTTTTCTGTGTGATACGACTAAATGAAGGATGCTTACGACTTTTTACCTAACATTTAAGATAAACTTCCTTACCGACTTTTTTGTCGTTTGCGGGCAGTTTATTTAGTGAAAAATGTGATCAATTCTTTAATACAGGGTCGTCTATTTTAACGCATACGGGCGCCCCTTGGCGCAATATTTTTTGGCGCCCCTTTTCACTAACTTTAAAAATTTCCGAATTTTTGCAGTAACGGTAATTGATTGTTGCTTCAACAACCGATGATTTGTTGATAAAATTATACTTTTAAAAAATCGAATTTGAGGCTTCTGTTTGTGCAGGGATCTTGGGGCCCAAGTGATCCCCCATACGTTACGATTGCACTGCTTAAATACCCGTACAGAAAGTCATGTTTTTAGTTGTCCTCGACATATTTTACCATATGAGGGAAGGCCTGTAGTTAAAAAATAAATAAAAACTTAACTGAAGTCCTGGCTCTACGACCGACATCCTTTTGTACATTTCCTTGTATATGCACCAAGGCGCACATAGTAAAATTCGTTGTTCTTCTTAAGATGTGGGATACAGCAGCAGACCCACACCGGGAAGAATTACGGAAACTTCCCCACACAAAGCCTTAAAACCGCAATGGAAATCGGTTATAACGAGCGCCTATTATAACGACCAACCGCATATAATGACGGCATTTTTACAAAAAATTTGATTTCCTATATTAGTTTTTTTGAACTGCTTGCTAAATCCAGGGTCCAAAAGATGTTCGTTAAAAGCGGTTAAGTGGTATTGCGCTTATTCATCACACCAGACAAAATCCACATTCCCTCGCTATATCCGGACACTCGCAAAATGCGGGCTAGTTATAAGTAGGTCCTACTGTATTCTTATATCCACCCTCAAAATTCCTCTCCGGATCCACCTCTGGCGATACATATATATATCATCATATTCAACAATTATCTATCCACGGCTGGATGAAGGTCTCTCCAAATGCTTTCCAATTAAGTCTATCCTGGGCCATCCGTTTCCACGTCACCCAAACCTATGGCCGGTTCTACCGGCTGTTCAGAGCGTGGGTGCACACGGGCGGCCAATTTCTAGGGCGGCCGCATTTGATTATGAACTTCTATAGTTAAAAAGTTCTGTTCAGAATTAAAAGAAAAATTTTCTTCACTTTTTTCTCAAATTTTCGCCTTTGCTAATTCAATAGAAGGGTCATAAAATATAGTGGCTGACCCAACCCATGGGTTGGTTTAGGAATCTAGAATATTATATATTCACTTACGAACGAAAAAGGACGAAGGTTGTGGGGGGGCGGCGGCCTAAACTGACCATTCCGATTATCGGTCATGACATTTACAATCGATTATAATGGAGAAAAAAATCGAAATCACCGATATATCGGAATTTGAAAACTGAACTGAATTTCACAATAACACTTAACGTAGAAAAACTGCCAACATTAGCGATAGTTCCTGGCAAGCGGCGGGGAAAATAGCGGAGACTGCTAGTTGTTAGCCGTGACAGGCAAGAGGGTGTGGGGCGTTGGGAACGTCAAGGGTTTTCCGTTGTTGCCCGGGGCGACGTTAATGGGTCCGTCGACAGCGGACATTGAGTAACACGTCTCTTCCATTTCATTCTATTTATTATATTACCTCGACACACAGTGCCTTCCTTTCAGCCAAAGGCTCAGGTATTCGCCGTCAAAGGCAGGCTAGTCCTTTTAAATAGAAAGTACCAGCGGAATGGAAGAAATGATTCATTCAAATATTTTCCGTTTGGGGTCTCTTGTGTCGTTTTTTTTTTTTTTCCCCTCCTTCAGATTAATACACTCATTACCAAAAATATTCGAACACAGGTAATAATAAAAAAGTAACCACACTAATTTCTATTGTTTTAACTTTTTTGGAATATTTTGGGGACGCGGTATGTTGGCAAACAGTTATTAATTGAAACAGTTTATTAACTTGCGCGAAATTTGTTTAGTTGCCATTTTAGGGTCGTTGGTTTGGTTGTTTGGATTTTTTTATGGCGCAAGAGCATCTGGGCTATACTGAGCCAAACATGGTAATATTTTAGGGTTGTACATCACTAAAAGGTAGGTCATCCGAATGGAGCGGGACCGATGGATTTAACGTGACCTCTGACCCGCGATTTGACCTCCGAACTAGGAGGAATAGGGTAAAGAGGCTAATAATTTTTAGAGGTAATTATGCTATTTGCGACCGGACAAAAATGCCCCTCCCCACCTTTCCGTACCTGCTTCCGCGCTATGGAGTCCCATATTTCTTGTTTATCAATTTAAAAAAAAAAAAAAAAAAGAGCCGATTTTTTTTTAATCCTCAGTTATACACTTCCAGCAATTAAACCAATAATTTTGCTACCCCAAAAATTCGATATTATTATGTCATGAACTGGCTAAAATTGGCAATATGCATTATAAAAAAAATGCTTTAAATTTCGACTCGAGATTACATAACGACGTTCGATTTATTCTAATTATCGCAGGTAATTGATATTTTTCAATGTCATCAATGGGCATGACAATTAGCAACTGATAATTGACATCGCATGTTTTTTAATTTTCCCTTTTAAAATAATTCACGCGCAAACGAGAATTCAATTATAAATATGCATATATTAGGTAACACACAGTAAATAACGACTAGATAACATGAAATGAATTTCATTCATTAGAAAATGATTGAAGCCACAATAAAATATTGCATTGTCGCTGTGACGACCATTAACTAAGGTTTCTAATTTGCATTTTTACGGTGAAATAGTCATTTCAAAATCTGTCGATTACGACAACTTTTCCTGTCTATTTCGCCATGTCTAAAATACCTTGGAAATCTACACGGGCTCAATACCAGCGCGCCCTACCGAGAACTAATGCATCCACGCACGTACAGCTAGAATATTGACTTTACACGTACTCCACAAACCCATCAACAATCAAAATAAAGTTATTGGCAAAGACGATAAAACACTTAGAGGGAAATTGACTATTTTCCGAACAGCAAATTAAGGAAAATGGGGAAATTAAAAAAAACTGCTTCCGGAAACAACACTAAACCAACTTGTTTTCCGCCATATTGGATGCGATCTAGGATACCACCGGGGGGAAGGGGGGGCTCGATTGCTCCCCTCCAAACACTAATTTGTATTCATTAAACCATTAACTACTCTGTGCTTCAGTTGCTTCTCCTTTTCCCAGGCTGAAGAACATGGTTGCCATGGTTACTCCACACGCTGTGCCACCGTCTTTTAATTAGCCAAGATTTTTAATAGAATAATTAACGAAAGCGGAGGGGGCGAAAGCGGTTAAAAGAAAAAGAAAAGTAGCGAATTCAGGAGTTTCTTGAAGCGAGCCCCATTAGAGAGGTTCGCCACCGAGAAAATTAAGGGAAAATGGCTGTTGGTTGTAGCGCACCGTACGCCAAAAACGCCGGTTTATTCCCTTTCTCACGTTAATGGGCGAGCAAAGGAAGAAAACAACTGCGCGCGCTTTTTTGTGAAGATTCATTTTGGCGGGAAAAATTATACAGACGATTATAACATGCTTCGTCTTTATGTTGCACCGGTCCTAAATTGGGCTAATTCCGCTTGATGTAATCGTCGCCAGATAAACAGGAAAAAAGCGCCGCCATCTCCCAATTTTATCAACCGAACAGCGCCAAAATAACGGGGGGGGGGGGGGGGGGGATCGACACCCACCGCAACTCCCCTCCCCCCCCCCACTCAAACAATAAAGCAAACACAATCGAAAGCGACAGTGCCTAATTTCGCCATTCAATTTCCTGCAAGTAACGACGACAGTATCATCACCCTCTATACCTGTCTATCAGACAATGATCAGCAAGAGAGAACTAGGCCATACATCAGCGGCGAAGAAAACGAAAAACGTCACGGCGTGTAGCTATTACTAGTAAATATTACATCGGCCATTGTATAGATTTCACTGGCTTCCTGACCGTAATGAGGAGAGGTCTGAGTCCCCCCCCCCCCCTTGTCCAAATCCCTTACTGCCCCTAATCAGCTAATTAGGGAAACAATAACAGGACCACGCAATGCTCTTCTGTCGTTAACGAGACTGTTTAGGCTATATGCATCTGCACCTAGCCATTTCGTTTAATGAATAGAACAGCTCTATTGTTCCATCGTTCAGAATCGTTATTATGAGGGCGTAATTTGTACGCATGCGCAGTTGACCAGGCTACCTACATCGCGCCCCGACGTTATCTCACAGGCCAACTGAAAATGAAAGTCTTTTCAGTGTTGTTTGCTTCATTCGACGTCTCAAGACTGATCGACAGCTGAGACGTAATTGGCAGCATAATCGTAACCTTTGAACTGCACTTTCTTCGGGTTTGTAATTGCAGCAGACCCCAACTAACCAGGCTCCAGTGGCGGATGCAAGGGGGGGGGGTAATGGAAAATTTCCCCTCCCAAATCCATAAAAATGCGGTGAAAATCGGTTATAACGAGCGCCTTTTATAACGACCACCTTCATATAACGAAGGAATTTTTACAAAAAGTTTGATTGCTTATTTTATTTTTTAAATTGCTCGTTAATTTCGGGGTCCAAAAAAAGACTTGTTCGCTAAAAGCGGACAAATTGTATTTCACTTAAACATTATACAAAAAAAAAAAAAAAAATCCATATTTCCCTGGCTATATCCGGGAACTCGCTAAATGGCAGCTCGTTATAAATAGGTCCTACTGTATTTTACCTTCCCCACCTCTCAAAGTCCTCTTTAGAAACGGCTCTACTGACGTCTCCCCCCTTTAATAGGCCCTTCCGTTCGCTGCAATTTTCGTCCCCGTTTTTAAAACAGTGATACAACATTTTACGGTTGAATATCTTTTCTTGTTCGAATAATAATTATATCATTTTAAAAATAATTCATTTACAAAATTTTTTTACGATTGCCTCAAATTTACCACCCCTTTTTCTAGGTAGGAACCGTTCTATGTTTAGATTAACCTGACAGAGTCACGGTTCCCTCATGTTCGGCTACGAGGGATATAACCGTGTATCATGTGTTCGGTTAAGAGGGATATAACCGTATATAACTTAATTACTTTCAGCATCTGCGAATTTGAGTAAATTACGCTACAATTTAGAGCTTGTTCTTTCATTTTGCGCCCTTGGCTGTGAAAGCAGCACTTGAATACATGGGGGAACAAGTGCAAATCAAGACAGTATGATTTAGTTACTCCGAACGGCTACAAAAATGTTGGTTAGTTGCGCCCGTAAGAGAATATGGCTGGAAATACAGTTTACGGATGAAATTTTATTGTAATTTAGCCAAAAACCTGAAGCAGAACGTTAAGCCGCGAGCAGGTGAGCGGATTAGAAGAACGCGCGTGGGGTGCTTTACACCTCATCTAAATAATATAGCATTATTTCATTAAAAACGTCCAATTTTACAGGGAACAATAAGTGGAATGTTAGCTTTGTCACCCTACCCCAAAATATTGTAATTTCGAAAAGCAACAGCAAAGAATTTGTTGAGTTTTAAAAGCAAGGGTGGGCGGTTCTTTTCACAAATTGTAAGTTGTTGAGTGTGAAACAACTCGCGCGCATGCTCACGGGTTACAAGAAGTCAACAATTCGTTTGGTGCGTGTGAAGAAACTGGGACCCAATATCTTCAAGACGATTTCGTGGTATAAGAAGATACTTTGAGAGATTTTCCGGTTCTTGGATATTAATTATCGATATTAACTTTTTGGGTAGAGAGTTTTATTATACCTAACCAATCTGGCTTAGAGGTTCCAGATGAATTCCACGTCCCTTTCTCGGCTTCGCAATTTAAATTATATCCAGGGTGTTTACCCGTGCAATATATACCAAAAATTTCAGATGTTTAATAGTACTTTTAGCCTAGTATCAGATGAAGCAACCCGGGTTCCACCAATGTTGGGCAGCGCGACTCCATGTGTAAGGAACAATTAAAATGCTATTATCCCCCGGGTAGCGCGACCCGGGTTCGGCCATTGTTGGGAAGCGCGACTTCCATAGTGGGAACAAAATGTTATTCGATGGGTGACGCGACCCGGGTTCCGCCATTGTTGGGAAGCGCGACTTCCATAGCGGGAACAATGAAAATGTTGTTATTCGCTGGGTAGCGCGACACGGGTTCCACCATTGTTGGGAAGCGTGACTTCCATAGCGGGAACAATTAAAATGTTGTTATTCGTTGGGTAGCGCGACCCGGGTTCCACCATTGTTGGGAAGCGCGACTTCCATAGCGGGAACAATTAAAATGTTGTTATTCGTTGGGTAGCGCGACCCGGGTTCCATTATTGTTGGGAAGCGCGATTTCCATACAAGTAACAATTAAAATGCTATTATCCACTGGGTGGCGCTTCCCAGGTCGCTACGCATAGCACAACATTAAAAAAAAAAAAGCAACACGTTTAAAATCAATGGAAAAGCTATCAACAACAACAAAAACTAAACGTCATATTTAGAATTTAAAACGTGTAAGCTACAACATATTCTAGTCATTCGAAATTGGAGATTACATAAAATATGAGAAATTTGGTTTTGCCGACAGGTGGCGTCATTGTATTTTGTTCTGTCATTACTAACCTCTTTACGTCATAGATCGTCCGACAGCGGCGCATAACCAATCAGTTTCCGACACGATGCTCCTCATGTTACTGACATAATCAACATGTATTGATTAAATCTGGCTCTTTCACATCTGCAAGTAGCGATCCGAACCTCGCAAATTTATAAAAGTTTTAGACTCATAAGTAATCGAATCCGTACGGCGAAACGTAGTCATTAAAACCTGCTTAAATAACTGAAGTTTTGCGAAAAAAATCCTTTAATAAATAACCAGCCTGCCTCACAAAGTTCGAAACTTAGTCAAAGAGTTAACAATTTAAAAAACTAAAGTAAATTTATATAAATTGTCTCAAAATTTTCATTTTAAAATAAAATGAAAGTAATATACATACGCCAGTGCCGAAATACGAATAAAATGCTTTTTCCTTTGAAACCCCTGACCGTGACTGTTTATGTATAGTTTGTTCGCCAAAAGTTGACCGATGGTACCTTTAGAAATAACGAGAGCTGACGTCACAAACGGGCTAGTTCATTACAGCAGAGGGGAGGGCGTCATTTCATAACTGGTTGTTCGCGAACGTTTGTCTGCGCCAAAAACCAGTTCTGAAATGACGTCCTCCCCTCTGCTGTAAGGAACTAGCCCGTTTGTGACGTCAGCTCCCGTGAATTCTAATGGTACCATCGGTCAACTTTCCGCGAAATACAAAATTTAGTGTCGTTCATCTTATTAGTTTAGCTACAGGGCGCTCTAAACAGAAAGACTTTATTTGTAGCCACTCTGTACATACAAGAATAACATTATCTAATCATGCACATTTCACACACATACATTATTTGCATACGTCACCTTACCCCCAAAAAATGTTTTTATTAAAAAGCAATAATAGCAAATAGCAGAGGAAAGAATAAATACATACCCTACTATTTGTTTTCTGTTCTTCACAGTTACCTTCCATTCATTACGATTAAGAAGGTCATAGGCGTAGAGTTATATGGGACCCGACTTCCCCAATAATTTGAAATAAATTTCAATTTTACATATACTGTAATACATAAATGTATATAATATGTTCTTGAGCCCAGGGGCGCCCTCCTAAAGTCTAAGGTATGCGCCCTGTGAGAGGACACAGCCCGCCCCCAATAATTTTGCAAACTTCTAGGTTCATGAAGAAGAAGATTGAAGAAAATGTTGTCACTAAGAATACTTTTGTGGGCGTCTTATTAGGTATTGTTGCCGATTCATATACAGACGGTGCAGGTTATAACGACAGGAAATAAAACGTTTGGTTATATTCAAAATGTCCAGGATGCAAACTCGTTATAGCTAGCAACAGTCTAGCAAAATTTTCTTTTAATTTGCGTAGGTCGGGTATATAAAAATAAATTTCCCTACTCCCCCGTTTCACAAAAGTTTCCAACTTAAGTGGGTTTAAGACAATAAAAGACTTATTCAAGTAGCGATGGGAAAATAAAATATTATGTACATCGGGCTCGACAAATTTTTTCCCACTAGGTTGAGGGACGATAATCATCCCGACCTACTCAGAACCTACGAGTTATCGAGGTTCAAGGAGAATGGTAATCTTTCCAACTTACCCAGAACCTACGAATTATCGAGGTTTAAGGAGGCTTGGTTGGTTGCAGTTTAATGGCGCAAGGTTCAAGGGGGAATGATGATTCTCTCAACTTACCCAGAACCTACGAGTTAAGCAATTTTATCATCAGAAGTATTAGGAAGAGCCTAGGGTTATGAGTTTGAGATTAACATGGCCAAAAACCACATCAGAAAAAGGTGCATATACTCAACCCCAAGCAACTGGGAGACGGAAGAAACACGTCCTCAAAGAGAAAAAGGGAATGAAATAAGAAAACAGGATGGAATCCCACAGAAAAACACCGTAGAAAGAGATATGAAGAAATGAATCTTATCCAGTAACAGATAACATGTGTGTGTGTGAATGTGAAAAAGGGTTTTGGAGGTCTGTCGTCCCGTGATGCTCTCCTTTTCTTTCAGATGTACACGATAAAAATAAGTAATCCCCCCGAGAAATGGGGGGGGGGGGCCCATATGAGTACTTCTATGGGGAGGGGGAAATTATTACATCCTTCTCAAGGCTTCCAAACCTGTTAGTGAATATACACGATACTAAAATGCTACGAAAGTAGCCGATACTGCTTGACAATTAGTAATGAGCTAAAAAGTACCTTAAATAAGGTACTTTTTAGCTCATTAAAATGTGACTGTCAAACTTTTGAATGTAAATGCATAGAGGAATTGGGCAAATCACATTTTCAAACAGCTTGAAGTAGCCCCCACACACACACCTATATGGGCGCCCATGCTCAGAGAGGTTAAAGGTTGCAGGAAGTCAATTTTGACCCCCACGCCTCTTTTCCCTTTTCGACCATCACTGACGCGCATTCATATAGGATTGCTCAAGTGTTACATAAGCACCTTGGGGGTGCCGTTTTGCTTATTTTCTAATGTTAATTTTTTGTTTACTGGGGGTGGGGGGGGGTGAAATGACCAAAATAGTGCTTAGTAAATACAAGAACTCTCCCTATGCATTATTTCTAGGATATTTTCCTTTGTTTTATAAAATATCGTTTTGCTTTTAACCTTTAGCTGTTACAACTTGGCTATCGGCGGCGTAGGGGCCACACATTTGGCTACTGTGTTCCGGTTTGCCCCTCCTCCACCCCTCGTTGTCAGTTTTCCTACAAATCGTATTCGAGGTTCGATTTCATCCGAAAATTCCAAGTCGTAGTGCAGAATCACCTTAGCTGTTTTGGCGCCATAAAAAACAAAAAAACATTCACATCCTTTTTAATAACTTTGTATCATGCTCGGGCCTAAATAGATTCGTGCAATTTAAGCGTTAAACGCCAAATGCAGCTAACTCGTTAAAAAAATAAACCAAACATTGCCATATGAATTGAAGTAGATATTTTTGTACACTTTATAAAAAATCTCAGCAAAAAATTTTGATTTTTGTAATATTTTTTAAATTCTGGGAAAAAATAATAATGGACCTAGAAATGCTATTTTCAACTACTGGGGCTTTCGGCTAAATTTAGAAATTTGTGTAGGACCCCCATTTTTCCTTCCACGTGCATGGGTGTGCGTGCGTGCGTCCATGTAATATTCCACGGGGAGCGCGCAGCCAAGGCCCCAGCGATGGCGCGCAGGCCCCAAGCCACCGTCGAATAGACAAGCCATTAAAAATCCATTAGTCGCTTGCTCTTGCTAACACTAGATGGCGCCATCAGCACACCTATATCGATCGTAGGGCCTTTCATAACAAAAGCGAGGGCCCAATGGGGAGCTTGCAATAACCACGCTTGGGTGCGCTCCAAATGTGTCCTTTCACACCCATACTAATATTTATTAACAAGCGGATTTCGGTCGAACTCTCGGTCTCATATAGTTATTATATGTGGGGCCGTTATAACATCAGACTTTATTTAATTCGTTCGGAAAACAAAGAATTCAGTGTGCTTTTTCTGCATACGATGAATACATACCAAAATTAAAGGCTTGGAAAAAAAAAGTGTTTTGATCGTAATTAGTGTACTACAATAAAATAAACAAAAGTGGGGATTATACAATACAAACTCAAAAGCAAATAGTTGAATTTGACACTTCAAACTCGAACGTAAACAAAGATTAATACATTTGCTCAACACGATTTCATTAAATGATCATGCAACATAAATAATAATGAAATTTTAATTTATATCCAACATTTACAAAAGCAATAGTGGTAGCTATTCGTAAACGTAAGTTCTTGTGTAGATACTAGAAAATATTAATTATTTAATGGGAAGATGTAAAAGAACAAAAATATGAAAAAGACTTTGATCTGTCTTCTAGTTTACAAAACTCCTTTGAGAGACATTTTAAAAATTACTAACTCTGTCAATAGATGGCGCTACAAAACCGTACAATCGCCACACAAAGCAGAAACTGCAAAATAATTTGGGAATTATAGTGGACAAGCTCAGGAGACCGGCGGGCTATAATCGCCTAATAAATAGAAGTCCTCTCTGGAACAGTAGGTGGTAAGGCCCACTGATTACTTCGTGCCGTAACACGGCTCTACAACACGGGAATGGGCGGCGCGTTTACACGAATGCGTGACGTAACTGGATGAGGACCAATCAATCACTCGGATTTCTTGAGTGACAAGCCGAAAAATCCCCGCCTGTTTTCCCCACCTCTCGGGAGAGAATAAGCAATAGCCTCTACTTTTTTTTAATTCTCATTTCTGATTAATTTTTTCTCTTTCCCAAGTTAAAAAAAAAAAAAAAAATTGAAATTTCCCTCGTGTTAAAATAAATTACAGCATGTCACATCAAAATTAATTATGGTATAATAACCGTTTTTAAAACGAGGTTCTCGATTTTTCAACAAAAAGTCCACGTCACTAACGTTTTCCTCAACGAGTTGTGCAGCACGCACGAATACACAAAACGCGTTAAATTTTGAACTGCGTGTATTACTTCAAGAAAAATAACTGAAGTTTTAATAATAATCCACATGAATTTTTTATTGAACGTGTTTTCGTGAAATTTAGCGAACGATTTAGTGAATACAAAACCGATTATCAACTTGAGGTCTATAATTTGCAGGCAACCCAAGACCTCGGCATTCAAAACGCGATTTATTATTTTTTTTTTTTTTTAATGATTGTATTTTCTTAACTACAGCCAACAATTAAAAAATTATTTACACGCAAATTATTCTGAGTAAGTAATTTATTGAAACCTGTCTATAAAATATGTTTCAGTGGTCCCGAGAGTGTATGAGATTCACAACCTTGCCTATAATGTAGCGCCGTAGCGGGGGGGGGGCAAACGGGGCGAAACCCATTGGCGCAAAATTTCGCTATTGGACTGGTGGAACGGGTTTTCGTGGGCGCAATCAGGCTTGTAGCTCGCTTGTTATAGAGTTGGGGGAGGAGTGGGGGCACCAAAAGTTACAGAGGAGCTCAGAAAGCTACAGGGAGGCTTAAAAGTTAAATATTTTGATAAATATTATTAATATATTTAATATAAAATATACATATAAGCAGACTAATATATTTAATGTTAACAAATTTCTTAAATTTTGCATCGAAAACGTATAAATTTTAGTATATCTCTCAATTATTTTCTTTATCCTTATCATAAAGCGGATGACGACTCAAACCTCTGTCAAGAACATCATGCACACAAGATCTAACGTAAAAGGCTATTTTGTGTACATTTGCATCATGTAGAAATTTCATATGAGAGAAAAAATTTAAAAAGAAATTCTACAAAAAATTATTTTAAGAAAAAATATTTTTTAGGGGGGGGGGGGCTGACTATATTTCCAGGGAATTTCAGCCCCCCCTTCAGTACCAGCCCCGTTACACCGCTGCTACAGTTGATATCTTTTCTTAGTCTCTAGAATATAGTTATGACAGATTTCACACAGTATTTTATTACAGTATATATTAAAAGATTTCATCGCATATGGAGAAAATTGTGGTTTGAGAGTCGGTAATCAGGACTCCGTTCAAAAATGGTCGTTTGGAGAGATGGTCGCAGAAGGGAGGGGGGTCAAAATAACGCACACTCTGAAAAACGGCGCCGGTTTGTTCGTGATAGCTGGAGAAAGAAATCTGCTAGCATCACCTAGAGAATGATCCGTGGGGCCCATACTTACACGAGTAAGGAAACAAGAAATGGAATAATGTGTGACCACTAGATGGCACGAAATGCCAGAGCCAAAACAAAAATATTTTGGGGGCAATTTTCAATACCGCAAAAATTAAAAATTTGAGAATTACATTATCCGCGGGGCCCCACTCGCCCCTGCTTAAGGACGGCCCTTAGAAAATTTTTTAACACGCCCCCGATATGTATTTACATCTTTGATAAGAACCTGAGTGAATGAATTCTTACAATAACTTACAGTAAGTGGATTTTAAATAACGATAAATACCATTGAGAAAACTTGAGACTAATATCGATGCTCTCTGCACCAGAAGCCGTTTACAAATGAACGACGAAAAGAAAGCTTGAAGGACTACCATACGCAATGCCCAGTAAAAGGCTGTCATTAATTTTAAAAAGGGTTGCATCTTACGAGTCGAGCCCTCGACAACAAACAGCATACAGAGATTTGGAAACAAGCCACAAATACAATCAAATGTACGTCCAAAAGGAAATACGCAACATAACAATCTATATATATTTAAGCTGGACACTGGAAACCTGCGTTTTCAATGCAATTTTCGCAAATCCTTCTATAATAGAGGCTTTCCCCTTTTCTACAACAAATGCGGATGTAACCCACTTGACGGGAGATGAAACCAGCAGTTTATTTGCAAGGGTTAAAAGTAGGCTTAAAAGGAACTGGTTTTCTTTTCAATATTTTTACGTAGACAACAGAGAAATGTTTTCTTACGTTTGGACTTATATTATATATATATACAGGGTGTCCCAAAAAACCTTGACCGCCCCTCTAATTCCTTAAATATTGATCCTTTACATATGTGTTAAATTGGAAAGTGCCGTAAAAAAGGTGCAGCATTTTATGAAATCGATTAAAATGGTAGAGAATTATTTTTCGAAGAAATACAAAATTTAAGTTTTTGTACGGTCCCTGTATACAAAAATGTCCAATGAGTAAAATGTTCCCCATACTCCAATAGGTCAATATACAAAATTTCAGCATTCTAGTGAGAAAAGAACCAGAGATATGAAAGCCCAATAACTGACATACAACACTTTTTGAAGGGAGAAATAAGTACATGCCTGGAAGATAAGAAATCCATTCTGCTAAGTTACGTTATTTTGGGTCTTCATATCTCTGGTTCTTTTTCCACTAGAATGCTGAAATTTTGTATATTGACCTATTGGAGTATGGGGCACATTTCACTCATTGGAAATTTTTGTGTACAGGGACTGTATAAAAATTTAAATTTCGTATTTCTTCAAAAAATAATCCTCTGCAATTTTAATAAATTTCATAAAATTCTGCACCTTTTTTTTACGCCACTTTCCAATTTAATACATATGTCTAGGATCAATATTTAAGAAATTAAAGGGGCGGTCAAAGTTTTTGGGACACCCTATATATTAAATAGAATATTTAAGTAAATTATTTTTTATTGGTGAAGACAAAAAAAAAAAAAACGTATTTAATATATCCCGAACCCGCTTAAATTGCAGCTGAAATTCGCAAGTTTAAATTATATAAATTTGAAAACAATAAATTTGAGAGAAAAAAGTACCAAACCGCCGGGCTACGATCCAGCAACTAAATTCATCGGAATATTAATTTTAAGTAACGTTATCAAATTATCAACAACATTTATTGCTTTTGAGGATTTTTTGGAAATATATTGTCGTAACCGATATATAAAAAGCAGGACAGGTTAACTTTATTGCTACTACGATTGATTTTTTTCTATAAAGTAATGGCGAGCTATTTTTTTTTTTGTAAATACAATTATTAAATAAAATTTGAGCAATTGACATTTTGAAAAAGACATGGAGACATATCAACGTAGAATTTTCAAAAATTTTTGGGTGGGAACCTAAACATATAACGTGAATATTTATACATTGCAATATATGTAAAATTTTAATTTATTTCAAATTATTTGGTTGGGGGGGCGCAGACTTGCATAACTTTACGCCTGTGCATACATATAAAAAAAATGGGGGGGCGGCCCCAAGTTGGTGAGATTTCTATGGCGCAAAGACAATTTTAAGGTGGGTTATTCTGCACAAAAAAAAAGGCGTGGTTAAGTTTTATAATTTTTCATTATCTGGAAGGAAAATTTTAAATATAGCCGTAATCGAAGATTTTACGTAATACACGGAACTTGCTATGCCTACCATGGGCACTCACTATAAGTGAATACTATAAGTACTCACTATAAGTACTATAGTCCTACATCTACTGAATTTTTTAAACGTTCTTGAGCGTTTTGTTAAATTTTTGAGCTATATAGTGCGTTAGCGCTCTTTGTCGCCCGATACTCTTACCATACGGGTTGTTCCATTGCAGTTTAGGGAAGGCCGTCTTGGAGGAACTGGTTTTTCCCACATGAAAAACCAGTTTCGGCAAGATGCCCTTCCCTAAACTGCAATGGAACAACCCGTCTGCTAACGGTATCAGGCGTCAGGTCTGCGCGAACGGACAATACATAACCAGGTAACAATTATACCATTCCACTACCGGTTGCACGCTGATTCAGTGCCACCACTCCACTACTGGTGGCACTGAATGAGCGTTACAGTAAACAGAGAGTAAACAAGTTGTATTTAACGTAAGGGAAGGAATTTTCATTACATCTGCCACCCAATCTTAGCATGCTTGGGATGGAATTGGACTAAACACAGAAGGACTCACCCATGCGAAATAAGAGATAGTGAATGTTGGCTACCATTCTCCGATCCAGAGAAAGCATTTGATGATGAGGATGATGATGAAGAATCAGTAAATTAGTCGGGACACCGAAATATCGCCAAAATGTATAGAGTTAGGCAGGGCAGTAGACATTCAAAAATTATGGTGAAGGAGTTCAAGTTATTGTATAATAGATCACGCAATTTGGCGTTAAACAGATACACGTGCTTTGCTATCCCATGCAATGTGTTTATGGAATCGGGGAGTCTACCCAAATTCTATTTCAAACTTCCCTGACTTTTCCAGGTTTCCAGACCAAATCTTAATCGATTTCCTGTCGCTAATTACAGTAAACAACACACAATGCGCCCGCGAAAATTTGCCCAATCAAAGCAAGTTTCAAGGCCATGAAATCGATTAACGCAAACCCCAACGCCATTTATAACTCAATTCAAATTACAAATTCAAAAGCTGTATTAAAAAGTGAATTTCTTTACACTAAAAACTTGCACTAATTAAATATTTACAGCAACATTTCCATTTGGCCCTTTTTGAGTTCATTATAAAAGAGTTTAACTATATAATCGCAAAGCTGATGCTTCATCTTCTATTTCATTTAAAATGTGTATGACTGTATATAAGGCAAAGGAGATTGGTATGATCAAAACCCCTTACAGATTAAATAGTTTGGCTAAAAAACACTTCTCTTTTCAAGTTTTAGTTATATATTGGCAAACATTTTCTTCTGAAAAATATATGGGCTTAATAATTTTATATAAATTATATTGACTTTGGTGAAAAATGGTAACTTTTAGAAGAAGTTTAGTCAAAAGTGCAAGTTTTTCAATTTTTTAAGTAGGTAATGTGGTATGAAAAGCACAGTTCAGGAAAATTATTTTAATAAGTTATTTATTATAACAATGAATTTTAAATTTCCCTGACTTTGGCCTTTGTATTTCAAATTTCTCTGACTTTTCTAGTCATTAAAACTTTCCCTGACTTATCCAGGTATTCCAGCTGATAGACACCCTGTGAATGCCTGTGTTCGTTCGTCTTATTGCAGGGGGCAGTGGGAATGGTGGCCGCCGAAGGAATGCCTGTGTTAGTGAATTACGATGTGTTTTGCTACCCAATGGAAGAGGCTTGATACGCCCCCCCCCCCCCAAATCCTAGCCACGGGTAAAGGCTAAAAAAAACTCAGATATTTAGTTAGTAGCCACTGGCCAGCAGGAGCCACCTCATTTAAATTCGTAGCCACTTTCACATGGACATAAAATCCTATATAATTTGGCTGTGCTTGGGCGGAATTGCATTGGGAAACAAAATGGCGAATGTGATTGCGACTTAAGGCGTATTTTGGATCACCATTCCCCGATATTTAGTCGCCCTGCGGCGACCGTGAATTTTAACATTTCATGTAAAACATGATGAAACGGTATCTAATGCATAAGCAACGAGTTACATAAGACGCAAAATTAAAATGTAGCAAAGAAATATACGTACTTTATGGATACAGAAATACAATACTTATTTGAAACTTGTTTAATTAACACTGTACTCAAATATCTAACTTTTGTGCATTTGTTAAATATTTTATTCATTAATCCAGAACCCAAACTGCGTCGTCTTTCGTTCAGAGGTAACTAACTCCATGTGTAGTGTGTGTGTGTGTGTGTATATATAGACATATATAAACTGCATCGCAATGGCAGGCCATGACACCATCAACATCCCCTGCGTACACCAGAGAATACTGGAATTACTTCTGTAGGAAAGTTCGTAGTTTACTTGAGTTTTTACTTCATAAATTTTCTGACAATAGGGATAATCATTTTTAAATTCTAAGCAACCGTTGCAGTTCTCTCAAAAATTCCAGCTCCCTTTTTCGAGGGGCTGAAATGCTTCGACAAGGCTTTCACGAATAAAAGAACGAACAGAAGTTTAAAGCTTAAATATTTTCGTTTGAAATAACTTTCATAGTCCGGATAGAGTTTTCGATACATCACTTAAAAAAAATAAATAAAATCGAAGTGAAAACTACTTGTATTTCATTTTTTGGAATTTGTTAAAGGCACGCCCCCCATTCATTTACATATAACGAAATTAACGTTTCGCGTTTTCCTTTGTGAGGAACTGGGAGTATGGTGCTCACATGGGCTTTCCAAAGGGGAAGAGAATTGCTCCAAAACACAACATTTTATTTTATTTTTATTAAAAAATCTACTTAAAAAAATGAAAACAGATCAAGGCGATACAGGTGGGGGGAAGCTTGTCATCAAGGCCCATCTAAATACATAATGCTTGGTTGACATCATACTCCAAAACAAACTATGAATTTAGGTCATTAAAGATTCAATGTCCAGAGAGCCACTATGTATTTGTAAGTTCTCATTCCAAAATACTTATCTCATACAAAAGCCTCGGAACAATACTAGCATTGGCGTACGCAGTGGGGTCTTCATGGGGGGTTGTAACCCCCATTGCAATGAAATTTTGTATATTTAACATAGGAATATGTGAGTTGTAGCTCTGTAATCCCCCATTGAGCCTATAACCCCCTTATAAACTTTCTGCGTACGCCTACAGATACTAGTAAAAGGTACTAGACAAAGAACATTAAACACATCCTGATACTCCACAAATAGTTGGTTGGATTTTAACGGAGCAAGGACAACCAGGCACGGATTTGGGGGGGGGGTGCGATCGCCACCCCATTAAATGGAAAATTTAACATCAAGAAGATACAAAGTAAAGGTTCAATGAGGTATCATTTCCAAAAAACAAGTAATTAATCGCACCTCCCCACAATGGAATGACCTCTAAATCCGCCCCTGAGGACAACTGTGGTTATGCTTTACCAACTCCACAAATAGGTTTCTAAAGGCACAAACGTCACCATAACTCGGGGCCGACGAGAGGGGAGGCAGCTTGGGGGGGCCTGGCCCTGCCAAACTAGTTTTGCTAATCGGAAGGCCAGAAAAATTGTTCTCAAAATCCAGATTAATAAGATTTTGCACACTTTTAATGTACAGTTTTTTAATTATTCTTCATTAGCCTTTCTCGATTATGAATAAAAAAATAGTAGCTTACTTTTTTTTCAGCAGTGATTTTGTAAAATAATTAAGTAATAAGTAAGTAAGTAAAAAAAAATGCTTTCTTATTTCATACTTTTTGTTTATTGGGGAGGGGGTTGAACCCCCTCCCCTCCCCAAAAAATATATGTCACTGCCCAGGGAAGGGATTATGGGAAACCCGTCGAAGCGAGCCTGGAGGCCCACATTGGCTTTTGGCGCCCCTGCCACAACTTAGTGAAATAAATTTGGGAAAAACGAAAATTTTTAAATGTGTTTAGCGGCGACATTGGTCAATCACAAGCAGTGTTAAGCAGTGAGCAAACCTTTAATTCATAAAATTTGTGTTTTGTTTTGTTTTTTAACTTACTTACTAAAATGATTAGATTGCTAAGAAATAGAACAGATTAGTAAAAAAAAAACAGAATAGATTAGATTAAAGAAAAACAAAATAGATTAGTAAGAGAAATAGAATAAATTGAAAAAATTACATTAAGCTACTTAATTCTCAATAAGCATGCTAAACGTTGGCAGTCATACTTAACTGAATGCTCGATGGGATCACACACATACACAGTACGCATTAC
>QLNU02003225.1:104571211-104627672 GCA_006491805.2 Dysdera silvatica | reverse complement strand
ATTGGGAAGGGTGGCCGCCGGAGGCGGCGCTGTAATCCCAGACAGGACGCTTGAACAGCGTAATCAGCCGCCGAGGCGGCTGAGGGGGAGATGGATTGCCGATCAACACGGCATTCATAGATGCACGTTCATATATGCACTTTCATATATGCACTCATATATACGCGTTAAAAACTATTTAAGGAGTACGATAGGAGAAGACAGATTGAACAACATGGTCATATTATACCTAGAACAAAAAATTTTGGATGAAATAGATATTGCAAAAATAATTGATGAATCTGCTAAAGAGAAACCAAGACACAAATTTATATACAAAACATTTTTTAAGCACTAAGGTAATTTATTACTATTAAATTTTTTGAATAAATGTATGGTTTTTCTTGAAACGTTGAGTTTATTATTAGCTACATATTGCCGGTTTAAGGAACTCACTAAAAATTTACTACTGAAATCTTCCCGAAAAAATCATCAGTTTCTTACACAATTTTTTGTTTTGGAAACTCGGGTCTCGGGCTTCGAAATTTTTACCGCTAGGGGCCCCCAATAGGCTTAATCCGCCTCCGCCTGAGGCCGCAGTGAATTTTAACGTTTAGTTAAAGCCCTTCCCCCTACGAAATGTGTTAAAAGCCAACAAAAAAGTGGACTGCAAGGCATCCACATATCACTGTTATTTAGCTGATAAATTATAAGCTTAGTGTTAAGCTCACAGCTATCGCACATTGAATTAACGTCTTGCGTTTAGCCACTAGACTAATACACTAGGAAACCACCGTACCTTAGGTGTTAAAAAAAATAAAGTGGGAGGATTATATATACAGGGTGCCAAAGCACCAGGGTTACAAACTTCAAGAGGTCATAGTACTCATCAAGGTGAACGATATTTGTCATAGAACCTAAGGTCGCAAACCACCCACAGCACCAGTTCTAAAACCGTTCAGCACACAAATATTTACAAACAGTGCGTGAAGAGCGCCAGATACTACTCAGGTCAGCTGATCAAGTGCATAGATGATTAGGACAACTCATATTGCGCTTCTCATGCACTGGTTGTAAATATTTGTGCATGCTGGACGGTTTTAGAACTGGCGCTGTGGGTGGTTTGCGACTTTAGATTCTATGACATATTATCGTTCACCTTGATGAGTACTATGACCCCTTGAAGTTTGTAACCCTGGTGCTGAGACACCCTGTATATGAAAATAAATAAGGCGTTTAAATGGTTGATTTATAATTTAAGGTTGACTCATCCCTAATTCGATGTGCAGAGGCTAGTTCGGCCTGACCAATTCAAATGTGTCCCAAACTCATTTAAACTAAACGAACCGTTGACAAAAAAAATTAGAGCACTGAGCAGTAATTACGTCATTGGCATTCACTGAACTACAGCTCAAGGCAATTATTTCCTCGCGCGCAAATGATTCCCACCTTGCGTCTTCAACAATGCCTCATGTCTCAGGTACTTATTTCCTCTTCTTTCTCATGCGTATATTATTAAAAGTATAAATGACATATATGTTAGTACAGGGGGCGAGGTGCGCATGCCCAAAGGGGGTGAGCGGAATTTAGCGGCTCTATGCTCGTTCTCTACAGAACACGTGGTAACGTCACATCGGGCACGTGAAAGTAGTTTTATAAAACCATTTAGCTAATCTTTCGGCATGCAAACTCGAAACAGATCATCATATCTGTTATAGCAGTACTTCTCAGGTCTGTTCGCGGAACACCAGGGTATCGTGATGTCCCTCTAGGGGTTCCCCAAGCAATTTATAAAACATCGCCGACAATTCCGAGGAAACCTGTAAATTCTATAACTCCCCGCACACACACCCATGACAACCACTTAGAGTTACGTAACCATAATCCATATTCAGCAACAACAGGAAAAATTTTAGTTGTCTTTTACACTGATACATTTATTGCCTGTTTACATGTGTACGTCCAAGTAGTGACAAATGATAGCTCGTTAGATTTTCCCTAAATATCCATAAAGGGGTTCCGCGGCTAGACACGTGGTGATGGAAGGGGTTCCGTGGCTAGACACGTGGTGATGGAAGGGGTTCCGTGGCTAGGCACGTAGTGAGAAAAGGGTTCCGTAGCTAGATACGTGGTGAAAGAAGGTTTCCGTGGGGAGGAAAAGGGTTCCCGTAAGGTTAAAATTTTAGTTTTTCACTGTGTTATAGCACTTTTGTTTATTGCCAATTTGCGTTTTATAGCCCCAAGGGAAGCTAAGATCATGCTGCGCCAAGACCCGTAATTTTCCAAGGAATCCAAATCAGTTTCATCTGGGAAATCAAACCTGGGACTGCGGATCTGTAGGGGTAAAAATTACCTAGCAAGCATTGGGCACCTACTAAATTCAAACCCAGATTATGTATGTTACTACTGTGTCATCACAGGGCCTTCGGACGCATAAAACCGTCGAAACAGACATATCGAAATTCAAGGATAAAGTTGGAAACGACGTAGCAAAATCGAAGGATAAAGCTCAAACCGACGTAGTAAAATTGAACGATAAAGAATGAAATTGGCGTGGCAAAATGGAAATTGAACGATGAAATTGACCATTCAAATCCTGAAAACAGAAAGTAGAGAACTTTGGGGTATAAAGCTATCCGATGCCAGATCCCAAAGGATAAAACGTGACTAACGAATATTTGACTGAGATGTGGGCGTAATCTAAAAACCTGCATCTTTTTATTACACACTTAATAGGAACAAAGACGTTCTTAGCCGATGTGAGGAAAGGTTGCAACTAGCTCCAACGAATAATAGGGGCATTTATCACTGACGATTGCACCATGCATTACTCATGCCAAAAACCAGAGCCAGAATCGTATATCACAGAACCCTTGAACACCTTTTGGCGATTAATGCTTGGAGCATTCATTAGTGAGTTTGCCCTTTATAAACATCATTCTACTACTAGAAACTTGGAGGATTTTCTGGAGCTAAGTTCTAACCAGTAACGTAGGAAGGGGGGGGTTCAGGGGCTCAAGCCTCCCCATTGGATATCAAACTTATTACTTCATCACAGGCCGCATCACAAAATCTTCTTTAAAAAGGTGCTTGAAGGCTCCCCCATGACTTTTGAATTGATACGCCACTGGCCCGAACGTCATGAAACAAGGATTGTGGGAATTTAGGCCAATTGAGAAACCAACGTTTAGCAGATGCGCATTTGATAAAATATTCAGAATATATGCATGCGTTTGATAAAATATTCAGAATAAAAATTCTGAGAGAAAATGATCAGATTTTTTAGAGGCGCCAACTGATGTTAAATTGATTTGTGGTCAGATTCAGGTATCGCAAGCAGAAGCTGACTGATGTACCAACTGTTCCACACTTGGATGGGTACGTTAGCTGAACTTTCACAGCTGAAGGATGAGAATTCAAATTTGGAAACGACCTGCCGATGAGTAGAATTTACGAATACTCTCTGTAGGGAAGAACAAGGACTCTGAGTGTCATGTCATGTTTTCTAGCATAGAGGTTTGAGCCGAATCATACCATATCATATTTTCGTGTCAATTTCGGATTATGACATATTTCAAAAACTTTCTGCCAATCAAAGAACGGCTTGCGACCTATTTGCAAACCATTGGTATTTGTATACTATTTGAAACACTTTATGTTGCTTTTAACGTTTCGTACAGTATTTTATGGCATACAGTATTTTATTTGGCAGTACATTTTAGATTTATATGAAGAGACATGGCCGTATCCAGGGGGGATCTTAGGGACCGGTCCCCCCCGAAACTAAATTTTTAATGGGACTTGGCTACGGACTTGCATGCTGTGATTGTATCGATACATGCTGTAAAAATCTGCCCCCCCCCCCAAATTAAACTTGGCTACGGTCTTGTGTACAGACGGCCAAGATATGGACGCAAGTTCAGTGCGACCAAGATTTAAATTACAAACCATCCAGCCTGCTATGTTTTTTTGAATCCATGACTACGTAGGCTTTACGTCTTATCCGTGACTAAACCGTAACCGTTTGATCGGTTGAATTTTCTGTATGGCGCAAGGACAGCAAATGACATGCTGCACTAATTAATATGCATGACTGACCACTGTGAATAGGGGCTGTGTTGTCGGTAAACAGATGTGCAGGTTTTGGGTTTTACGACGCAAGAAAGAGCAAGGTCGTGTTGTCCACAGAACGTCCGGTTCTTCGGAGATTCGAACTTCGGCATGTGAGAAGCAATATACAAGTAGTTCTAATTAAAAAACTAATCATAAAATTCATATGACATATTTACAGTGATAAGAACAACTCTGTGGGAGCGATATCGAATGGCAAAAATGGTAGGGTATGCACAAAACGCCTACAGATTGCCTCTGCATACGGTTAATGGCGTGCCGCACAGTAACTGTCATTGAGTTAGCAAAGGGGACGACCCACTCCATAAATATAAACACAAATTAACGCAGTTTAATTTTGAAAATATTGACAGCTGTTTCAATAGCACGTGGCTATTTTCGTCAGAATGACACAACTAATATGTTGTATTTCTTACAACCAACGTCTTAGTTGTACCATTCTGACGAAAATAGTAGTCAGCTGCTATTGAAACAGTCAACGTGTTTAAAATTAAACTGCTTTGCTTTAATTTGTGTTTATATTTTTATTAGTATCGCGCTCTGTATCACTACTTAACCCACTCCATGCTTAACGCACAAAAACCTATTTCAAGGACCTTGTCCAACTTAACGTTCAACTTCCAAAATAGAGAGATAGAGTGGTCAGTTGTATTTTTATGGCGCAAGGACAGCGAGCGTCATTCTGTGCCAAACAAAGTGGGACTGGACGATCGATAGAGAGAAGTGCTCATATTAGACATGTTAGTATTACATGCGCATGTTAAAAGACAAGAGTTCGTTCAGTTTCAACAAATCGTGTCCAACGTAACGGACGGGTCACGTAAATTTACGTTTTTCCATTCTGACTTCCTAGGATGGGTCACGTAGAGTTGTTAGACATGTAAATAAAGAACTTCAACACTACTTTTGATAAATTTTTACGATTTAATAAAACTTCAACGTTTTAAAACCATATATACATGTTTATTTAATTCCCTTAAAAAGATGTCCAGAAACCGAGAAAGACAGAAAAAACAACCCATCTGTTTAAGTGTTAAGGAGGTGTCCCACTCGACAAGTTTTACTGTATTCCCCTACAAGTGGCAAAAACGAAACGGTTACGGATGGTGGCTTTTACAGTATGCGAACGACACTGTTTAGAACGAACATTCAGTTTAAAATGATAGTCCGAATGTAGCAAACAGATTGGACGAAAATATTTATGTATTTGCGTGCATAGAAACATTTGACAATGGTACTCTTCGAACGCGAACTACGATAGTTTTCGCAGTGTTGCACATCGCAACAAAAATCAATCACAAATACAACGATATTTGCGGTAATCTATCGAATTTGGTTTCGAGAAAACGCGGAATGCAAATCTTATTTAGAGGGAGGGGGGCAGGTTTTTGAAGAGGGATAGATCAATATCCCCCTTCCCCCCGCAAACGGATAATGACATGGTTTTTACTCACTTTGCAGTTTCGTCAATTGCAAATAACCTTTGGTAAAAGATTCATTCACAATTCTTAAACTTTACTCCTTTTCTACAGGACTTTATACAGAAAAGGCCTTTTATTACATGACTACATGTCTTTATATCAAAATCCTTTACTATATGCTTTTATACAAAAACGCTTTACCATATGCCTTTATACAAAACCTTTTTATTATATGATTATACAAAACACTTACTAGGACAATTCCGGGAGAGAGAGAGACCACTCATTTTTTAGAACCGGCGGCTAGATGGTACTGGTGGCAGTGCCAGCCTGTAATGGCGGATGTGAAACTTACTTTTTATCGTCTTCATTCAAGTATTTGAGCGAGAAAGCTGCATAGTACAAATCAGGCGAGTAAAATGTTTTTTGTATTATTTAGATCGTAAGGTATATATATATATATAAGTTATGATAATATTTTTGAACCAGCACCTCACATGAGGTGTAAATCATATTAATGAACAGTTTTAGTGGGCCGTAGTAGTAGTGGCGCCAAAGTGGGCCCGATGGGTGCCTGGTTTATCTGTCCCTGGTAATCGGTAGAGATGGACCAGGTTTTATATAGTTAAAATTTTATTTTTTTCGACAAATGATTAATAATTTTATATTTATAATTATTTGTCTCTATATGTGTTCATAATATGACCTTCTGTATATTTGATATTGAGTGATTGCGGAATGATTTCTACTGTTATATTTATAGGGCGAATGTAAGGACACTACGCGTAGGTACACTGATGAAAGCAGAAAATAGTTCGGTAACTATCCTCAAGTACAATTATATATTTATACATGTAAGTATGCACAAAATTCTATCATACTGGGGGGATTTAACCTTTACCAACATCTCTGTTAGAACGCAAAAATTCTATAGTTTTCCTAACACTATAGCCATGCGGATAGTAATCGCATTATGGGAAGGCTACCACCACCATCAGGCCCTGACCTCACAATCTGTATTTCGCCTTTGCTCCATCACCCAATAATAAGTTTACTTGGCGATATTTTTATGTGGAAATCAAAATTCATTATAAAATTTAAACTATTCTATAATATTAATTTTATAGCTTTCATTTATAATATCATCATTTGACAGAGAGAAAAAAGCTGTTATCTTTAATTTATTTGTTCCTTTATTTTCTTGTGCATTATAGCTCAATGAGGAATTAAGGCCCTGCAGATTTCAAGGCCTCTGTGACCTACAGATTCCAGGACCTCTGTGACCTAAGGAACGACACCTCGAACTAGGATGTATCACCACTGGAATCTCATTCGGATTAAAAGCACGGCAGGGAAGCGTGTTACCCACCGTAGGGCCCAAACGGAATTACTTTTTCAATCAGTAAAGACGCCTGATGGACATTATAAAAATACAATTACCGTAACTTACGTCACGCGACCATGGCTGTAACGTGAAGAGGCGAACCATTGTCTCGGCGCAGTATAGCCCAGATGCTCTTGCGCCATAAAACATCCAAACAAACAAGCGAACCATTGTACAAGAGAAAAATGGTTACGCAAATCGCGCCACCGGAAATGTACAAAAAGTAGATTTGGTCACTAAATTTGGTGAGAACGGGCCGGCGAAAGTAGCCAAATCTGGCATCGCCGTCCAATTCTCACAATATGCGGACCCGTGGTAACGTATCGAGAGCTGGACATCTGGCTGTCCCTGTAACCATGGAAACCTATCAATACAACAGCAGCCCCAGTAATTGAAGCGAAATGGGGGAGGGGGGGCCTTCCTCCTATATTATTATCTGTCAGAGTAGCAGCCCCCTATAGGCGCACCCCCCCACCTCCACTTCTTCCATACCCATTTTGCTACTCTGCCCTCTTTGCAAATGCTATAGTGGCGAGGTTGCCTCCCAACATAATAGGAATGCCTCCCCAAAATTGTTACGGCCGTAGCAATGCTATCGACGGAAGTAGAAAAAACCAAACGCATAAATAAATATGTACGTGGAAAACGGGGAATTAAGGGGGCCCCCCGGGGGGGGGAGGTCGCAAGAGAAGTGCAGCTTGTTATTTGTTGTTTTGAAAATTTGGTTATTTTCTTGCAATTTTTTCGTCGAATTATTATTTTTTTCCTGCTCTTCCGGACTGATTATTACGGATCAGTGATTGATGATCGAGGGGAAAGCACTTGGGATAAAACCGGAAAAACTGGAAACGATCGGAATTTAATATCTTATTCGGGAGATAGTTGTGCAATTGTTGATTGAATTCGATAAATAAGAGGCGATTAAATTATTTTTCTCTTTCGTTTCCCATAGAGCGACCGTTTTGAAAAATACGACAGCTACTGATAAATCAAGTTAAACATGGAATTTGGAGGAGAACAGCGATTCGTTGACTGGGAAATGACGTGGCCTCAATATCAATATGAAGGAATACATAAATTTCTTTGTAAACGTTCAGGTAACCCAAGCGACTAAACATGTTTACGCGAACAGCAGATACCGAGTTTACAAGTAAATAGTCGTCGCGACCCCTTCAAGGTCGAGGGAAATTTTTTTTTTTTTTTGGGTCGCAGAGAGAGCTTGCCAACATTAAAAAATATTGTTTCGAGATCTCAAAAATACTTGTTTTATACACAGCCGCAGAACTAGATCAAATATTCTGGAGAACTCACTAAAGATATAATGCAGTAGCACCTCTCTAAACCGGACACCTATTTCACTGAAAAACTGTCGTATTAAAGAGTAGTCGGGCGGACAGAAACGAAAAAAGCTTCATGCTAGACATTAAAGGCGGCGTCGGAAACTTAAGGAGGCACTTAGGTGTTTACGTCTCGCAGATATAAAATTGAAACTGACATAAAATGGAGCCAATACATGATGACAATGACATAATCCAACTTACATGGTAAACTTACAACAGGACACAAACAACAGCGCCGGCATAATGAAATTAACAGGAGAATGTACTAATGGACAATAAAAATGTCATAAAATCGCAGTGATAAGCTTTAGAAATGACTTACAATTCTATAAACTGACAGCAGAAATAACATTGAATTCTACAAATGGACAGTAGAAATGACGTTGAAATCTACAAATAGGCAATTGAAATGACATTAAAATCTACAAATAGACAATTGAAATGACGTTGAAATCTACAAATAGGCAATTGAAATGGCATTGAAATCTACAAATAGACAGTAGAAATGATATTGAATTCCACAAATGGACAGTAGAAATGATATTGAATTCTACAAATAGGCAGTAGAAATGACATTGAATTTCACAAATAGACAGTAGAAATAACACTGAATTCTACAAATGGACAGTACAAATGACACTGAATTCTACAAATGGACAGCAGAAATGACACTGAATTCCATAAATGGACAATAGAAATGACAATTCCACAAACAGATAATAGAAATGACATAGAAGTAGGCATAGACATTAGATCTGAGTTCAGGCTCATTTTTTAAGGCCCGAGCCCGAAATTTTGCAAATTGAGCTCGCCGGAGCCATACGTTTCAAATAGGATTTTAACCCCTTTTGCGCACGATTTAAATTTAAAAAAATTTTGCTGCACTACACTATTTCCTTCGAATTTTCATGAACACGTATTTCTATAATCCTCGGAAACGAATTACATAGCTGTATGTATTCCTGGGTGAATTTCGATGTAGAAAAGTCAGTTTTCAGCTCCAGTTGCAAATATCCAATGAGCCCCAACTCTAGCCCCCATACACAGAACAACAGTTTAAGATGTATAAACAATTGGTCTTTCCCAAACACGAAATGCGGTAACCAACTTCTGTTGGAGAACCGTAAAGATGGACATGAATACTTATAACCCGCTAACAATATAATACTTCGTTCATTACATATTCTGGCGCAGTATGGCCAGATGCTCTTGCGCCATAAAAATGACAATCAATCAATCATTACATATTGAGCGAATTTAAGAAAACTTATATATAGCGAATAAATATATATATATATATATATATTGCATAATCAGTTACAGGATTAAATAATTTTAATGAAAATATCGTTAATTAAAAGGGGAAATATAAACAATTCACATGTGACGTCATGCAGTTTTTTAATTACCGTTTTAATAAATGCTAATTGCAGATAAACGAGAAGGATATATGACTCTTTCTTCCACAGCTGAAACTGGCAGGAAAGCTGGCTTGTAGGAAGAGAATAGGGTGGGAGGGGGAGAAATACGCGATACATAAATAAACGAATGACTTATTATTAACGAAATTCTTGAAGTAATAGTAAGGACGTTGTCATGCCGATATTACATAGGGATCGGGGAGTTATTACCACCATGTGTCAACCAAGCACGACGCTTGATGTAATATTGCAATTACACAGAGGCATTCCGCGGTCCGTTTTTATCGGTCAAGTATCCCACTATATTGACTAATATGTTGGCGGCGCTTTTCCGAGATCGAAAATGAGGAGTCGCTGGAAATAATTGAAAACGGGATTAATAAGCATTTTCTCCGGTTTTTTCCCGGACGCAAAAACCCCCCGGATTTTTAGGAACTCGCGAGTTCGAACCAATAATACTAGCTTATAATTGAAGCTGTACGGAGGTGAGTGAACCGACACCTGAGTACTTGTACATGGGAGTGGTATGGTGTGGAATGATGATGATGATTAAATGCTCGCTGTGAGGGGAACACAACGATGCTAGAGGCGCCGAAAATGAATTACCCAAATATACAATTCACCACCGAGTGTTGAACGCGAGGAGTGATATCTACGCCCAACAATACGCGCCCGCCACCAGGGGCGCCAATTATTTGTGTTTTATTCCCGAGTAGCGAACACGTGAGGCGAGAACTATAAGCTTTGTTTGTTTGGTTGTTTTTTTTATGGCGCAAGAGCATCTGGGCTATACTGCGACTATAAGCTTTACGATTCGTATTTAGATCGTTACGCCACAGTTGGTAATACAATCAGGGGCGTGGGTAGAATTTTTTGTAGGATTAGGCAGAGATTACTTCAGCAGAAATAAATAAAAACATTCAAAAATGCTATGTTTAAATTATTTAATTAAATAAGTATTTATTTTGTTTAATAAAATAATAAGACTATTTCGTTCAAATAAAATAGGGAGGTTGCATATTTTTGTTCGAGAATAAAAAAAAAGTTTTTTTAAAAAAAAATTAAAAGGGAGGGCAAGCGTCCACCCTTGCCCTATGTTGCCGACGCCCATGCCAGGGCCGGACTGGGTCCTTCCTCTCAAAGGGCGCACACCTTAGATTATCGGAGGGCTCGAGTCCTATCGCCCATAAGGGCGTACCGGCCCAGTCCGCCCCGAATTCAACCGCAAACTAAACATAACAGAACAGTGGTTTCCGAACTAAATGTCCGCAGACTAAATGCTAATAGAACAGTGGTTCTCAAACGCATTACCCACGGAACCCCTTTCTTTCCCACAGACCTAGTGACGGAACCCTTCTATGGAAGGCTTAAAAAGGACTTATTTACCGCTGATTGAACAACATATACATGAAAATTAGCACATAAAATCCAGGTAACATCTTACTATTGCCACAAGATACTAGTTGGAGTTAGTAAAGGGTCCGTCCCCCATCAGAATTTTTTTTTTTATTTATTAAAATTATGATTTAATTTTTTGAGTGTACGTTTATAGGGCATACAGTATTGACATTAGGAGAAAATATAATTTGCAACTAACTTACTTTTTAAGAAAAAATTTACAACGTGCTGAAAAAAGGACGTTGACCATTTTTTATATTTGTTCAATTTTCCACTTTTTTTTTTGTTTTTAATATCTGAAATCAAGTAAAAAAAACAAAAAAAAAAAACTGTCAGGGTTTTCTGTTTTCTTGCATAGAACCAGAGAAAAAAAATTGATATTTTAACAATATTTCATAGTGAGAAACATAAAACAGGGTAAAATATCAAATCAAAAAATAATTTATTCATGTACTTAGAATTAAGATATCAAAACTCTACTTAGAAAGTTTGTTTATATCTGTACATATTATATATTTACCAAATTCCAAGGCAATATCTTAAACACCTTAGAATTTTAAAGTTGAAAAAAATTGCAAAAATGAAATTCCGAATAAATTGAACTTAAATTTAAAAATGCCCCATTTTTATTATTATAAATCATTAAAAGAAATTTCGACATGGTGTTTCGCCTGACTTAAGAAACAAAACTTAGGTTTACTAAATTTGTAAAGAGTCATATTTTTTTAAGCAAATAATTTTTTTTCAAGTTCGGTTATTTTGGGGCAGACGCCCTCCCTCCAACTTAATGTTTTGTTAAATGGGGAAAAATTAAAGAATTTACTTTTAATTTTCAGTGGCGTTGTGCAAGTTCCTCACGGAAACCTCAGAGGGTCGCCTCCGCACCCCGGGGTTCGGTGAAGCACACATCGGAAAACACTGTCATATAATGTCTATAAATGAGACGCTCTGAATGGGGGGGAAATCCTTTGGGTTTTTTTTCACGGGCGGATGGGAGGAAGATAGGAAGATAACGAAAATGCAATTCGACAGCACCGATTTCCTGAAACCGAGCGTCGAGAATCGGGGAGGACGGAAGTGGCAGCACTTTACAAATAGGAAGCGTGATTGAAGCAGAAAGCAAGAGGTCACTTTTCTTTTTTCCTCCCGTCTTCACACATCGCTTCAGCATCCCGAAGATGGGAGAAAACATTCGCTATCTCTCACGGACTCTATCCTGCTGAGGAATGCGAGTATCATCAAGGGAATGGGGACGGTATACGAAAAATGTTATAATCTAAACGTCGTAATATAATAACAAGAGAGAAATTGACCAAATATGTGTTTTAATGAAGAGGAATAATCACTTCAATATAAAATAATTGTTTGCTCTACTACCTTCATTATAACTATAGAGAGAGGGGTGTACAAGCTTCATGAGAAATATAATGTCTGTATGGAAACGAAGAGCTTGTGACTAGGGCCCGATTAAGATACATGGGGTATAGGCACAGTATTATTGGGGACCCCATACGCGCAGTGAAAGATTTGGAGGGGTCTGAAAGTATATAAAAATAAGTACTTACATATGCTTATTTTAAAACTCCTCAAATTTTGCGGTAAACTATCCAAAAAAGTAAGCTTTTACCTAAAAATTTTCTAGATGTCGATCAAAAGTGAGTAAACAAAAGTCAACTTAAAAAAAAAAACCACAATTTGGGGCCCGGTCCTTGAAGGCCTAGTCGGTAATCAGGCCCTGCTTGTGACTGAAATAGGGAAAATAGTTAATTTGGACATGCAGAAAGGACGTGTGAAGCTAAGATAGTTAAGAAAATTACTAGAATTAACCTCGAAGGAAGAAAAAAGTGGGACACCACAAAAAATATAGGGTTGGAAGGAGTAAAGGACGGGGTGACGAGGGTAAGGATTGTGGAGGCCCCAGTTCTTCAGGAACTATAGCGCCAGAACAAGAAGAATTTATGATTTTGTATGTTGACACTATGTTCAGCGGGTGGCATGCTATCTTCCCTCTAAACACCAGTTACTCTTTTGCAGATCACCAAATTGGCGATAAACATGGCGGCAATATTTACACACACGTGTACGAGATGTAATAGTATAATGGATATTGATTGGCTTTTTTTTTAATAACAAATGGTGTTAAAACGTAATAAGCAACAGTGTTTAACATACAAATGCCTTATCTTGGAGCTTTATCGTCTTTATTTGGCGAAAACGTAACAATACGGCGCCAAATGGCGATGTAGAGATGAGCCATCCACAATACGTTGACACAGCAGCCAAAATACATTTACAGTAAATGCACTTGTGCCACCCAGATCTGTTTGATTTCGAATTTTACACCGGAAGGCCTCACATCGGAGCATGTGAGGCGGGATCTAAGGAACAGCAGGACCTACGAAACTAGCCTAGTGAGGTCGTGGTTGTAACCATTCAATCACTGGGGGTGGGCCGGGGGGTTATAGAATGAAGAGGAAATTGAAGCGAGTTTCATAAATACTATCGTACCATTCCTTTAAGAAGATGGCCGCAAATACTCTACGTTAGAGTCTCTCAATACGGGTTCCGTAAGACATCGCTGAGGGTTTCCTAAGACTTGCACATTATGTAAAGGGTTCCTCTCGGGGGGGTAAAAAGGTTGGGAACGATTGCTTCATGCCTTATCAAGCCTCCGAAAGGTAGAGCATCAAATTAGAAGGACCTGTTCGAGTTGAAAACAATTTAGCTAACATCTATGTCATAGCTACACGACCTGAAAACTTGAGTTTTCACGTAACCAGTTTTCCCAGATGACCTTCCATTACAGATTCTGGGACAAACGTGCGCTTTCCAGATGGGTGGGTGGTGAAATAGACCAGAGACAAGAAGTTTGTCGCAGAATTGACTTAAACGCAACTCAATTTATGATTCTTACCTAAGCCACAAGCAGCGGCGGACTGGTCCTTCCAAAGGGCGCATACTTTGGGCTACAGGAGGGCGCCGGGTCTTATCGCCCATGAGGGCGCAACGGCCCAGTCCGCCCCTGGCCACAAGGGTAGGGTACCTCAGTCAATTTCCAGAAAGCACGAAATCGACTTATCGCTCCGATTAAGACTTTCAGGGGCCTTAGGCTGGTAGGGTAGAATGGGCGCCTTAACTAATGGAATCTTCGCCATATTTAAGTCACTGAAAAATGAGTTTTTATTTGAAGTTCAATATTTTCAATACTCAGGTTCATTAATAATCAAACTTTTCCGGCCATTTGTAAATGAACGCGATGAAAATAAGGCGTGAGCTTAACCCGCGAGCAGGCGTGTTTTACACCTCCACAACTTAAATTTGTGAAAAAGAACCGCCTACAATTGCTCCTGAAACTGGCTAAACCCTTTCCTGTTGCCTTAAAAGTCACGATCTTTCGGGGTAGGGTGACAAAGAGAAAATTCCACTTATTGTTCCCTGTAAAATTAGACGTCTTTAATGAAATAATGCTATATAATTAGATGGGGTGCCAAGCACCCCGCACGCATCTTTGCGTTCCTCTAATCAGCGCGCCTTCTCGCTGGTTAAATTACACCAGGCCAGTGCCTATAGGTAAATACGGCACTGCCAAGAAAGGGAGGGTACAGATCAAGGTTCGTTCATACAGCCCCTAGAATTATAGGCCGACGCATCAGCCGCCATTTTGTTATACATCGGTTTCATTTGCCTTGGCGATAAAGGTTTCCGGCTTTGGCGCAATGATCGCCATTTTGGCATATAAGTAATCAACAATAAAATAGCGGATGAGCCAGCTCCCCCCCCCCCCTTTTTTAAGGAGCCTTATTCGTCCATGTGCATTTCCATTACGACGTTTCAAATAGATTAATACAGACGCCAATTTAATAGGCCATAGCAAGTCGGAGACCTTGGTCGATTAATCCTAAAACTGATCCTGTTACAGAAATAATGACAAAATTAAAATATTATAAAGAAAACATTTCTACATTATATGATCTTACAATAATGTAATTATTACCTAAACAAGACAACACATGCAAGACGCTGTGGTAGGAACTGTGACGGAAAAAAAAAATTGAACAAGGAAAAATTTCAGGCTAATAAAATTTTTAAACGTGGGTACATCACTAGGTGTTAGATGGGTAGACTACCATAGCCGCCATTTTCTTGTACACTTCCGGTTTCATAACACAACGTTTACCATTGGAAAATTAAGAAGTGGATGAAAATCGCTAAACATCGATATTTAAATTTAGCGGGTTTCAATCATTGGCGTAGGCAGAAAGTTCATAAGAAGGGTTATAGGCTCAATGGGGGGTTACAGAGCTATAACTCACATATTCCTATGTTAAATATACAAAATTTCATTGCAATGGGAGTTACAACCCCATCACAAGCCCAACTCCCTAATCCGAAACTAATTCGCAACGCCCTAATTTGTAACTATCCAATCCGCAACTCTCTAATTCTAAACTGTCTAATCCGCAACTCTCTAATTCACAACTCTCTAATTCTCAAGTAACTCTGTAGGTTTTCAACGTTAACAATAGCCATCGTTATTGCATTTACGGAAGACCTTTACCTTACCCTTTTTATTGCGAACAAACACAAAAACGGGTTCAATTCAAACCCGATAATAATTCTTTTTTTTTTTCTTCTTATAGGGATCTGTTGCAAATCTCAACATTCTATATTTATTCCTCGAATGATTAGAACAATTCTCAGCGGAACACTCGTCCATTTCACCCTATTTTATTAAAAATAAGATGCTTGTTGGTTGTTTGGCTTTTTTATGGCGCAAGAGCATCTGGGCTATACTGCGCCAAACATGGTAAAATCAAAGACTGTAGTAAAAACCAGTACTTTTTAAAAATTTAAAAACATGCGTATGGTCAGCATGGTCATTTAAAGTGAGGCCCTGCGGTGGCGCAGTGTGGTAACGCGTTCTCCTATTGCGCGGCTAATCCGGGTTCGACTCCCAGCAGTGCAAAAAGAACGCTTACTCAGAGATCTCATAAAGATCGCACTGCTCACTGTAGTCCGGGGTTTGGTTCCCCAGGCCTTAAGAGGTTCGGATTCCTCGGAAAACAGTAGGTCCCGGCGCAGCATGACCACTGTAGTCTTTGAGCCGTAAAACCAAAAAACAAACAAACATTTAAAGTCAGAGAGTGATGAAGAGTTAAAAGTAAGAGTGAGTTTGTTTGGATTTTTATGGCGCAAGAGCATCTGGGCTATACTGCGCCAAACATGGTAAAATCGAAGACTGTTGTAAAACTTAGTGAAAGATGCTTGTAAATCAAATCACTCAACTTTAACACAGCAGTGAATGGGATCACGTGATACGATGGCAAGAAAATGGCGGATATGCGTCAGCTCTCTTTTCTAGGAGCCTTAGATTAGGCAAAATATAAATATCTCAGAAAATATGCATCCAATTCAAAAATTGCTTAGAATAAAAGTTTAGTATTTTCAATTTTTTTTAAAAATTTTATAACACAACCAAGCCGCCCTTTTCAAAGGAGAAGGGGATAAAATTTCAAATGGAAATCTCTATATATTTTATTTAGAATTGGACCTCGATATAAGATCACCCCGCATGTGCGGTCATTTTTGAAAAGTCCCGGTTTACTGAATCGGAATTCTGTGTTACACGTTTATACGGCCAGGCTCTGGGCGGAAACCCGTTTATAAGGTCACTTCAAATTCTGAGAATTCAATAATACGATATTGTCAAGCACTCATTACTCTGTGAGGTGCGTGGGGAGTCTTCGTAGTAAAATAGAGAAGGGGAGAGGGTTTAGTGGGTGGTGTTTTTTCTCAAGAATCTGTTCTTCCCTTCTCCAGTCAAGCTTTTGGGACTAGATTGAGCTAGAGACAAAACAACCACGGGATGTATTTGCAAGGAGCAATTTCTCATACGAGCAAGGGAATTTCATCTGCTGCACCGCATTTGTGTGCGATACGTCGTATGAAACGAAAAACTTTATCATTTGTAGATAAAAAACATTACCAATGTTTTTAGGAAATATAGCCAATTAAAAGAAGCTTTTGCAAAACACAATGTAATCGCAAAGACAACGCTTTATAGTACAATTTTGTCATCATCATTTAAACTATTATGCGTAAATTCTTTGAAGTTCAAAATAAATTTGAAAATTTCTTAACTTAAAAGTTATTATTCTAAATTTATTAACTTAATTTTTATATGTTTCTGCTATTGGTTTACGTGCGTGTGTGCGTATATACACACACACACACACACAGAATACCTAACGTCAGTTGAATTCTCTCTGATTCCACATATAAGGTCGCCCTGCTTATAATATCAGTTTTGTCGAGTTTGCAGGGGTGACCTTATAACGAGGTCTGACTGCATATTTGTTCTTCAATTTTTGGATTCTTCTTTAAGACGACCTACCTAGAAGTTTTGGGAACGTATCCTACAGTGAAAGAAATGTTCATTCACTACAACACAGATTTACCGCCAAGTGCCCCGGTGGATATTATTTTCTTTTGCCACTATAGTAAATACTCCAAAAAAGAATGCTTTATCAGATACCAGTTTCGAACAATTGGTTTTAGTGAAAGCCAATAATATTTTCTCTGAATAGTTTTTTTTTTAGTCACAATCATACTGAATGATTTTAGTTCTCCTTTGATCGTTTTTCTTGGATTTTCATGTGTGCGCCGTAGAGATAATTTGCCTCTTACTATTATCTTCAAATTTAACATGTATTTATAAAATATAACCCGATTTAAAACGGAGTAGAACGTTGAAAAAATAAATTAAAATTTATATTTCTTATATTATGTTTCCTGAAATATGGTACACATTTCGCATAAAATGTTCACTTCCTCCTCGCTTTGTACTCTTGTTTTAAATATATTTATGAATAATACAGAATTTTTCTGAGTAATCACATTGCTAACTTCGACAGGAATGTTACTTTTGTCATTTCGTTGCACTTCATTCGATATTTTGCTGGGTTTTTCAATTTATTTTCAAATGATAATTTTTTTTAAACAATGAATTTTTTTTATTATTATAACCAAGGGCAAAAACTTAGCCTTTTTGCTTTTATATCCTTGTTAGATCAAGGTCTCTCTGCTCTCCTTCCCCTCTCCTTTAAAACTAAAATCGCCCAGCTGTTGGCGCCTCTCTTTCCAAAGTGCTCCTAACCTCAGATTGGCCACCAAATACATGTCATACGCAGAGCCGTTTCTAGGCGTTTTGCCGCCCTAGGCAAGAATTGAAAAATGCCGCCCCCGCCGCCCTTTCACTACCATTACTCTTTCGACTAGATCTCCCTCTCTACCACCACCAACATCCAGCGGTACAACAATGTAAATCTTCTATTATACTTTTAATCATTAAACCCGTTAATTATATTTATATTTTAAACTTATATTAGTTATTTTGTAATATTAGAATATTGTGAATAGTAAAACAATTGCTACATGTTATAATTGTTTAATTTCAACAATTTATATTTTTAAAAACTGAAATATTAAAGGAGTAATATTACAAAACACAACGTTGTATTATCAGAGCTAGAAGGCTTAAATGTATTAGATATAGAAAAAAAACTTGTGTGCAAAATTAAACAATAAAACATAAAAAAATTTTACATTCGTCAAAATAAAGATTTATTAAGTAATTGTTTCGTATGCTTTTGAAAACAATTATATGTTTTAATTTTTCCTCTTTTTCATTTTTTCTCCTCATTTGCTCAGTTTTTTCTTTGTTTGATTTAAAATTAATTTTAAGCCATTTTGCCGCCCCTAAAATTTTGCGGCCCCAGGCGGACGCCCACTCTGGCCTAATGGTAAATACGGTCCTTGTCATACGACTAGTTATACGCTATATAGCGCATATAGGTGGTCTTATGGCGGCAAGAACGAAAGAAATCGACTTCATTTCTTATCAACTATTTTTACAATTTTAAGTGTGAATTCACAAATAATGTGAAATGATGGTGACATATTATTGAATTATGTGCTTACTGACTAGGGCCCGGATTTCTATGCACTTGCATGTTTTTGCATATTTCACATTTGTGCGCATATTTTTGAATATTTCTGCAAAATTTTCATAAAATTTTCAAAAAGTGTGTATTTTTCTAATCCGCTTGTAGATTGGCTTACGCAGGAGGTATTTATGGGGTTGTAAAGTTCATTGCAATGAAATTTTGTATATTTAACATAGGAATATGCGGGAGTTAGAATGCAACCCTCCACCCACTGAGCCTATGTCTCCCCACCTATGAACTTTTCAAGTGCATGCCCATGTGCCAGTTCAATCAATTATATTATTTCGATATTTCTGTTATTTTAAAACTTTCTCTTTTAAAAAAAAAACACCTAATGCTACAGAATATGTTTCAATTGTAAATGATATAATTAGATAATATTAAAGTTAGAAAAAAATAATTTTATGAGTCTTCACATTTCTGTGATGATGTTTCGCAATATGCGTAATACTTTCCAAGTTAAGATCAAGTGAAATATTTTCTAGTCCAAACCATGTACCCCCCGGTAGGTATAGGCAAGGGATTGCTATTGCCCCCACCCCATTTCGATTTTCTTAAAAAAAAAAAGGAAAAGTAAAAAGGCGAGGTAAAAAATTTCCATTTCTTAAGGCCTTCCTAAGGTTCCTAAGAAAACCGTAGGTTTCCACACATCCTGACCTTAGTCAACCTTGCTCCATAAAGCTGCAAACAAGCGTAAGTGACATTTAAATAGGGAAAAAAACAAAAAACTAAAGTTACTCAATTTGTTCTTGACCAAAGTGGCAACGACCAACTAGAAAATGGCTCACGAAGCTTAAAAAATGCCGTTTTTTAGCCATTTTTTGAGCCAGAATTACATATTTAAAGACTGCAACTAAAGAAAGTTCATGTCTCTGGAGGTTGCCTACAACTTATTGTCATGCAGGGCTGGTTGCAGGCCGTCCAGGGCAGCAGTTTTAATTATTGCCTAATAGGGAAAGAATGGGAGAAAGAAAATGCCTAGGGCCAAAGGGGAATTAGTGTAATTGCCGGAGCTACCACCCTCCCCACTCCACACGCCCCTGGAAAAAGAGAAACGAGGCGAAGTCGGAAATGAAATTGGAAGCGTCGTCTAGAATTATTATGATCCCATTCCCTCTTAACATTAGAGGCACATTTGCTAACCCCACCCATCATCCAAACACACAACCTAAAACGGCCCTATTTTCGATTTTCTCGGATAATTAGCCCACGTTGTTGCATGGTAATATTTTTGGATTATGGCGGTTTATTTAATAAGAACACGACGACGACCAGCGATAGCAAAAATGTTTTAATTTTCAGAATGGTTTGCTGGGCCGCCAGAAAATTTAGTTGCATGCAGCTAATAAATTGTGCAACTGGACCCCTGAGAAAATACATTTTTCTATCAATATTCGTCAAGATGGCTTACGTTTTAATCTTTTAGGTGGGTTTTTTTTTTTTTTCGCCCTCATTACATCGACTTTATGATCTTAATTTTCTCTTATTAAAAATATAAAACTAAAAAAAAAAAGGTTTAAACTCATGTATACGAGAAGTCTTAAAATATAAAAAATGGTTTAACATAAACCAGATGAAGTAAATGCAAATGAAACTAAATTAAAGGACATTTATGAATAAAAAAATTGACAGATTTAAAAAATATAAAGACTAAGATCGAAGGAAAAGAAATAAAGGATGTTTAATTAATAGATTCCCTGAAAATAACAATAAATTAAATTGAAACGTACATATAAATAAAATAAGTAAAAAAAAAAAATGAGTACAGGGTTTGGAATATAAAGGTATAAATGAATTATTTTAATATTAAGGTGTGTATAAGAAAGTTTTAAAAAAAATCGAATTATATTAATCACTGATACATAATTACATGATTGGAAGGTTTTCCCTTAATTTTTTCAGGTTTAACTAAAAAAATCTCGTTTTTCCCTGAACTTTTCCAGGTTTGACCAAAAAATCTCGTTTTCCCACGAACTTTGCCAAGTTTGACCCCCAAAAAAATTTATTCTGTTTTCCCCTGAGCTTCAGGAGGAGATAATTTCAAATTCCTTGACAATGCGAGATCTTCCAGATGCGCGGGTACGCCGTAGTAATGGAACGTATCGATGCGCCTCAAAGGAATATCGATGCTCCTCATCCGGAATTGACCCAAGCGAACCCCAAGTGAACAGAGACTTGCCGTTTCGTGTAATATTGTCCTGTGTTTGGCGGTGAGACCGGGTGATGCCCTGTCAACTAATATAGTGCACCAATAATCGACTGTCAATTTCGCCATTAGCTGACAGTTTGGCTACTGGACACCAGAAGGTCGAAGGGCAAAATGGTGAGCGACGGAAAATAAAAAAAGTCAACGATTCAACAATTACCATTCTCTACGTGATCAATTTCAAAATCATCACTTTAAATGTGATCAATTTCAAAACCATCACTTTAAATGTGATCAATTTCAAAATCATCACTTTCAATGTGATCAATTTCAAAATAATCACTTTCAATGTGATCAATTTCAAAATCACCACTTTCAATGTGATCAATTTCAAAATCACCACTTTAAATGTGATCAATTTCAAAATCACCACTTTAAATGTGATCAATTTCAAAATCATCACTTGAATTGTGATCAATTTCAAAATCATCACTTTAAATGTGATCAATTTCAAAATCATCACTTTAAATGTGATCAATTTCAAAATACTCATTTTAAATGTGATCAATTTCCCACTGATAAAATTAAAAATTGTCACTTTAAAAGTGATCAGTTTCAACGGATCGATTTGAACAGCGCGACCGCTTCTAAAGTGATCCGTTTTAGAATGAGGCCAAGATAAAACTGGATAAGAAGGATAGTGAGATAATATATTGGGTACATACGTGCATTTTGAAACATTGGCCCTCTTCAAAAGCGTTTGCAATTTCTTCGATGTTTGGTTGAAGCGTGTTGTTGGGAGTGTTTGCCCTTGACAAACGGTGGGGCGACACGCGGTCCAATATAATGCGGAACATTTATCTTTTATCTCCGGTTAATACTAAATTCTCATTTCGAGTTTCATTTTCTGTGCGGAAATGAGAAGTTTTATAAATGGTAGTAGGGCACGTCAAAGACAAATTTGACGACGATGATAAATTTTTCATCATCCGGTCCCGGAATTTAATTCCGGGACGTTGGCAACCCTTGAGCCGGACAGAAATTAGAGGGCGATGGGTAGAAGTATAGTCGAAGTAGTATTCTTCTCTTCCCGTTTTAATCAACGGGTCCGAGAATTCCCAAATTAAATATGGCGGCCCCTTTCTCTCGCGAGAAAGGGCGAGAATTCGCGGTATTAAGGGGACAGAGGGTGGCAACGATCTAATATGTTCCGCTGGATCGCCTTCTATCGATTCCAAAGAGGGTTATATCGATGAAAGAAGGAGGAGCGGAGGCAGAAAGGAATTAAGGGCTATTGGCCGATCGATTAATCGATCATAAACGATATAAGTAATCGGGTACGGATACCCGTCCCTTTGCCTCAACCCAATCTTCAAGTCCCGTCGAGTTAATCGCTTTTTGTCCCGTTTTATTTCATCTTCTCTTTTTTTTTTTTTTTTTTGACGCCGTTAGTTTTGTCGTTTTTTTAAGCCCCCGTAAATGAGAGATTTTATTGATTTGATCCGAAACGTCTGTCCGTTTCCTGTTTTTTTCACACCTGGAATCCACTGCGGTTTTATCCTGTTTTTATTTCGCCTCTAATTAGTTTTTAAAACTTATTTTAGCGTTTAATTCCAATTTAATTAAATTGTGTTACTCCCCCGCTCAGAACTAGTGAAATGGATTTGGAAAAAAAAAAAAAAGATTTTGAAACTGATTTGATGAATCTCAGTGGTTGAAGCTTTCGATAGTAGCCGCTAGACACACCTCGACAATATTGTATACACAATATATGTACATAAGTAAATAAACGATGCAGTTAACAGGTAACTAAAATTTAAGTATTTAAATTTTCCACCATTCTTCAGCATTTGTCTTTAGAAAATAAGACATTTTGATGGCTTTACTTACCATTTATATATCATAATATTACAAAATATACTGATTATAATATCACAAAATATATTGTTTATGATATTACGAAACATATCGATTATAATATTACAAAACACATTGATTATTATACAGTGAAACCTCCCTACAACGACATCCCATATAACGATAAATCCCTCTACAACGATAATTTTTCTCGGTCGGTATAATAGTGCTGTAGAGAAGTTTTACTATATTTCAAAATATATTAATAATATTACACAATATACTGATTATAATATTACACAATATACTGATTATAATATTACAAAATACATTGATTATAAAATCGTTCGTATATTGATTTTATTATTTATTAATTTTATTCAGTTTATCATGAATTTTATTCAATGTTGCCGTTTATTAATTTTATCCTATTTTGTTATTTAATAATTTATTTGGTATTATATTAAATTTAATTATTCATTACTTTTATATTCAACCTCGTTATTTGTTAACTTTACATTCGAAATTTATTTATCAAATTCATTGAAATGTATTATAATTTATTAATTTCGTTTAATGAGCTAAATATCGTGACACAGTTTATTCGCCTTCTTAATGGAAGATTTTGTGGAGACGAGTGTCTTCAATCAGCAAAAAAACATTTCTAAGTCATAAACAGTGAATTCGAGTTTCTACGAATCTCCAATATACGAATTATTGCGCTAATTCTGAAAAGTGTTCCATATCATTAATGTTAATTCGCATTTACGAACTTCCTTTTTCTGACAAGTTCGCTCGAGTTTGTAAAAGAGAGGTCGTTGCAGTAAGTGTTCTGAAAGTAACATTCTGTAATTAGGGATAAACAGGTGATTTCATTAACTTTGCAAGAGAGTTAGTCAGAGATTCAACAAAGGCTGATTTCTTCTAAATTAAAAACACATAAAAAAAAAATGAGAAATAGAAAAAAAAAATGGAAGATGCAGAAAAAAAAAGTCAGAAAATTTAGTCACGAGGATTTGTTTACGAGAAAGTGACATGCCACGGGAGGCTAAATTCAAAGCTCGATTGATAGATTCGCCACCGCGAAAAGGAAGGGTGGCGCACTGTTCGAACAATTTTCGTGATGAGCGTTACGAAAAACGGTTTCTACGTCTTTAACCACTACTTAATGCATATCATCATCATCGGGCACGAGAGCGATCTCCAAAATTCGCCACTTGACGAGGCCCTCGCGTGTGCCACCATCCTCACATTAGCATTTGAAGAAGTCCGGTGCGATGCCGAAAGCTTTCTCATCTAATTGAATGACTGGTTAAGGTGCCTTTACGACGTTCCCTTCACCTCGGAAGGCTTCGCCCACCGACAAATAACTCATTCGAAAGAATTAGCGTGTGACGATTATGGGAAAGAATGGAACCATTTTGTAGATAGGCGACTAAAAAATAAACACATGTTCTGGCAAATTAAGGAATATTTCAGAAACCAAGAGACTAGTGTTCACAGGCCGAAGTTACTCAATGAGTTACCCGAGATCAAGGGAGTATCCAGGAATCTTTAAAAGGGGGGGGGATTTGCTTCCGATTTTCATTTGTATCCAAGTGTCCAGTACCTTTGTTTTTCCATGATGTAATCCAGAATCAAAAAGGCGGCAATTTAAGGGCAATCAAAGGAGACAATTCAAGGGCCCCTTGAATCCGCTAGTGCCTGAGATGGACTCGATGGTTGAACGTCACCTATGAACTATAGTTCACATATTAGAAAGCTTACGAAGCATCGAATGTTTAGTTCAATGAGTTTGTAATAATTCGTTTAAGTAAAAGCACAAACGTGGATGCCGTGAGGAGTAAGTATTTTTAACATCACTGTATCACTACGCCGTTGTACGGCGTAATTTTTGCCATCCAATTGGCGGTGGTATTAACTATCAATTACGCATGGAACGTATAAGATTTGTGCGAACACACTTTTAGAAAAACTTATACTCAAATAAATGCGATTTATTCGTGACAATGGTCTGCATGTGTAGTCAACAAGGGCGGATCCAGGAAAGTTTGTGTGTGTGCGTGGGGGGGGCGCAAGTCTCGAGATCCATTCCGTGAAATTTGTCGCTGGGTTTGGTAAGTAATAATAAGGGTAAATTTGGAGGGGGGGGGAACTGCGCACCCCCTCTATGTCCGCCCTTGGCATTCGATGTTATGGCACTGGAGTTAGAAAACAGATGAATTCGAGAGAATAATGTTCACAAACAATAGTACCGTTAACGGTAAAAATGTAGTAGTTTACGTGACTAAGACGATTTGGAACCTAATATAAAAAATAGTTCCAAACTGCGACTATAAGGCATCCAGCCTGAAACGCCAGAGGGATAGTCCACCACCACCATCGGAATAATCGTACGATTATCGTCCTAATTTCCTTACCCTCCTACGACAAAAGTCGTAAAAATCAAATTTTTACGAAAATTCTTCTGTTCGGACCACCGCAGTCATTTTCTTCGGAAGGAGGAAGCAAACTAGCGGCACAAAAAATTCCCTTTTGCGGCAACTTCCACTGCCGGAATGATTTTTAATAATACAAAATGCAATTTTACGAGTTTTTCAAATGAAGAAGGAAACTCTGGAGCATTGCAGAAACACACAAGTAAAGTCGGAAACTTCCCAATAGAATTCCTAATCCTACGCTCGAAACGCGTTCGAGAAATAAACTTTAGAACCTCATAACTGCTGTGATATAAATAACTGCATACAGTAGCACCTCTAAAAATTAATAATTCAGGGAAAAACCACACTCCGTGACAGGGTAGTCAGCCTTCGCTCTTTCTCCTTTTTTTCCCTACTGTCCTCCCTTTTTTCCCTCGCCTACTTTGGGTCAATAACTGTTTAACGTCGGAACAGAACAAATTTGATAGGAAGACATCGGAAGAGGGGGATTTTTTTTTTGTGTATATATGTATAACACTAAATATCCATGATATATATATAGCATAGGATTACACAGAAAGATCACATGTGTGTACAGGCTTTTAATGAATGGAGTTACAGAGCTACAACTCCACACATTCTCATGTACCGTATCTCGGGGTTACTTAAGCCACTTTTCAATTTAAAACATCTGCGAATTCAACATCATTTACTTTAGAGATTAACTAGTTATTATAAAACTTGGGTCTACAGTTACGCTCTATGTTCAGATGTATGAAAGTCTTCTACAACATGTATGTTAAAAGGAAAAACAAAACATAGTGGCTTAAGTTATCCCTTAATGTGGGGCAACTAAAGCCAGCAGAAGAATTCAATGTTTGACTTAGGTTAGTTGATGATGGGGTATCAAAATCCATATAAAGGGTTAAAATAAATGTACATATACTGCTCAAGATATTTATTAGTAAAAATGAAAGTAAAAAGTAAATTTTTTTACATTTTAGTGTTTCGGATGTTTAATTTACACTAAAAAAGTTTAAGATGTTTAATTTAACATGTGTTGCCAAAATCGGTGTTCGAAATTTACCCAGCATAATGGCTTTATATAATAATTTTCACCACCTATGGATAAATAGCTCAAGATAGAGCTTTTTTGTTTTTGGAAAAAAAGAGACACCGTCCTCATCATGGATTCGAACCGGGTCCCTTTGTTGAGCCTGGTGTGTCTTGACTGCTAGATGAAAGAGGACAGAAACAATCTTTCTCCGCATAGAAGGGTGTAAGATATTATTACCCTTCTCAGGGATTACACAATTGCCAAATAATTGTCAACACGCAAAGCCTCCGGGGCGAGTTTTTGTGAGTTTTCGGGGTGGGGGGGAATTATTTTTACTCAATAATTTTCGACACCCACGTAGAAACAAGCTCAAACTAGAGCTGTTTTTGTTTAGGAGAAAAAAAGACACCGTCCTTATCCTGGATGAGGACGGCAAAAGCCACTCCTGTTTGGTGGCCTTTGTTACCCCGTACAGGGAGCAACAATGAATTTAAAAATATTGAAAAAAACAAAACAAAATGGAAATATAATCTAGGAAGTATAACAACCGTAAGAGTATTGTTTGAGGTTATGTTTAAAAATGATTTTAGTGAATTTAACTTAAAAATGTGATTTTGGCGATGAAAGTTATGGACTGTATAAATTTATGACGAAATTATCCTAAATACAAATAAAGGTTTATAAACTTAATTTTAAAACATACACACTATTAAAATATGTGGCCCAAAGCTTCGTCAAAATATGGAATTGATGGCATGAAAGTTAACAATCAAACTCAAAACAGTGTTGCCAGAAGACGTCCGAAATTTACCCAGCATAGTGGCTTAAGTAGCCCTAGATGCGGTACCTTACATATATAAAATTTCATTGCAATGGGATGTTACAACCCCCACCCCAACCCCTCCTGCGTGCACCAGTGACGTATATGGTTATTCTTGTACTGTTCTCTACAGACTATGGTCGAATGTGGATCTACACAGAGCCGACGAGGGGCGGGGCAGCAGACCCGGGGGCCCCGATGACTCTCAGCGACCCTGGGTCTACATCGCATCGCTATAAAAATATTACTAGAACCCTCATCGTTCCGAACGAGTAGAACTTCAATATACTATGCTAAGCTCCTTTCATCGACGCTAAGTGTAAACAGCCCAGGCTCCTTTGGCCGAAATAATTCGGGGCCCTATTTCCCTTAAAGTTGGCGCCCCTGGCTCTCCCTGCTGTACACTCGTAAAAGATAGATAATCATTCATTACTGTATATCGCAATATGTACAGCTCTGTGTTTCACGTTACATTGCTGTATTTCGTAAAAGTGTGCTTTACATATCAATGTACAGTAAGGGTGTGAAAATTTTCACAACTTCACATACAGCAATTTTCACAACAGCATATCTAAGGTTTTAAATCCATGGAAGTTGACCAATATCTTTGCCACGCCTTTTTTGCATTCAAAGTTAGAGAGCCAATATAAGGAAAGGATATTGGCTCTCTAACTCTAAATGCAAAAAGGCGTGGCAAGGATATTGGTCAACTTCGATGGATGAGTACCTTAGACATGATGTTATAAGATATAAGAAATAATTGGGCAAGGTTGGTTTGGTGTATTTTTGTGGCGCAAGGACTATGATCATTCTGCGCCGAATATGGCCAGACCGTATGTACGGTTTTGAATAAGGGGCAAATCTATTTCGTTTTCCTTCGCACTTGTTAGTTTTCTGAATCAATACAAAATGAAATAACTCATACGTCTAAGGAAGACAATAAGTGACACAAACATTGCGATTCTGTCTCCATTTGGACTGGCTGGAATTTTATGGCGCAAGATCATCCTGTGTGATCTTCATTTCTCACGGTGCCCTTGAAAAGGAAGTAGTAGAGACGAAACTAGAAATGTAACATAACGACGAAGGCGTGTTAAGACATTCGGGAGGCGTAAGTTTAAGGAACACTTCACTTAATAGCGGGCAGATCGAAAAGTTACAGCGACTTTATGGCACAAGGTCAGCAAAGGTAATACGGCACAGGGAAAACAGTTTTCCGAGGAAATACGAACCTCCTCTTCCGCCAAGGAAATCAAACTCCGAACTCCAGTAGGCAGAAAAACGGCACGTGGCACACAATACTATTTATCAACGGCACAGTAGAGAGACGAACGCCTTATCATTACGCCACTGCAGGGCAGGATAACCTACGTTCTCCTAGAAAATACGAGTACGGTAGAACCTCTCTAAGGCGATCATCGTCGGTTCCGCTCAGAGAGGTGGTCTCTGAATGGAGGTAAATTTAGCACTGGGTCTATGGGTATAGAGACCAGTTCCAGAAAAGGTGTTTAATAAGGGAGTTGGTCTATAAATAGAGGTGGTCGTTAAGGGAGGTTTTACTGTATTCATAGATCTAGGGAACTCTGGACCTACACACAAAGAGCAGTTAGTGGGTAATTCTTTTTTCCATTATCGGGTTATCGAATCCGAACCAATGGTATATTGGAGAAACGCATTACCACATCGCCATCGAAGGGTTGGTTCATGGAATTCTTCATATCAGTGGCGTAGGAATGGGGACCCAAGCCTCCCATTGGTTATCAAAGGGTATCATTTTTTCTAAAGCCGCATCACAATCACCTTTAAAGCCACTTGAGGGGCCCCCCCATGATTTTTAAGTTGCTACGCCACTGCTTCATATAATAAGGGGAAGGAAAAAGTTTATTGATATTTTTTCTAGATTCAATCCATATAAATTCGCTCTACCATTCATCCACGATATTTGTGGCCCATTCTGTCAAAGAGAGGCCCAATTTTTTTGAAAGAAAGGACACAATTTAGGAAGCACACCGTTTCGAATTGCATATACATTTAGATGGGAAGGCGAGGGTTATTTTATTCATGCATGTGCCGGGGGGGCAGGATGGAGAGAACGACCGAAGCACTGATTTGGGCTTATTAATCCATTAGCAAAATTGCTTCGAGCTGTTATTACGATTAGAACTTGGTGGGGCCCCCATTAAAGGTAGTGGCCCCCCCCTCCCCCATCTTACCAATGCATAATGGACGCCGTGTAATTGCTCGCCCAGGCGGCCCTTAATGTCCCATTTCGACCATCCAAGGTTTCGTCGGCTCGCGGAACATTTCGCGAGTTATTATTATCCGCAACGCGGACATTATTTTGCTAGTTCATCCGCCATTTTTGCGGAGGACGATGGGGTTGTAAAAAGAAATTCCGAGTCTGGGAAAGTACGGCGATTAAAGGTATTTTAGAAATTCAAAAGAATGGAGGAAAGCACCCACATACATTTCACGAGTTCCAACTCACAAATAGCGATTGCAGTATGTATTTTGATGTTTTTAAGATTAAAGGATAATTTACAAAAGCTGATGTACACTGTATAATGCACGGCGACGAAAACATAATATTGGGAGTTAAAACCTTTTAAGTATTAGTACGGAATTTCGGAAATTAAAAGTGAAATAGACATGAGATTGCGTTTGGTGATGTTATGACGCAAGGCTTGCAAAGGATAGGCTACGCCGTAAGGTTAAGTTTGGTATTGATACGGGATTTTAGAAATTAACAGTGAAATAGACACGGGATTGCGTTTGATGTCATGGCGCAAGGACTGCAAAGGATAGACTGCGCAGTGGCGTAAAGTTGGTACTGGCAGAGGAATTCAGAAACTACAAGTGAAATAGATACGAGATTGTGTTTGGTGGTGTTGTGGCGCAAGGACTGCCAAGGACAGGCTGTGCCGGGACGTAAAATTTGGTACTGGTAAAGAATTTCAGAAATTAAAAGAGAAATAGACATGAGATTGCAGTCCTTGCGCCGTGACGTAAAGTTAGGTATAAGATTTCAAAAATTACAAGAGAAATACACATGAGATTGCGTTTGGTGATGTTATGGCTCAAGGACTGCAAAGAAAAGGCTGCGCCATACATACAGTTTGGCACTAGTACAAGATTTCAGAAATTACAAGTGATATAGACATAAGATTGCCTTTGATGTTATGGCGCAAGGATTGCAAGGAATAGGCTAAGCTGTAACGCGAAGTTTGGTACTGGTATAGGATTTCAGAAATTACAAGTGATATAGACATGACATTGCGTTTGGTGATGTTACGGCGCAAGGATTGCAAAGGATATACTGCTCCGGGACGTAAAGTTCGCTGAGGAATCCAAGTACCTTAAGATCAAGTGAACCAACTCCAGGACTTAGAATACGGCAGATAATAGCTCCAGGAAAAGACATACAGCTTTCATAACAATTCCTTATGTGTATGTCACTGTTAAACTTTGCGTTGTCTTAATTCATATACGTATTTGCATATCGATAAATCTGATTAACTTCCTTTCAAATACTGTAACTATGCGCCACTTTAATAGCGGATGCCCCACTAAAAAAAGGGGGGGGCGACATCAATAACATAGTTACGTTTATGCTAAATATCTGTATAAAATCTATTTTGTGTTTGTTTTACGGTGCACGGACAGAAAGGGTTCTGCTGTGCCAGAACCTACGGTTTTCCGAGGAATTCGAACCTCTGACGACTAGGGAACGAACCCCCGGACTACAGTGAGCAGTTTACCGGTAAGCATTCTGTTTTTTCGCCATTAGGAGTCGAACCTGGCTAGGCAAATGCGTCATCACCACAGGGTTCTGTATAAAAGCATTTCATCCCATTATAGGTACAATCCTGTAAGCCATATATTGCTTATTAGAAGTTCCACAAGCAGTGCAGCAATTTGTTAACATTATTCAGTTTCAAACGTGTGATATAAGCAATCCAATCCGTAATTTGATCCCCCGCTTTCTATACCACTGATGAATTATAGTGAAGTCTTCCCATAGGCTTATTTTTTTTAGCTTTGTTGAAAACAATTTGTTTACAGTAAAGTTGTGGCGAAGTCGGTTGAAGGGGGAGGGCACACGTGATACGCCCAAAATTTCTGTGCGAAGGACATTTTTATTGGTCGCTTACCGAGGTGGTCGTGGCTAAGATCCAGAAGGTATAATAATTAGGACGGATCGAAACCCAAAAACGAAGGAGACGATTATACAATAAAGATCGCTTGCATAAAATGACACAAATAATTTATAAACACACTGTACACAGACACCAAAAAAAATGGTAAATTTCAACAGCGACACGTCACTTGGCCTCTCATTAAAACTGGAGAACGTTAATGTTAAATTAATGCTCTTTACTTCATTAAATGATGTCAGTGTCAGATGTAAAAAAAAAGGACGACGCAAAAAGACAGGTGAAATTTACGTGTGACATATGAGGGGTGGGGGGGGGGCAGATAGAGCCCTTAACGACACCGGTAGATTACAAAAGTCACCGGAATTAGTTAGTTCGAAATACGGCCACTGGAGGCGCCACGCACCACTCGGCTGAAGTCATTAGGGAAGGAGTCTATCTCTTATCTCATTATTATTAATGGCTATTACCGGAGGCAATTATTATTCATTACCGTTGCATTCGGTCGGCGAATAATCAGTCTCAGTCTTTTGCTTTTTTCTGACTGGAAATCGTGCTATTTGTTTGTCGAGTAGATGCTCTTGACGACGGACATTTTCCCACTGCTATTTGCCAAGACGCAGTGCTACATCACGTTTTTTTCCCCGTCACAAATCAGAGCGGCCTTAATGAGGTCAAAAAGAATCGCATTGTTGCCTCAAAAAACAAGTCGCATTGAGACGAAATGATCAAAGATGAGAGGCATCAGGCGTCGCTCGCGGTAATGCGAACTTAAGTGGCGGATTCGACCGTTTTAATTTGGTTGTAGTCAACGAACAAAGAGCGTTGTAATTGACAACGTGCCATGTCAGTTACACAATAACTGATGTAGCCGTATATTTGGCATGAGCGCCATATTGGTAGGATGGAGTCTTGAAGTCGCCATACTACAACTTGCACTTTTGTGCTATTATAGCCAGTGGCGTAGACAGCATCGTTTTCAAAGACGCAAAGTTGGGGAAGTGGGAGAAACGATCATCCACTGCATGTACGTAGGTATGCTGATTTTTTAAAATTACTTTTTCGGATTAGCGAGTGGCAGAGGAAAACCCATGGGCATAGCCGGATTAAGGTTTTGTGGGACCCTAGACAAATGTCTTTCCGACCCTTGTAGCATAAATTCAACGTAAGCAATTATTTCTTCGGAAGAAAGGGGATGGAGAGGGCCTTTATTATACCAATCGTTTATTGAATTCAGTTTTACTTAAAGCAAAATAAGATTATGTATTTCCATTTTTTTTAAACAAAACACTATGAAACTTTATAATATACAAATTGTAAAAATTATATTAAAAGCCCTTTTTCCCCACTTGTTTATTTATTTTTGCACCAAAATTATCAATTACTTCCTTATACGGTAGAATCTGCCTAAAGTAACAACCTCTGGGACTGGACTACAATGGTAAATAAGCACGACAGACTGGTTGGTATGGGTATAATTAAGTTCCTACCAGTTCGCCTAATTTTTCATTCTTCATAATATTGAAAACGATCTTCCTCCAGCTGCACTAGAAATAAGCACTGTCAAATAAATGATCAATGAAGTTTCAATATTGTAAAAAAAGAAAAGAAAAGAAAAAAATTATATATATATACGAACTGGAGCGCATTTAACGGTGAAATTGAATTTTCGTTTGTGCAGAGTAACGAGGTTTAATTGGCGACGATTTTGAAGTTCAGTCTCAATCGCGCCAAAAAAAGAGGCGTCAAGACATGTCTTCTCTGTCTACGGGTAATATGGTCCTGGTGTATGTATATACACAAGCACAGTGAATGTTATAAACGTGTATTAAATTCAGACGATAAAATTTTTACATTTCAAAAACTTTTCGCATCCCCACGTAGCTTGGAAACTATTACCGCCGTGTTTTCCTTTTATACAAATTAAAAACGAAAATGCTCAATTAAAACACAAATTACTGCTTTCTGCAAACCGTAATTTCGCACAAATAATTGGACGAAAGCGTTATCACCACACAGAAATTAAACCTTTGGCTGAATATATTATCGGGTTACGAGAAAGGAGGCAAGAGTTACATAACGTGCCCTGGTCTTGCAGATATAGAAACGCGTAACTCGTTTTAAATCAACGTGTTCAACAATTTACTCATCAGCGCTGGAATACAGTTTGCTCGCCTCTTTAAATAAGCTTCGTTTAACGCTGCCTAATGATTTCGGGTTGGTTTCTCCTAACAATGCCGACCAGGACGGCATGGTGGTACGATGGAGGCAGAAATCAGAGAAGGATCTGCAGGACGTCTTGGTTGAAATCATTAAGTCTTCGTCGAATATCATCGAAGAATAGATTGTAATGGAGGTGTAGTGTCGCCATGTCTTAATGATCTCAAATGCGAACAGATAATAAGTTTGAAACTGCAGAATAACAAACTGGAAATAATTGCTGCCCTATACTTCATTAATACGCCGGGACAAGGCCTTGTGCCCTTTTTTGACACGGGAAAATGGGCCGAACTCTATACCCATTCGACTAGATACAAAGTATAATCCAGTGTTTCTCAAACTTCGGTCGCGGATCATCGAATGGGGGGGGGGGATCCCCCCCCTAAAAAATATAGTGCCTGAAATTAGGGTTGCCAACTGTGGTTAAAAATATTAAGCCCTACTTAGCCGCTGTCATACTGATTCCTCCAACGCTTCTTTCCCAAGGAAAGATATAACCAAAGTAACTCTCGATTTAGGCGATTTATTGGAGAGTTTATAATGTGTATTCAATTCATCATTAATTAAATAACAAGAAGAAGCAATGTAGACAACATAGGTATATTCAGACAGTTCAAACCTTTCACTAAACATGAGGTTTACAACAAGTAAAATTTATGAGAAATTCCTGAAATCTCACCCGAACGTAAGCTAAAATTCTAGCTACGCCGGGAATCTTTAGTTCATTTTTTTCTTCTGAAATCTGATGACTCTGAGGACCACTTGGTTAAGTCATCGCGGACCACACTTTGAGACACACTGGTATAATCGGACGTGTCACATAGTTTTCAATAAAATACGTAGGTGCAAGTAGAGAGCGTGAAACGTGAGAGAACATTTCAAAGGGTATGTAAATGTACCCGTAATACAAACTGGTGGACAACAGAATTGGACAAGAATACGATGAAACAACGACTATGTCGGAAGAGATGTGCCTATTTAAAACACATTTTCTAGGTACTATTAATAGTACTAATAGTTACGAAAACGCGACTTTCCCTTGTATAATTTTCTTTGACGAAGAGAGACTAAGTTAGGAGAAAAATAGACAGTTTGTTGAATCGATAGAGTAGAAGCAAATAGTTGGAGAGTGCGTCCTCCTACAGCTCGGTAACGGGACGACACGCCAAAGTATGTCTGAGGCGGGGATAGGGTGCGGTGATAAAAGGGGGGGCGGTCTTCAATCTGCGCTCAGACTTTCCAACGTCACTGCTGTTGAAGGTAAAAGACGAGTGGTCCTTAACGCGTGGTTCGTGGTGGAATATAGAGTGATCAGCAATACCTTTCAGACAATATATTTATAAATTTCCTTCGGGGGGGCGGGGGCAAGGTCTCCAGACTCGTCTATACGTCCTTGTCGTCCGCGGTAAGTAAAGGATTGCGTAAGTGGTCCATAAGGGACCGAAGTGCGATTTCCGTTTTCCACAGAAAATCCACTCTCTCCGACACCTTGGGAATTATCGGAAATCGTCAGCATTAATTAAGAGCATTTTTGATGTTAATTACAAATCTGTAAAGGTTTCGAAGGTGCTACGTCGGAAAGTGACTTTTTGGGGGAATCTCCAAATTATAGTAGGTGCTTGTGGAAGATATACTTTTTCTATGACTTCTGCAACGGAGACTTCAGGTGACAAGAAACTAGAAGATGTGTTGCATCTAGTACACATGGATAAACGCTCGGGATGTATCAGGAACATGTTCAACATTAATTTTAAAGAAATTAGAAGCTTGTGGGGAAAACCTGCATTCTACGATTTCCGTAAAGGAAACTATTGGGACATCCATTTTATTTTTAGGCCTAAAACTAAAATTCTGATGCATCTAACGCATATGGACTAATGCTAGCGAGATATCGGAACATGTTCAATTTAACCCTTTGCACTCCAGGCTATTTAGCCAAAGGAATTCAAAGCCATATACTGAATGTCGCTCCAGCGGAGCGCAAAGGTTTAAAAGAAATTGTGAGTTATATGAGGAAATGTGTTTTTCACGATCTCTGCAAAGGGGTTATAGTAGACCTCAATTTATTTTTAAACAAATTCTAGAAGCTGTGTTGCTTACAGCGCACATGGATTAATGCTTGAAAAGCGTCGGGAGCATGTTAAATTTAATTTCGAAAGAATTTGGTAGTCTATAGGAAAAACATATTTTCTATAATGCCACAGGAGATACTAATTCTATTTCTTAACAATAAATTGGAAGCTATTCTGCATCTAATGCACTTTGATTACTGTTCAGTTAGCGTACCGAATATGTTCAAATTTTGGCTCAAAAATTGTTTTTCACCTTTAAGTTGAATTGGAAAAATTTTCTAACAGCTCCCGAGCATTAGTCTAGATGCGTTAGATGCAGCGTAAATTTTTTTTGGGGGGTGCAAAAATAGAATTGGGGTTATCTGTGGTGCCTTATGCAGAAATCATATAAACCCTATTTCCACTGTAGATTCCTACTGCAAAAGCGAAATCGCTTCCCATAAAACTGCTTCCCACAAACAACCCCCACTGCCCCACGGGAATGGCCCAAAATCATTAACACGAATTAAGAGTGTTCTGACACTGATTACAAATAGCTATAGGAAGTGTAAGTGCGTCAGCAAGTGGCCTTTTACGAGATTTCAAATTATAGGATTTTATGATTTAAAGTTCCGCAAAAATTAACTTTCCAAAGCCGCACCTTCAAAATTTTACGTGTTTGTAATCAGCGTTAAAAATTCTCTTAAATAGTGCTGATAATTTTCGATCATGTTTAGAGGGATTTCCTCTATAATGAGTTTATAGTGAAGACATGCAGGGGCGGCCATAGGCTACTAAAAAAATTTCCTACTATCGCCCATGAGAGCGCACCGGCGGCCCAGTCCGCCCCTGAAGACATTTATTTACTATTTTAATTCTACTTTTAGACAAAAAAAAAGATTGGTGGGGGAAAAGTTTAAGGACAAATTATGAAAATTTCATAAATTTTCAATCAATCTATGCTCCTATATTTAAACAAATAAAACTTAAATAATCATTTGCATATTCTTAATGCCAAATTCTAACAAATATTAATTTGTAAAATCTCATTTCATAAAAATGCACTGAAGGTAAGTTGGAAAAAAGTATAAGGATAATATAAAAATTATGCGATAATTCAGGAATAGTTGACCCCCTATTTCCAATTATTTTGATCACTTTTGATGACATGGAGAATTACAGAGAATTACATGGAGAGTCCATTTACAGAGTTTCTTCAGGACCGTGTTCTCTATCTCTAGCCAGTTTGATATCCGAGATCACATTTAGTTTCATATCGCTTACTATTTCTGTACACTTAACAGGCCAAAATACTCCGTATATTTTCTGTGGGGTTCAAAACAGGACTTCTGGTCGGCCAGTCCCATAATTCCATAGAATTGTGGCATCACCTTGCTGGACTAAATATTATATCCTGAGATAATAAGAGTTTCAGGCAGTAAATTGTCAGCTAGCATATCTTGATAGGTTTCGAATTTATCTTATTGTTAAAAAAAGAAAAGTCTCGGGTGGTACCCCCTTGTTACGAAACCTCCCCACACTATTCTCCCATCTCCAAATTGGTTGAAAAAAGACTTTTCTTTATGGAGATCGTGCTAAAAAGTATTAAAACCATCGGGTCCATCTAAATTAAGCATTTTTATATCCGAAAAGACAGTCCATTTAGAGATAAAAACAACTTGTTTCATGGCAAAATTTACCCTATCAATTTTACGTTGTTTTGTAAGAGATGGTTAATATTTTAATTTGGAATTTGGTGGTTTGTTTTTTTTGTTTTTTTTTTTTTGCAAAATACCGCGGATAGTTCGGTTAAACGCAGGCCAAATTTAATTATCGTTTAATCTGATTTGAAGTTCGTTTCTTGAGCAAGCTCTCTCAACGATCGCATTTTTTTCACGAGGGAAAATTTTTCTACCTACACGTTGGCCATATTTCGCAGAATTCTTTAAAAAAATTACAAATTAATTTTTAAATCCGTTAATCCTTTCGCAATCTCATGGGCGTTCGTTCTACACTCTCTAAAAGCCAATATTTTGCCTTTACCCTCGAAAGATGGGTACTTTCTGGCGTTTTACAAATTAAAAAGACGTACACTTATATACAAGGTGTTTGGATCTTCTGCAAGTATATAATTGCTTAGTACATTATATGAAGCGTCAATCAATATATTAAAAACAAGCGACACACTTAAGTGTACCTGCAAGAAAAATTCCGCATTTTTTTTTACGATGATACCAAATTTATTTATCTGGGAGAATTAGTTGTTTGTTAAATATTTTTTCAAATTCAATTCACATTCTAAAAAATGTATGCAAGAACATTTGATGTTTTTGCGTTTTTCTCGAACAATGTTTTTCCAGATTCATGTACATTTTTCCAGGAAACTGAAAGTGGTTACGTTCTTGAGATTTGTACATATTATGTATTACGTCTTTCTACATATAATGTATTGTGCGTTCGCGCAGACCTGACGCCTGATACCGTTAGCAGACGGGTTGTTCCATTGCAGTTTAGGGAAGGGCATCTTGCCGAAACTGGTTTTTCATGTGGGAAAAACCAGTTCCTGCAAGACGGCCTTCCCTAAACTGCAATGGAATAACCCGTCTGCTAACGGGATCAGGCGACAACTGAGCGCGAACGCACTATAGCAGAAGTTCGTTAATACGGTGATGAAATAAATTTATTTTTTAGTAGTCAAAATCCCGCGAAATACATTGAGTTTTGTTTAATTTTTTTAAAACTATTTCTTATATATCGATCACTATGATTGAGAGGTACAGTATGTGTAAGAATGTGCATTTTATATGTGTAGCGAATTTTGTAGCGGTAGATGGTATAGTTACACAGAAAAAAGCACATAAATTTGGTCAATTTAACATTAGCGAGATAGCTTTAAGGCTGCCCGGAAAGCCCTGTCTGATAAGGGAAGCAAATTATGCAAATTTTTCTTTTGGTGTCAAAAGTGCAATTGCACTTTTTCTAAAGTTCACTAAAAGTAAGTAACTAACATATTTAAAATAATTATGGCAATTTATTAACAAATTTTACAAAATACCTTCCAATTAAGTTATTTGTGCATGGTTTTTATCGGTACCCTCTAGCAATTGTTTACAAATGGCAATTTTGTTTTTTTCCTATCCTGCTCTTATTCTCTTTTCCACCAGTGTCGAAGCTTTGTGTGCGCTGCACTTAATACACCTAAAACAACGCTCGGGGACGATGCTCAAGTCCAACTAAAGCCAAAACGTTATTTTTTAAAGTTGAATTTGGTAGTGTTGATGACTCTTCCAGAACATTAATTAGTGTGCGTTAGATGCAGCATAGCTTATAATTGTTTGTCCAAAAATAGAATAGAGGTTACCTGTGGAACCCTTCATAGTAATTTTAGAAACATGTTTCTTCCATAGACTCCAACTGTGATTTGAAATGGCGGGGAAACAACCCTTATCACTGCACTATCAAAATCTTTACAGATTCGTAATCAGGGTCAAAAATACTCTTAATCTGAGCGAATAATTTTTCAATGACTTCCAGGTGAGATTTTTCTATGGGAAGTAGAAATAGCTTACTGCGTGTGAAAAACACTGCTGCAGACTGATGTTATAATGCAGAGCTTGCTATGCCCAAGGAAGGGGAGTGAAGATATTATATTTATTGTGATATTTTACAAAGCAGTCATACTTTTTTCGAGTTTTAAAATTCCCCAAACGAGAGCCAAGTCGATCTTGGGGTTGGTACAGACGAATGCTTTGCTTGAATTACGAAGAGGAATGGGTTGAGCAACAAGAATTGGCGATTTTACATATTCAGAATACAAAAAAAAGTATTAAGAGTATTTTGAAAGCTTGTATAATTATTCAATTGTGTGCCCTGGGTCCTGAATAGAGGGTAGCTTCGTAGGTACACTAGGAAAAAATATTTTTAAGATAAAATCGGTATTGCAGCGAAGTCCCTAATACACAAAATCTGGGGTGGTCCTTTTAACGTAGTTTACCTTTAGTCCTGTTATTTAGATTTTCGATTTCAAAGGACCAAAGGGACCAGTACTTAAAGTCTTCTAAGAGCTGACAATTACTTCCATAAAATCTTAAACATTTCGTCCATGATGTGATTAGGCCGAAACATGAACATTATTACTAAGTGCCCTCTGTCCACCAACTTATTTTCTGAGCTTAAATGTGTCTTTTCTACACATTTTACGGGAGGACGCCTAAACTTGAATATAAAGAAGTGTGGAAAGGCGGGAAAATGAAAAGTAGTTTCAACCCTTCAAGATTTCGGGGTTGCTGAACATCACCGAACAGTGCGAATGATGGAAAGTCAACTTAAGATGCGGAAAAAGAATCTTACCTGATATAGTCATTTTTGCAGAGGATCATGTTAGCTTTGGTGAAACAAGAACTACCAATGTCCGCTAGTGTTGCTTGACAGCACGAGCACTTCAAGCACCCGTTGTGCCAGTAACGGTCAAGAGCATGCAGCAAAAATCGGTCCATAATCTTGGCTCCGCAGCCAGCACAGCACCTACTGCCAGGTCCCTGACCACCAGGTCCTCCAGGTGGGCCGCCAGATCCGAAATGTGGTTGTCCTGGCATGGGCCCTTGTTGCATGGGCTGCATTGGTCCTCCCATAGGTCCACCGCCACCGTGATGGCCCAACATCCCCATCATGGGATGCTGGTTGGGCTCTCCACCACCATGATGGTGTGGAGATTGCCCAGGAGGATTCATCATCCCTCCGTGATTGGGGGTACAACAGTCTGGTGTGGCGTAGCCACCCGGTGCGTACGGAGAATCCGTTATGGAATTCTGATTTGGGTTCCGCTTCTTGCGTATGGGTACCAGCGTGAAGCCTGAGTGCTTAGTATGCGAAAAAATTGTCCTTGCCTCCAGAGGAAGGCAATATCAAACAAAGGTGGGTCCTACTCTACTGCCACTTCTTTTATTAAAGTCTACCTCGAGGCAAGATTGATGGTTGCTGTAGCAGGTAAAACAGGAACCGGAACAATCCCTTCCACAAGTTTTGCAATCAATGTACCATAGCAGACATCGATTCACTCTACCTGATGCTCAACAGCATGCATTGCCATATTCAACAGTTTCTGTTTCCTCTGTAGCACTTCTCCAGTGATTCCGATGAAAAAACGGCAAGAGAATCCTATCGTATTTGCTCTTCTTCACCTTTTATGTCGACACACTACTTGGGTTGGTGACGTCGACTCCAGCAGCATGGTTGAGATGAGGGTTGGTAACCAAAAATCAGATAAGAACCTGAAAGACGGAAAACGCAATTAGAATTCAGACATTTATACATGAAAGTGCCCCAGCTGCATACAAAAATCTAAAAAATGCTGGTAAACACGTAAGAGAGTGTACCAATCCCAATTAAAAACCATGACAAACAATAAAATTGGCACAACAGCCAATCACACTTTAAAGCGAAGCACATTTTAAACACATCATGCATTTGCGAAACGTCAACCCATCAAAAAACTTTTATCGGAGACTGCAGCAAAAAAAAAAAGACGGAATTTAAGCACCCCTTGTCCAATTTCATAGACACTCACACCCCCTTACGTTTCGTAGTAAGAATGGCCAAACGTAACAAAGTATTATTAAAAGTCGTGCATATAGTAACAAGGTTGAATGCGGAAATAGTATTCCCAGCATGGAAAACTTGATCAGCTGAGTATAAAACTCACAAACCAAGTTGGCAATCCATACACTGTGTGTGTACCTTAAACGTGCAGCTGTAACCATACGTTATAACATTATTGGCGTCGTGTTTAATGCGACCAAATATCAAAATAATGGAGGGAACGATGACGTAGTGCTCTTCAACATTGGAACAATGGTAACTAAAACGAATGTTACCGAGTATTGTTAACTATTATCATTGTTGGAAGTACTCAAGGTTCACGCTTTTCCGTAGCAACAATCCTGAACACTGCAATTACGTCGTGCTGTGGCCACTGAAGGTCAAAATTCAGAAACTTTGATATTAAATATATATATATATGTATATATACGTTTTTAGAGTTTTCATAAATTATATTTTTACACCATTTATTTGTATTGCTATCAGAACCTTTGAGATTTAAAAAACAAACACCTGAAATGTAGCGTTTTGTAAGCCATTAGTTAAAAATATTAAGAAATTCCTTTTTTCTTTCAAGGGCTTTTAAAGTAATTAGGGGAATTTGTTTTGCTGATGTGTGGTAAAATTGTCCAAGCAAAGTCTAATTTCTCTTATTAATTTTTAAGATTGTTAAAACTTAAGGCGAAGCCAATCCATAAAATTTGGCGGGAAATTTCTGTCGCCAAACGAAGTCAGGTTTGTTAAGTTGAAACCTCGGACAAGTTTGACTTAGTTCTATATAAGAAATAGTTACTTCAACACCGGCGTAAGGCTACGAAATAACTGTTATAGAATCTCTTGATGAAACTCTGTATTATTTTGTTAACTACAGTTTTCTCGTTCCGATACCTTTTGAATGGACACTTCTCAGGTGAAGGTACCTTTCAAAAATAGTCACCTCAGGCAAAGAAGCCAATAATTGCGGACACCCCACACACAAGCATGCTTTAGCATAAGAATACACCTTACAGAGAAGCCCTTAATTTCCAAAAAAATGCCATTGGACGTCCTCTCACTATTTTGTGAACGTCAATTTGCATCTGTTCAGTGTCTCCAAGGGTGCACCATATTTTAAGGATTACAAAATAGTTTCTTTTTCAGCCATTAAAATAGCCTTATCGGGAACGCATAGATAGCAGGACACACACACAACAGAAAAGCTGCTAGTTGACTTCAAATGCTGCTCAAGGGAGTTCGTTTTATTTGGAAGGGGGAATCCCTCACTAGAAGAAGCTCCTCTAATAGATAACCATCGCCCCGTCACTTAAAAGGGCGCTCCAGAGGTGAATTTTGAGCAAAAATGTCACTTCAGTCACGAAATGAGAAACGCAGGCCGCACTCCCCCAAAAGCTTGAATAAAAACTCCAGAAACTGTCATGTTGGAAAATTCTTGACATGCAATGTCCAGGACACGAAACTGGGGACGACACTTATTATGCCATCTGACTTCGTCTTAAAACTGGAAGTTTTCAGGAGAATGTCCAGCAAGTGTGAGAGACCTTCGCAACACAGGTTATGTCCGGATGGGGGGGGGGAATTTGTAAATTTTATTCGTAATTAGTGTAATTTTAATTGGCGAAAAATTATATATTTTATAGAATGCTCATATGTGCTCAATTGATTTCGCAATATTAAAAAAAAGTGATATTCTGGATCATTGTAATTGGCAAGGAAATTGATCAGAATATAAAGAATCTTAAAAACATTAAAATTTAAAAATTATTAATTAAAGAAAATTTTTTAGAAACAGTGCAGAGAGAGAATGAGTACTTGGTGAGGTAATTCCTTTGAAGGTTATTTGTAATGTATATTATTAATTAATAATAAATAGTCAATTTGCATTAATTACAAATATCCTCTCATAGGCCCCCCCCCCCCGAGTTAAACCCCGTAAATTTCGATTGTTTCACGATGTAAGGGCAGCAAAAGTCATGCTGCGTCAGAACTTTTAGTTTTCTAAGAAATCCGATTCTCTTAAGGACTAGGGAACCAACCCCTGAACTACAATGAGCAATTAGCTTAATTAGCAACAAGCTTTTTACCCCCCACCGTTGAAATTCCTGATAAAAGACTGAGGAGTGTCCATTGCATCTAAAATGTTTTGAAATGGTTCAAACATTTAATTACCAAATTTTTGTTAATTTACCAAATTTAGTTTAATTTTCAAATACATAATTTTAAATACTATAACACGAGACGTTTAATGCACTTAACATTTTTTACATTAAATATTAAAATCAAAATTCACAGTAACACAGGGACTTTAGAGCAGACGTGCACAACATACGGCCCTCAAAGGTCTAATGTCTAACCCCGTGCTAGTGAAAACTATAATGCTAATCGAGATTTAAACACAAAATTAATCGATAAAATTTTCTAAAATGGCAGATATAAGAATGCAGGTGAAATAAGAAGGGTAAAAATATACAATTTACGTTCTTAGTAGGCGGAGAAAGAATATTAATTACATTACATGTCTGAGTAAGTTTTCTTCCCTAGGACTAAGGATAAGCATTCCTCGGAAAACTTTTTATATAATTAAATAATTTAAATGAATAACCACCCCCCTGAGAATGGATTATTGTTGCTAAAATTACTGCTTCACACAATCGCCCCCCTCTCTTTCCTAATAGTTGTGATCAACGATCACAGGCGTACGTAGAAAGTTCATAAGAGGGAGTTACAGCTCCACATCCTCTATGAGCATACATAAAATTGCATCACAACAGGAGGGGGGGTTATGACCCCCACCAACCACCCCTGCGTACACCAATGTCTACAGTACATACTTGCTTCGCAATCCAGACTTTAACAGTCATGAGAGCAAACCCGCTGCACAATAAATATGTCTTCACAACAAAGTCTCCAGAGAGAGAGAGAGAAAAAATTGTCCATTTCATCGGGAACCTGCTATATACAGGGTTGCAAGACCAACCCAGGTTCCCTGACAACCTATGTAATATTTTTGGTAAAGACACCAATTTCCAAATATAAAAAATTAACGGAAACAAAATGAAATTTTTGTAAATTAAAAAAAATCCCGGAAAAGGCAAGTTGAAATCCCTGGAATTTACAGAAATCCCGGAAAATAATCACCCCTGTGTATAGTAGTGCTGAACCAATGGCGTAACGGAAAATCTAGGGGCCCCTCGCATTAATTTTTTGGGACCCCTTTTACGAAAATTAATATGTATACGCATATATATAACTATATATGTAATAGTGTTGTGTCTTCTATAAGAAATTAACCGGCGACGCATTCCAATATTTTAAACAGAACACATGCCTATTAGTCACAGTTTCATGAGGCAGTGTTCTGGAGTAAAGCGTATACTATATCGTATATAACGAGATAAGCGTATGTATCGAAACTCGTCTAGATTTTATAATTTTCGGTTGGTGAGTTCGATTTTAAAGGCAATAAAAACAGCTAAAGTAAATATGCGTAATGCGTCTGTCACAGAAACCGTTCATTTTTATATTTTACTCAAAGATAAAAAAAAAAAAAATCAAACCGTATTAACTAAAAAATATAATATTGCTTTTTTTTCCTTATAAATTTTATGGAAAATAAACGAAGACAAAAGGGCGCCCTTTTTCCTGCCCGCCCCTCCATTTGCGGGGGTTATTAGTACGCCACTGTGGTGAACTGAACCTAGTCCACGCGAAAACTGGTTGAACTATTTCTGAAAAAAGCAGTTGTGTTAACTTTTATCTTACATGCTAAATAAAGAGTGCAACCGGGAATTACTATCTTTTCACGTTCATTAATATTTTAAATTGCAAGATCAGCTGTGTGAGAGGGTACAGGTGGCTTGTTCGAGCTCAATTCCGTTCGCTTAAAAGCTTAGGGATGACGAGGTGTGGAAGACAGTCCCAAAAGTATTCGTCAGTTCTGAGCTGGACTCTACTTTAAACATCTTTCACATTAACTTTTGCATTTCCAAATTTAAATTTTTTGAGATTGATTGAAAATTGGTTGAATTTTGAAATTGATTGAAAATTGATTAAAAAATTTTAGGGAATGATTGAAAAATTGATTGAATTTTTTAGAATTGATTGAAAATTGATTGAATTTTTTGAAATTGATTGAAAATTGATTAATTTTTTGAGTGATTGAGAAATTGATTGAATTTTTGAAATTGATTGAAAATTGATTGGGTACAGAATTGATTGAAAATTGATTGAATTTTGAAATTGATTAATTGATTGAATTTTTACAGAAATTGATACGAAAAACACAATACATAATAAACAAACTGGAAAGCTGGGGTCGGCTTTGGCCCTTGCTTTAACGAAGCGACTGGAGTCATGTTTTAGTAGGAGTTAACTATGCAAGTAAAATGGGAGATGCTCGTCCGTACAAGATGGAGAAACCTGCTTTTCTATTTCTCAAGCCTTTTTTCTGGCATGCTGTACCACTGACCTCTTGATCGATAACGATGTCGTACAGCCCATCAACCACCGAATCACTAGATGTAATTTTCGACGTTCCCGCAAGGAATAACAGATTCGGAAATGTGTAGGGTCAGTTATATGTTCCCTCCCTCTCAGGCCCCTCCCGCTTCGCAACAGCGGGCAGTGATCATCGCATTATGGCCGTGAAAGATTGACCACTCTGGATGTCCTGTCTTTATGGACAGACAGTAAAAGCAGGGGGTCAAAGGCAGAATGTCCAGGAAGCGGGACATTTTGTTTCTTCTTTTCTCCCTATAAAACGCAGAATAGAAGGTGATTCAATAACTGAAGGAACGCAATACTTGAATTAACGTACAGGATTGAATTTTCAAAGAAGGATTGAAACCTAAAAGACATCGGATCATCTGACATTATGATGTACTTTGATGATGATTCAAAGGGTTCCCATCAGTGCCGGATTAACGCATGGGCTTTATTAGGGGCTGCAGCCCAGGGGCCTCTGCCAGCTAGAGGGCCTCCAGAGACGTTCTCTCGAGAAAGATCCTTTTGAACTGTTTACTGGGGGCCTCACAGTATCAGTAGCCCATAGGCCTCAAAACTTTAATCCGCCAGTGGTTCCCACTCACATTGGAAGGGAAAACATCGCAATTTCTGGCAAAATTCCCTAATTTCAAGGAAGTTTCAGCTGAACTTGGGTTGTAGGGAAAATGGCTTCATGTTTATGGGAGATTTAGCTATTCAAGAGGAGTCAAGAAGGTTTTCCTTAACTTTCAGGTTTGACCAAAAATCGTTGTGCCCATTGACATTTTTTTTATTTACTCTGTGGGACGTGTCGAATGGCATTTGATTTGTTGTGGAACGCCCATGGGCCATTTTTGGCATCCTCCTTACTGTTTCCAGCGGTATTGTTTGCTAGTGCGAATTTTACGGCGCAAAAACAGCGGGTCATGGTGCGCAGGTTTCCAGCGGAATCGAAACCTTTGGAATCGAAACTCCTTGGGGATGGAACATCACACTGCGGATCTGTGGTAGAGATAAGATATGAAATATAGAGCTTGGTCTGAACCTATCATTTTCGGGATTGGACCAGCCCGAATTCATAAGACGGATGCATTTGTGGTTTTACGGCTCAAGGACTACAATGGTCATGCTGTGCCAGGACCTACTGTTTTCCGAGGAATCCAAACCTCTTAAAGCCTAGGGAACCAAACCCCAGACTACAGTGAGCAGTATATGGATGCAACTGAAGCTGAAAACTGACTTTTCTATATTGAAGTTTCTTGCTCGGGTGGGCTCAAATTGCAAATCTTCGGACTCGGGCTTCGAAAGTTGAACCCGAACTTATCTCTTATCTACAGGGGTTGCGAAATAACAGGCAAGCACTGCACCCGGATCCGAACTCGCATCATGCTCGTGCTGGACAAATGATTTACAAATACGTCACAGTAATCTTGTGTGTGTGAGCCGGCGTGGGAATTTTTAAATACTCACGAGTGTGAAGGACGGCGGCCGTAATGCTGCTTCAAGTTATTGTCATAGCGTTACATACTGCCGCTGAAAACTGGGTGGCAAATCGGAGACGAGACCGTCAGATTAACACAATCACGTACAGGCTGATTCAATACGAAGTGTTTATTATTATTATTTTTCATTAAAGCCAATTAAATGATGGCGAAAAAACGCTTCAGACACATAAAAAACACAAAGGCATAAACAAAATAATTTCAATTGAGAGCTTCGAATTTCTAAAAGGTATAAAAATCGGTAAATTATGTGAAGTTATTTTTTTTTTATTTAAACGTATCGTAACGTATATTTGTCATTCAGGCAGTCATGATCACTGGTGTATGAGTTACCATGCATGTTGTTCCCCGAGTTACCATTCATGGTAACTCATACCACTGAGTTGCCTACTATTACGTATGCTGTTAAGGCAGAGAGAAAGCATTATACCATTGAAAAGCACCGAAGGGCATGGAGTGAAGAGGGACGACGCAAAATTTGTTATTCATTTTGCAGATGTGTTTCAGTGCCCCCCACCCCCCATGGAGTACAATATTAGCTTGCATGCGCGTTAAAAATTTATACCTATTTTTTTCTTAATGATAAGCGTATTTTAAGATAATGAGAAATTGAAGTGTTTGGAAAATTGGAATAGTAGTTAGAAAAAGAAAATAATTGAGTCATTTTTCATAAAAACTCAACAAATATCATTATGTACGTTCAGCACACGCAGCTCGTCTTCAAATAATATATATTAAGTAAATATCACTGGAAAACGTATTCAGTTAGTTAAAAGTACTATGCACATAACAAAAAACCAAGTTGAGATGACAACGGCGATTTCAAACGCAAACAGATTATCTAAATAGAAAAATACTATTATATATAAACGGAGGTAGAAGTATTTTTCAAAAGTACCCCCAAATGCCGCGAGGGGTGATAGCGATGGAATACATCTATTTCTGAAAAAGACAACGGTCTGGAAAGTGATGAGAAGACATTTTTTGAAATGCTGAGAGCGATTAAAAACAAAAACAAAGTTGAGGTAAACGCAGGAACAATGAAAATTTGAAGAGTGAAAGGGATCACTACGAAAGAAAATGACGAAACTGGAGTTACGAGGCTCCGATGACATTTACATGTGAAAGCAGCAGTAACACGGGATAAATTGGAGCAATACTGTTATTGCAATTTCGTCCGGCAGGCTGTGCATTAGCTTCAAGTTCGCCCAAGTAATAAGCAAGAATCTTAGGCCAATGGTATGAGCCGACTTTATGAGTTACGGCCAATCGCTATCGCCGCTTTTTTCCAATATCCTGCCACGAGCACCGAGACAGCCGGCCTAGCCAATCGTGTGCGGCGATTTTTTTTTTTTTTTTTTTATTTATTGCGAAATGATTTATTGGGGGACACACTTTTCAATAATTGGTTCATTGGCTGGACGTCGCGTTAAGGGAAGACAAACTGGCCGGCTTAAATAACCGTCCAGTGGCTGAAGGTGGCTTGACACTTCAATAAGTGACGAACCGTTCGCTCTTGCGTCATTCCGGACTTTTCATTACACCAACGGGAGAAGGCTTGAGCCAACGGTTTGATGAAATTGATAGCAAGTTAATATACGAGTGATCAATTTCTTTCATCCAATCAAAATCGTTCATATCGCACTCGCATTGAATCAGATTTTTTTTCTCTCTCTCCAATCACCGTAAACCAGGCGTATTTAACCACTACGTGCATAGGCCTGCCAGGGATGTTCCGAGAGGATCACAGAAAAAATAAATAAGGATTAGCTACATAACATTTTTTGGGCAGGCAATGAAATATATATATAGGCTATATCAAAGGCTTTTCCAATTATGTCAAGTATATTTTTGACAATTTAAACGATAAAATCTTTCTTTAGAAAACTGTTGCCATGTCATACAAATCTTATTGCTCTATTTGGTATACCGCGAAAATTTCAGTGCCTTGTTCAGTGTGCCACAAGTTGATAAAAAACTAAAAATTGTGCTTTAAACATTCTAAGAAATATTACTTCTTTTTCTTTTCCTCCTCCTCTTGTGTGCAGAGTGAGGATTTGGAAAAGTTGTCCGCAATGGCGGTACTGTATTTCCTTGACAAGCATGACGAACTAAGAAATATTAAAAAAATGTGAAAATCGGAGCTACTTAATTACGGTTGGTCGCAAAAATCATTTCATCGACTTCCCTATTTTATTTATTTATTTATTTATTTTTTTTTTAAATTAAGAATATAAGTATTTTGATATATGAGTATTAAGAAAGTAAGTATTTTGATATTTTTACAGTTTCTTTTTTCATTAATAAAACTGCAACGATTTTCATGGGTAATATGTTAAACAAATGTCCAAAAGGATGCAAAAACATTAATTTTTAATAGAGTTCAAAAATAAATAAAATGTGCTTTGCGATTGGCTAATAACGTACCACCTCCTTTGGGATATAGGCCGGCAGCCCGTGGCTTCGAACATATAACTAATTTCGAGACGTCAAGAACAATATCAATAAAATTTAATTGAACTACTTACTACATGACCGGGCGTTTGTTAATGAGAAAACTTATTTCGCCCTAGATTTTTAAATAAAACGTCCACACTATACTTTCATTCCATTATATATATATACAATTCTCCAAATCTGAATGAAGATGGTAGCCCTTCTGATTTTATTATTATTTTTTTTTTTTTAATTAAATTCAAAATGTCTTGCCACACAACGGATTTCTGCTTCAGAGAAGAAAAATATGCCGTTACAAACTTTCTAAAGATGTTGAACGTAAATATTTCCATCTGTAAAGGCCGATGGCATCAGTAAATAAATGCAGGTAACTTAATGCGGGAGTCTTCAACCCGCGGCCCTCCGACATGTTTTATGTGTCCCGCTGACTCACGAAAAAATACAAATTATTTCACATAAAATTAGCGTCCCTGCTCCCTTGGAGTCTGAAATCTATATATTTTATTCTGTTGTCATTTTCACATTTCGTAATAAATATCTTAAAACACTATAGAACTAAAGTAACACCAAGTTTCCCCCTCAATCGTGTTTTACTTTAGTTTTCTAGCGTATATGGGCACTAGGTGTAGTTTCATTGACAGCTGACGTGGGAAGTTCACAGAGGTGTTACAGGCTTACATTTGGTGGAATTACAAAGCTACGAATCCATATATCTATATGTATATTTACAAAATTTTATTGCAAACCCTATCAACCCCCCCCCCTCCCCTATGCATACGCGAATGCGTCTGAAAACTGCTGTTTTCAAAAGTGAAATTGATGAAAATCAAAATTAGGACCAGAATAACTGACGTCCACCTTGGAAACACTTTTAGGATTGCAATATCAAAAATAAGACCTGATATTGATTGGATTATTGAAAATAAGCAGTGGCAAAAATCTCGCTAAAAGGTTTGATTTCGCTTTACATATTAATAACTAAAAGTATTGTAAATGTTTTTTGCTTCCATACATATTTTACATTGTAATACATACAGTAGCGCTCATAAGTATTTTGACAAACAGTTTTTGTTCAATTATTTTATTTCCTGATGTTTCATTCTATCTGAATACAAAATACCTTAATAGTGAAATAATATATATTTAAAAATGTATAAAAAAGCATTTATTTCAAAGCTTGTAATAATAGAAATTATACTTGATCTTAATCTCTTGGGTCATAAGTATTTTGACAAATGTTATTTTTATAGCTCAGTCTTGTTTTGACTGATAACTTAAAAGCAAAAAACACTTCAGTGTTTAATATTTGGTTGGATAGCCACTGGAATCAATAACAGCCGTGCATCTTTTTTGCCATTGCGCTGATTAAATGTACAATGCGCTCTTGAGGAATATTTCTTCGCTCACGGCACAGTGCATCGAAAAAGGTATCCTTATTTGTGTAGTTTTGGCGTCTGACACGTTTGTCTAGTTCTGACCACATGTGCTCGATTGGGTTTAAATCTGGGCTTTGATTAGGCCAATCAAACACTCGCACTTTCTTCTGCTTCAAAAAGCTTTTTACATTTATATAAATCGAACACTACGCAGATTAAATTAAACAACAATATCAATCAACGTTTATTGGCGTAGTGATACCAACGCCGATGGTATGGCGTGATTAGATGGTGAAACGTTCGAAAGAAAATAAATATTTCTGCCTTCGGTGGGACCTGAACCCACGACCTTCCACTTGCCGGGCGGAGGCTCTACCATCTGAGCTACGAAGGACAATATACACGTTCGTAAGAGATTAAATAAAGGCTTTACTGAAGCCGGTTATTTCGCAGAATGGTGTAGTACATAGACTACTATTTAAACCAAATTGCAAAGAGACTGGTATTAAATTGATCGAAATGCACGTTGCAGCATACAGGTATGTATTTATATAAATCGAACACTACGCAGATTAAATTAAACAAGTGCGTGGTCCACGCACATGCGCAGAAGGATTGTTCACCGTGCAGTTCCCACTCCCACTAAAGTCTAGTCCTAAAGCCCGGGCTTTGGAAACCTATGCGGTGATCAGGCCCTGTCCAGCCCCTTGAGCCACCTTGGGGAGGATATTTGGAGCAGTGCTTCTCAACCTTCATGAAACAGGGCCCGGTAAATTCTTTTTATAAGACGAGGTCCAGTAATTTAAGGTAAGATAAACTTTATTCAGTAGAATCACACAAATTACAAACACTTTAATATAATTCCTGAATTTCTCTTTAAAGATAAGGGCCAGAGTAATTTCTTTTAAGACGAGAGCCTAATAATTTTTTTATAAGACGAGGGTCCGGTAAATTCTTTCATAAGATGAGGGGCCCTGTAATTTCTCTTTTATAAAACGAGGGCCCGGTAAATTCTCTTTTTTATAAGACGAGAGATCCTCGTAATTTTTTATAAGACGGGGCCCTCTCTTTTATAAGACGAGAGCCCTGTTCTTTTTATAAGACGAGGGCCCGGTAAATTCTCTTTTTCAAGATGAGGCCCAGTCTCGACAAATTTGCTCGTAGATACCTTCCATTTTTAAAAGTTTATACATTAAACTATCGTAAGGAGCATCAGTACACTCTATTATGGCGCAGTATAGCCCAGATGCTGCGCCATAAAAGCCAAACAAACAAACAAAACACCTATTAAAACACACGCACATTTCTCGTACATTTCCTTGCTAACTGGTCACTAGTATTTGCAACACGGATGTTATTTCGTTCAGTTTTAACACAATGACGCCCGGGAACGAGATTTCTCGTTTTGGTGAGAAGCATGATTTATTGATTGTATTGATTGTATTGATTGATTGACTGATAACGAGAAATGTTTTACAAAATATCATACACTAAAAAAATTTTAGAATTACTATGACTAAACAAAAAAAGATTTATTCAAATATGTATTAATTTCAAAAAGTTATCGTAGTTTCATTACACGCCTCCCAAAATAATTTTCAGGTCTAAAATCGCCAGTCTTATAATAAATTTCTGCAAAGCATTAGCGGGCGGCAATGTGTTAAGAACGGAGGACGCACCGCGCATTATCGTAATCGCCTGGCGGGCGCGTTTTATTTATGGAAAAGTCACAATGGGCGGTATACCCTTTCTCGAATGCTAAAAGATTTCGATGTCTGAAAATTATCGATCATTCATGAATACTCCTCACACATTTAAAATTACGCAGCTTGGTCATTGAAAGTTGCTGAGCATCTGATATTTAGGCGCTGTGGGTCTGATATTTAGGCGCTGTGGGTCTGACCTTTCCGACGCGTTCGCGGCTATTATTCTCCTCAGAATGTTTTTACGATAAAACATTTATTCATGAAAAATGCTGAGAAAGCTAAAATGACAAATTCTAGGAGAATCCCTGGCGGCCCAGTGTAATTGATGCCAGGGCCCGGCGCATCGGGCCCTGGCATCACCGCCGCGGTGGTTGAGAAACATTAATTTAGAGGAAAGAACCAATAATGGTGGAGGACATTGTCATCCAAGTGGAAAAGCTTACGCGACATTGGGTGTACTAAGGGCCGCCCCCAAAGGGTACGCGCTGTGTGCGCCGCGTACTCTTAAATTTTTTTGAAAAATATACGGAGTACACGTAGCAAACTCTCACGGAAGTCTTTGTATTTGCTGGTTTTTGGACAACTTTCAACAAAGTTCAGCCTTTTTTTTTTCTAGTCATTTACAAACTTGAAGGGAAACAAACGAGGAAAAACATCCTGAACTCCACCAAGCCTCAAAATAATATCTTGCGTACGACCAAGGGAGGAATGAAAAACTGATGAAAGTGGTAACTGCCACCTTGGGCTTGGATAGACGATAGATGACCAGCCAAATGCCAGTCAGGGCGGCGCAATGACGTCACCAAGTCAGGCAATTACAATATACTTTAAGACAGCACCGCATACTCTCAATAATTTTCTTCAGGACAGCCCTGGGCATACTGTATGGAATAATGAAGAATTACCAATAGAGGGTTGTTCAAATTTAGTACGTCTCACAACCAGGGCCCGATTAAAACATAAGGGAGGCTATAGGCACAGTATTAGTGGGGGGGCCTCTTACTCGGTGGTGACAGATTTAGAAGTGGGGTCTAAAAGTATATAAAAAGTAAGTATATATATATACTCCTTCAAAAATTCCTTATATTTGTAGTAAGCTATTGAAAATAACCCAAAAAGTAAGATTTTACCTAAAAATTTTCTAAATAATGATCAAAGTGAGCAACCAAAAATCAGCTTAAAACACACACAATTTGGGCCCCCAGCCCCGGGCCTAGTCAGTAATCAGGCCCTGACGACAACTGCATGAAGAATTGACTGCGGTAAGGCTGAAATTTCATGTGACCCACGAAGCATGGTACATTTGTACACAATTGCGGAAACTGACACAGATAAGATGTTTGTTTGTTTGTTTGGATTTTTTATGGCGCAAGAGCATCTGGGCTATACTGCGCTAAACATGGTACAGACAAGATGAATGCAAGTACTTATACATTTAGATTTTATAGAACACAGCTACATAGGACTAACACAATTGCCAAACTGGTTAGCATATAAAGCCACCGTGGCATGGTTTTTGGAATTTTTTATTGGTGAATTGATATCATTTTTTGTGTGACGCCCATGTTATTAGCCCAAACTAGAGCTTTGTATACACAACTCTTCTGTATGCAACTACAGCTTTGTGTAGTTATTGGTTACATTATACTCCTTTTTACGACACGTTTCATTTGGCAAGGCAAAATAATTTTTCAATAAACAAAAAGAAAACATCCATTCGCATGATGAAACAAGCAGTTATATACAGGGTGGTCCTAAACTATATGTCAAAAATGTAAAGGCAGGTAGAGGGGACCTAAATAAGCAGATTTCGTATAGGATTGTGTGTGCGGTAATGTCGCCTTGAGCCGGTAGAGAGCGCTGATGACTGCGGCGTATAAAAGCGCTTCGCTAGCTGGATTCATCATTTCCCGCACGGATCTCGAGCAGCATGCATCGTTTCACCAATGCGGAGCTGGCCGACATGCATTTCATGTATGGGGCTGCACAAGGAAATGGATTAGCTGCTCAAAGGATGTACAGGGAGCGATTCCCGGATAGGAATCAGCCGGATCGTCGAACATTCGAGCGTCTGCATCGGGAGTTACGCATGAGTGGATCATTTTATGCTTCCAGGCGTGGAACTGGCTTTGGAAGATATCGCAGAACTCCTGCAGTGGAAGAAAGAATACTGAACACAGTAGAGGATAATCCTTCGACAAGCTCGAGAGCTGTAGGACGTGCGTTGGGTGTGAGCCATCAAAATGTTTTGAGGACGTTACATGAAGACGGAATGCATCCGTATCATTTACAGAGAGTGCAGGCAATGACCCCTGACGATTATCTTCCACGTCTCAACTTTGCTCGTTGGTACCTACAGCAGACTGCAGCCAATCAAACCTTCCCTGCAGATGTTTTATTTACTGGTGAGGCTACCTTTACGCGGTCGAGTATGTTTAACATCCATAATTCTCACCTGTGGGCTCATAGTAACCCACATGGCACAATAGCACACGCCTACCAAGAAAGGTTTTCCATTAATGTTTAGGCAGGCATTGTGCACAATAACTTAGTAGGACCGTACATTCTACCTAGTCGTTTAACTGGCCACACATACAACATCTTCATACAGGAGTTCTTACCTGAATTTCTGGTCGATGTTCCTCCAGCTGTTCGCAGACGAATGTGGTTCCAGCACGATGGAGCCCCAGCTCACTTCAGTCGAAACGTCAGGAATCACCTGGACGCTGTCTACGGCCAGCATTTTATAGGACGGGGCGGTCCAGGTCCCTGGCCACCGCGTCCTCCTGATTTAACCTGCTTGGATTTTTTGTTTTGGGGTCATATTAAAAGCCTGGTGTACGAGAGTCCCGTCACTTCTGAAGAAGATCTTGTTGCCCGCTTGTCTGTTGCTGCTGGACATGTGATCGACATGCCTGACGTCTTTTCTAATGTACGCCGATCCATGCGCCGTCGCTGTGAATCTTGTATCGCTGTTGGTGGCCGCTCTTTCGAGCACCTCTTGTAAACTATTAATAAATTTTTGTTTTCTTTTGTCTTTACTTGTCTTTTCAGTTTCCTGTGATTCATACTGCTTTACAAGCTAGCGCTTTAATGTGTCATTACCGCACACACATTCCTATACGAAATCTGCTTATTTAGGTCCCCTCTACCTGCCTTTACATTTTTGACATATAGTTTAGGACCACCCTGTATAGTAGTAAAGAAGCTCGACTTCAGGAGGTAATCGGTAATTCCTCGGCTATTTTACACACTGCTTTATTTCTATGTTGCTTCATTTACTAGATAAGGATTAAAATTTTCAATAAAAAATGAAAAAATACCCCTCTGGGATCAAACTGTGCCACCCCACGGGAACGGTGGCGCAAAAGCCCCATTTTCCCCCTACGCGCGCGCAACAAATTTGTAAACACAAGGGGGGGATACAACATGGCGCCGCAGCTAAAAACCAAAACTAAGCAACCGATTGATGATTGTGAAATGAAATTCGAAAAGAAATGACGACGATAACTATTCGTTGACACTATATCGATTCATC
>QLNU02003225.1:104560898-104571111 GCA_006491805.2 Dysdera silvatica | reverse complement strand
GGGGAGCAAAGGGGTTGTGACGTCACGATCTTTTTGACAGTTAATAAGGGCGTTTTAATTATTTTCCAAATGAGGTCGCGTCAAAAATTAATACGAAAAAAAAAAACGAGGAAAGATAGCTATGTATATTCTACGTAATGAAAAGGGGGGGCAGGGGGAGGGGAAGAATCCTTCATTCAATTACGGTCCGTCATTCAATTTGTTCTTTTCTTGCGGATTCTCATCATTGGAGCTGTCTGAGGCTATTGATTGGTTAGAAAGGCTGGTTTTAATTATTTCCACTGTAGCGACACACCCTGTATAAAGCTCGTGGTCCAATCAGGTTCCCCCCTCTCTCCTCCCACCTAACGAGTTATTCGCAATGGAACCTGTTCTCAGCTCTGGTCCACACGCGCACAAACGTTTTATCTGACTATTTATCTCGTTTCGCCAATCGGGGATGTCATTGAAACTCTGACTCGCTTTTAATTGTTTTTTGCCCCCCCCCCCTTTGCTCGCCCCCTCAACTCGTCATTTTAAGACCTCTCCCTTTGCCACCGCCAAATGGCGGGGTGTTGGCGATAAAACGACTGTATTGGGCGCCAAATGAGATTTTGGCTTCCCAACGTAGAATTTTGACCCTTAGTGAGAAATTTCTCCATCTAGATGAGCAGTGGCGTACATAGGCGTAGAATTATAGGGGCCGAGCCCTCAAATAATCTGAAATAAATTGCGATTTTACATATACTGTAATGTATAAATGTACATAAAATGTGTTTGCCCCCCAACAATTTTGAGACTCACGTGATGGTATGTAATATATAAAAGACATTTGAATCATCGGTAAAATAAGGACCAAAATAAACGGGGCCCTTAGCAGACCTCCCAATTTTGTTTGTTATTAGGACGTAAAACCCGTAATTTTACTAGACATTCCAAGTAGTCAAGAGAACAGGTATTTATATACAGAAAGTTCAAGTACCACGCAAGCACCCCTTTTTGGAAGCGGGGGAATGGCCTAAAATACGTCACGTACAACGAACTCTCCCCTGAAGCTCCAACATCAAACACAGCGAACCAATGAGTGTCCTTGTTTTACAAAAGTTTCACCAACATTAAAACCTCTTGAACAATTCATCTTTACCTCAACGACCAATCTTTTCTCAAATGGACCTCTACTTAAAACGATACTAAATATACCTTCATTCAAAAGATCTAATTCATATACTGATTTTTTGGAAGCGTCCCACATGAATAAGAATTCTTCTATCATAGTCAGTGAACCAAAATCTACTCCCACTTTCTTTATCCACCATCTTTTTTATTCCTGGCGAAAGACGACAAGTCCGTCAGAAACGTACGTTGAAATAAAAATTTGCAACCTTATTTACGCTTACAACGTTGTCTTCACTTATAACTCTTACCTGCGTAACGCTACGTCCAATACCTTACGATAAAACAGTTCATTTATTTTCTGAATTTTAAACTGTTTAGAAAAACAAACTGCAACAGAAAAAATTCAACATCGAAACAAACTTTCACTCTTTCGTTTAAAAAGTTGTAAGTGTCATAGCTCGTAATTAAAATTTCAAATTCTATTTTTATATTTCGCATGCTAATGTCAAAAAATTGTATTATTTATGTACGTATTATTTTGTGATTATTCCCCGCTTCCTCACCGCAGACATGGGATGGTTGCCTTAGGAAGGTTATACTGAATATAAAATTATTGAGGTCTTGAAGAGATGACTAAGGTTCATATTTGATATGCCCATACGCAGTCCCACCTAATGGGATATGGTTAATAGAATACCCCGCTTCACCGAATAACCATGGAGGGTCGTCCTTGGATAATCGAATAAAGAATGCAACGTTAGCATAAAAATCAGTACTCAACGAAGGAAAAAAGTGCACGAAAAATTTGGCCTTTGTAAACGCCCGTCCCCTCTCCTATTTATTCGTTTGTGTTTTACTGTGTGAGGGCGCCATGTTGCGCCGGGACCTACAGTTTCCCCAGAATTTCTAACCTAAAGCCTGGGGAACCAACCCCCGGACTACGATGAGACATTAATTGCTAAGCTTTTTTTTTTTTTGTGGCACAGTTGGAAGTCGAACCAGGGATAACCACGCGCTAGGTGACCACCGCAGGGCCTTCTCTCCTAATTGAGGGACCTTCAAGACCTTCCTATTGTTTGACATCGTGTTACAGTGGAATACAAAAGCTTGACATCTATAGTCCCTCTTCTCTTTTAGAACGAGGGTGAGGATTGGGGGGGTCCTTTCATTTCTGATTAATTAGCCTGACCCCGATCCTTAGTAGCTAGTTATCGTACTGCAGAGATGTGCAAGGTTTTCTTTTCAGATAGTTTATCGCATAAACTGGATATCTAAAAGTTTTAGAAACAAAAGAAAGAAACGCGTCAATTGAGATCTGGCGACTACGATGGCCATTCCTCAGAAGTGATGAAAGCCGAGAAACGATTCCTGTTGAAACATCGATTGGAGATTGCCGAAGCACAGTTGAGTCTAATGAAGTACCACATCCTCTAAAACGCCGTGTCGGTACATTTCGTTGATCTATAAAAACCAATATTGCTTTGTTGTTAGCGCAAATTCCGCCTCATGTCATAATGACATATTACAGATTCTAGCGACATTCTATGATGACAGGGTCTAGGAGTCTTTTCTGACCAGATTCTGTCGTTTGGACAATTGTGCACTTGCTTATTTGTGAAGAGCTCATCTGCGAGGACAAATTTCCCCCAACTAGTACCAGAGGCGCCATGTAGAAGTACACAGCCTATATCTAACCGGACACATGCTTATTCTCATTTGTGAGAAGTTGTTGGGCCTTTTGAAGCTTGTGAGGCTCAAGTAAGGCTCCTTTTTGCGAGCTGAGAAACAGTTTCGTAATTGATTTTGGTTTTGTGGGCCAATTTTCTTAATGAGGTCCTCAAATTTTAGTTGATGATGCATTTTGGACGATCGGATCGTTGCTGGATGCGTGTTGGCCATGGGTTTTCTTCCTCTTCTCAGACAGCTGCCTCCATGACCAAGCTTGCTGAATCATTCAACGACCTTAAACACGAATTATCTTATACATCAAGCGCTCGAACGATTTCACATCGATGTTTGCCTTCTTCAAACGACAAAACGTCGATGTGAAATCGTTGACGTTTGCCTTCTTCAAACGACAAAACGTCCATGTGAAATCGTTGACGTTTGCCTTCTTCAAACGACAAAACGTCCATGTGAAATCGTTGACGTTTGCCTTCTTCAAACGACAAACCGTCCATGTGAAATCGTTGACGTTGACCTTCTTCAAACGACAAACCGTCCATGTGAAATCGTTGACGTTTGCCTTCTTCAAACGACAAACCGTCCATGTGAAATCGTTGACGTTTGCCTTCTTCAAACGACAAAACGTCCATGTGAAATCGTTGACGTTTGCCTTCTTCAAACGACAAAACGTCCATGTGAAATCGTTGACGTTTGCCTTCTTCAAACGACAAAACGTCCATGTGAAATCGTTGACGTTTGCCTTCTTCAAACGACGCAACAATTGCAGGTAAAGTATGGAACACAGAAAGACATAGTTCAGGAAATGGAGAATCAAGATCCTGTACGAGTAAATGTGATTACTGTAGTACAATTATGTCAATACAAAAAGCAACTTGTAAACACTTTTTGCCATCCTGTACATCATCCTGATAAATATATGAATTGTGTTTTGTTTGTTTTTTTGTTTATTTAGGGGGAGCAATTGGAGGGCTCAATTTTGAAGTTTCGCTTTCTTTTTGATATTTCTGATCTTTCGTTTTCTATGATATATTTATATCGTATGCGTATGCAGAAAGTTCAAAGGTGGGGTTATGGGCTCAATGGAGGAGGGATTTACTGAGCTACAACTCATATTCCTATGTTAAATATACAAAATTTCATTGCAATAGGGGGGAAGTTACCACCCCCCTGCGCAAGCCAGTAATGTATACACACGTATATTCATGATATGATATGTAACTATGGCATGGCATACATACATGACACTATCGAACGAGCGTTTTTTAAATTACATTAATGAAAAACTGTCCTTTGAAAATATAACATTATATCATTTACATATTATTTTCTACAAATTTTAGATGAATAATCTGAGGACCTCAATGCAATTTTTACCGCCAATAAGAAAAAAAAACATGGCTGAAAAAATTTCACGAAATGGTCGTAAGTTGTACGTAAGTTGTACGTAAGTATTTACGAATGTCGTGAATCGGGACCTCTTCGCGGTTCACGTTCGAACTAACCGCGAGGTCCCAAAATAAACTAATCAAAGATGCAAATTACTTATGAACACAGTTAGCCATTTTGAAATAAATTATTGATTAGCGTCTCAAGCCCGCACACAATAATAAATCAGGACTGTCACACGGATAACGATCTTGACGACTTTGACGTACGAATCTATGTACCTATGCAGATTGGACAGGTTACAATTGAGAACCCATTTTGTTTCCGCGTTTACGAGTCCAACAAATAAGCCTTTCGCGGAATTGTGTATACATACACATTTCGGAAAATGAGATACAAAATTGTATCTTGGGAGTGAACGATCAAGACTACCCAGCGTTACGTCTCAAGACGAAGTTGAATCACAAATCGCGGGATATGAGAAGAACGTCTAGTGCGCTACGCCACTGGAGGAGGATCACATTTTGGCTATTCTGGGAAGTCAATTTTCAGTTCAACTACAACAATTATTAAAAAACACGTTTAATTATACACTATTAGATAATACTGATAGTGATGAAAATTACAAAACGTATGTATAGTATGTGGTAATTGAAGTAACAACTACTTTGGAAATAGTCCAATATCTCTGCCTATGTTCAATATATGCAAAGTATATACATAAATATCTTTGCACATGTCTAACATCTACCGATTGTAAAGGGGTCTATCTCAAGGTCTAAATACGAAAACAAGCATGAACGTTTTTGTTGAAAAGATTGAAAGAGTATGTATAATGAACAAGTACAGCAGATCATTTCGGTTAAACGGGGTTCGGTTCGAACAAGCGGGGTACTGTGGAAATTTGAAGAATGGAGCCCCAATCAGGGTTCCCACTCGTCTCAGAGAAGAAGTCGAAGGTTTTCCTGATTTCTAGGGACGAATTCAAATTCCTTGACAATTCCAGGAAATTCGTAGGAGGCCCCATTTAAGTCTTTCTCTTCGTGTCCGTTCAAGTCTTGCTAATTCCTAAGGGAGGAGAAATGGTCATAGAAATGGACGTCGATTCACAGAGGTTTCCGGATGAGAGTGTTCGATAATAGAGACAAAGTTCGTACACATTTCCTTACATAAAATTTAAGCACCCTACGAACCCCGACAGATTTGGCGCAGTATAGCCCAGATGCTCTTGCGTCATAAAAAAAATTCAAACAAAAACTCGGGAGGGAGAGAAATTGAAGGCGCTAACAGAAATATGATTTTAAACATGGGACCCATGGATTTCAGTTATATCTATTTAAGACTAGTTTTAATTGTGAACGAAGGTTTGTTCTTCATATCTGTCCATACGTTAACTATGCTGATCTTCAGTTGGCTCCAAGTTGAATGAGAAATATCGGCGCAGAATGCCTTGTTTGTTTGGCTTTTTTATGGCGCAAGAGCATCTGGGCTATACTGCGCCAAGAAAATGCCTTATATTGCTACAAACACTCAGCTAACTGAGAAATACTGTGTATTTTATTCTGTTCTTATACAGTGGAGTGGTTTACACCGAGGCCGGGGGATTATAGTCCCGCCCTAATACTCTGCATGGTATTTGTAATTTTCGCTCTTCCAACGAGGTGGCAGTGGCGTTGGAAAGGGGGACCTTAGGGGCTCAAGCCCCCCCTTTATTTGCTATCGAAATGCATCATTTCCTCTAAGGCCGCATCATAATATGATCGTCTTCTGCGTCATAAGGCAATATAGGAGAACATCCGACACATTATTCCTTCAAAAGGTCAGTAGGGGAAGTTTTGAAAACGTCCAGGATTAAGGCATCCGCCATTTTGGTGCCACCGTATCACGTGACCTCATTCACTACTGAGTTAAGGTTGAATGATTTGCAAGTGGGTTATTTTTCATAAAACAGGGTGAAATGGGTGAGTGTGGAGCTGTAAATTGCTCAGATCACTCGAGAAATAAACACAGAATGTTTAGATTTGCAGCAGATCCTGCAAGGAGGAGAAAATAGATTAATTTTCCAATGGTAAACGGCGGTTGATGCGACGGCCTAGAATCCTAGGCACTCTATCCAGGATGATCTAGGCGACTCTCTTTTCAATACTAGTTTCCATAAGGCAAGAACCGCACCTTACTGACTGCAACGTGTTTATAAAATTTCAAAAAATAAATTTAATATATTTTTTATAAAAAGAAATGTGCAAACTAACGACAGCAATATGAATGACAGAGAAATAAGCTTTGGCCAAATTAAATGAAAAAATTGAGGAGGGGAAGGGAAGGGGAGAAAATTTTCGATTTTTAATAGCAGAATAACAAAATAATTTTATGGTAACCCTCTCTAGTCGATATCAGGCGACAAAAGCGCGCTTCATCGCCAATGCAAATCGACCCACGCAATTGAAAATCCAGGTGTAAAAATATGACAGGCAACAAATGGACTACACCTTTAATAAACTCGATTTTTTGATTGGATTCCGCAAAACTCATTACCCAAAGGCTCTTCTCGTTGATTATGTTTTTCTTTTTCGCCTTTTATAAATTGGAACCTTTTTCATCACAAATTTCTCGACTTCCGTTGATACCGCTCCACGTTGGCGACGACGACGACGACGGGGGAAGGTAGCAGAGTGCTCGTCGAAAGCTCCTTCCCCGAAAAAGCAGGACAAAAATGGGTTCGAATTAAAATTGTTTCCGTGGTTTTTGGCGAATGTGGGACGTCGGATTTTTATTCGGTTCATTTGCGTCACAATGAACCGGGAAATTATGGCGCCGACAATGTTGCCAATAGACCTCTCTCAACCAATTTTAAAAATTAGTTTTTGTTGCTTTTACCTAAGGGCATGTTTTCGCATGAACGAAGTTTTTCGACAAAGGAAGAAGAACTAGTTTTACCAGCTCGCTAAAAGTCATGCGTCGTTTAGAGAAGTTCACAACAATATAATAAAACAATATTAAACTATAATCATAGCAGTGCGAACTCCATATAAAGCATCCGCCAGGGGCGTTTTAGAAGCCCGCCCAGTTTTCTTTATCTCGTAAACTATTTTTTTGTCGGTCGGTAAAGAGTTTTACCTAATTTTGCGAAAAAATTTAAGGTTTCGGGAACTGGCAACGGGATGTAACATTAACCGTGACCTTTGTTAGACGAATCAAGTTCTGGAATAGCCTTGACAAAAGGAAATCAGCCATGAAATGAAAAATTATATTTATTTGTGGCGCAAGGACAGCTCCCACGTATATTAAGATTGATTGTTTGGCTTTTTTATGACGCAAGAGCATCTGGGCTATACTGCGCCAAAGCATATTAAGGATAAAATTCCTGACTTATCCAACAAATTTTCCTGACCAACCGAAAACTTTAAGGGGGGGCAAGTACCTTAATGCTCAAAAATCGAAGAAAATTGTTGCTAATTTTAAGATTTAATATATAAATAATGTTTATTATATAATTACATAGAATTCTTTTGTGAGCCACAAGCAATTTATTAGCGGTTTAATGCAATTATAAAAAAAGTATCTGGGTATAATAATTATTTTTAATTACTTTAATTCAAAACATGGAATTCAAGCAAAATAAAAATGCATTATGCTGTTACGCGCAAGATAAAACTAGTTGTATTGAAATTAGAATTGCCATGGAAAGTTGGAAAATATTTCCAAGGTATGTACCTTAGAAACCGCCCTAAAATAATTGTTATATATAAAATGAAAATATGTTAAAACACACCTTCCATAATTTGTAAAAAAATTTCGTAATAATTTATACACAACAATACCGCCCCCTGGTGGTAATTTCACATAATATCAAAGTATTAATGGGAGAATTGAAAGACAATCACTATGCCAAACTAAATACCAAATTTTATGGAAAAAGCACAAACGGTTTAAAAGTAGTCCTGTGCGTAAGTTTAAAAAAAAATAAAAAATAAAAAAAATTTGAGAAAAACAACGAAAAAGTAAACAAAACATGCTCAGAAGTAATGTATGGTGTTACGTTTTTGCTTGTTGTAAAGTGACTAATCGGAACATTTGATGCTTTTTTTTTTAAACTGTCCGAAACTGTTAAGGCTATTTAAAAAAAAGCATAATTAAAAAAATTCGATATTTTGATCATTTAAAAAGGTACTAAAAAAAAGGAAGTGAATTTCAATTATGGGGAATACGACTTCATGTTTGCGGAAAAGTTAGGAGCTATTCAAAACTGGAGTTGGGAAGGTTCCCCGGCTTTCCCAAATTGGACCAAAAATTCGTCTTTCCGCGACTTCTGAGAACATAGTAGTGCTTTTTTTTTTTCATAGCAACCAAAGCACTTCTGAGGACATATTAGTGCTTTGGTTACTATGGAATAGTACAACTAGATAATGGTGCCATGCAGAAGCGTGGGAAAGGGAGGCTCGGGGAAGGCACAAGCTCCCCCTTGCAGCTATCAAAACATATACTACCCATTAACGCCGCATCACATGATTTTTGCAATGCTACTGAGTCGTCCCGTAACGATTTTTGAATTGCCACGCCACTGATGGGGCAACGGAAGCCACCTTTCCGCCAGGATGGACTCGTACTGAAGCACATCAAGCGGTATCGTAACTTGGACAGGGAGGACGTTTAGCGCTAACGGTTTCCCCAAAACGCCACAGAAAGTCGCCAACTCATAATAACAGAGAAAAAGTTCGAAAAACGCCAAATATAGGGTTAAGGGACAACATCGGCCTACAATTCTTTTCCGCTGCTTCCCTGGCTACGCCACTTAAACGCTTCTGCCGTTAGAATTAATAGTTGCGGGCACACGTTTTTGGAAACACGTCCCTGCGCTTAAAAATGTACAGACCGAGAAAAAGTGCGAGAATAATTACCCGCCGGAAGACTCAAGATACATGGCCCATACCTTTGGCGGGCTCCTGATCCGTCCTGTACTTAATTACAGTAATTAGGGGAATAAGATTGATTACAATGCTCTCTTCCTCCCTCCTGGCCCATTACTTCGTGAGTTTGCCATTGGCTAAAACCTGGTAAAGAAACAATGGTTGTTTTAAACAAGATGCCACAAGGAATTACTACACTCGGCAGCTTATCTTAATTTTGGCAGGCAGGGTTAAAAAGTGTGCTAAATTAAAGGAGGCCAATGCAGACAAAACAAAAGGCGTTTAAATACGCGAGGGGGGGGGAGGGGGTTCGGAGGAGCTCAACAATTTCAACCCAACGCTGTTATTTCAAAATAAAAACTCCGAAGGAAGCTTTACTGGCGTAAAAAGCACCAGTTCTAGCGCTTTCGGGGACCTACTGGCAACACCGTGACGGCCCAGGTTGCCAAATTAGTTACTAGACAGCTTGAAAAAGAATCTGCAAATCCATGTGCAGCGCCTGTGTCACTCAAAACGCATCTCGGCCATAAACATACATGCGAACATGGGGAGATTTCATCGGCCATGACCCATCAATCACTGTAAAATACGGGCGAGTGTGGAAACGCGCGGCCGATGCCTTCAATATAATTGAATCCATAGTTTCCGATCAAGAACCGTGGCTCTCGTTCATCTTGATAGGCCAAGCCATCACGATTCGACTACCGTTATTAGAAATGGCCAGTTTATTGCGAGAGGAACTCGAAAGAGGGCGCTGATAGGTGGTACACTATTAGCTGTTGACTGACTCGCAGGACGAAGCGCCGAAATATATATTAAGGTGACGCCAATTTTGAACTGTGCAAATACTTTTCGCGAAAGTTATAAATATTGTGATTACTCTTCCCGGGTCGGCCAAAAATGTACGCGAATACAATGACAGTTCGCCTTCAAGTTAATATTTATATATATTCTTTTAAAATTCGGTTTAAATCAGTATCAATTGAGAGATAACATAAATGCATACACATACAAGAGCTTGAATATGCACTATACAGAAATTGCATACTCTTTTTCGGCTCTTTAAAAAAAGCCCCTATTTGGATGTGGATAAATCAAAATATAGGTACGCTACTGACTTTAGTAGATACAATTTTTTT
>QLNU02003225.1:104550269-104560798 GCA_006491805.2 Dysdera silvatica | reverse complement strand
TGATTCGTCATAAAAGTGTTTGTACTTATTAGAATATGTTTTGTTTGCCACTCACCTTAGAATCGTATTGCATTCCAACGGTATTAGGGAACCCAAGGTAGCTGACGTGACCACTTAATTTTCTGTTTTGGTCGTTAAAAATTTCGTTATATAGAAACATTTTCATATGCAATAACCATGGGAATTTACCAAAACTTGCTGTATAGAAAATTTCGTTACACGGAAGTTCGTTATATGGAGGTTCTATCGTATATTGAGAAAAGGAGCTTGGCCCCTGTACTCGATGGCCTAGCGGTAAAGGCACTCCGGAGTCAACGGACAGACCCTAGTTCGACCCTATGTCGGGGACGAAGCCTCTTTCTCCTATAACAACAAGCTACAGTTCAGGGAATTATCAGGTTATCGTTTGAGAAACTGCGATATTAGGCGGGACAAAGAGTTGACGCATCCATGTTTTAATTTAAAGGAAGAAGACATTGGGCACCATTGGGGGTGGGGGATTTCTCTCCCATTAAAAATTGAAATTAAGGTTGCCAATTATGGTTAATAATATTAAGCCCTACTCAGCCACCGTCATTCTGATTCCCCCCTGCCTCTCCCATGAAAAGACACAATTAAATTTTATTTGTTTGGATTTTTTTATGGCGCAAGAGCATCTGGGCTATACTGCGCCAAACGTAACCAAAGTAACCTTCGATTTATGTGACTTATTGGCAGAATTACATACTTGTATAAGAGCTGCGGCATAAGAGATTTATTTATCACATAAAACGTAATTTGTGGAGTTAATTTTAACTCCTTTCGTAGTAAATTTTAAGCTTTTTTAGTTGTACTTTTTACTTTAAAAAAGCACCAGCTTTTGGCAGAAAATCTCTAAAATCTCCGACCATGTTCTTAAAACATGGGTTGGTTGCCAAACCCACCTGAAACAAAATAATTTTTAGAGTAACACTATTTGATAAGGAGAGTGTCAGTTATGATCTTATTTTGTCAAATTTACAATGAAAGTGACGTCATTAATTTAATTAAATAATAATAAGCAATGTAGACAGCATGGGTATTTTTAGAGGATTCAAATCTTTCACGAATCGCCGAAAGGTAAGGTTTATAACAGGTAATATTTATGAGAAATTCCTTAAATCTCGCACGAACCTAAATTCTAGCTACACCGAAAATTTCTAGTTCATTTTTTTTTTGTCTGGAATTTGGTGATGCTCCTGTGGACTACCTGAAAAGCCACCGCAGACCACACTTTGAGAAACACTGCTCTAGACTGTCCTAAGACTGCTTTAGTCCGTCTTAGGACAACTTATCTGGGATGGCACTAACGGCCGAGCGACTTCCGATTCACGATATGAAGTAATCGAAAAAATTTCGACAATACTGACATGAATATCAAAGTTATTCGTTTATAAATCGAAAAAAAAAAACCAACACTATTTTAGTTAAAATATTAACCAAAAAAATAGTTGGTTAACATTATAAAACACGAAGTCTGAAAGTAATATGTTAACCAAAAATTTTAAAAAGATGGAATTTAAAAAATATAATTATTTACGTTTAATATTTCTACGCATAAAATTGCATCTTCTAGAGGAAATTAAAAAAGTAATTAGGGGCAAGTAGTTCATACATTACTGGACGGCATAGCATATTACACATTATTAATAGAAATTACGACATAGCATATTCCGCATTAATTGTATGCTAGGTATTATTTTCTTCTATTTGCGAAGCGCCCCCTATTGACTTCCCGGCCCTCTCACAAACAATATACGTCGCTGCTTCAAATGAACCCTTCCAGAATATATCTTCCGGAGAAAACTGGAAAATGAAAACAGGGAACAAGAAAAAACTAATATACGTCTACGTTCGCAGGCAGCACACACACGGCAAACACAAAAACGCTCCGGTACGATGTCCTCTTGTCCACCCTCCTTATACGTATAGCTCTATGAGGTGCAAAGTTAATACTATCCTACGGTTGGAAAATTGAAAGCAAAAAGCGAACACGAGGGGGAGAAAAAGTGAACCAGTGAGCAAGCACAACCCTTGTAATACACTTCACTTGACAAGAAGCCGTCAGCGTTTGTGCAACAAATTTAATATTAGCGAAAAAGGGGTGGTACAACACCGCTGACTTCGAAGCTGATGGAATCCGCTAAAATTAGACTTCCGACAGCGTCGAGGAGATGATGGTGATGATGAATGATGCATTAAGATGGGGGCAAAGTCACTCACAAACGCGAGCCATTTCTTTTTGGAGATGCGTTTCGATTCGCGATGCCATGAATCGTCTCTTTGACACGAACATGTGCTTTAGTGCCACGTGTGGCCGTTTCAATAAGTATCATTTGAGCAGCGTAGGAGACATACTTGTAGAAGTCGGTCGCCTGTATAGGTGGATAGGATAAAAGCAAGGTAACAGACCCTCAAGTTGCGTAATGATATACCCAACTTCCAATACGTTGAGCTTTCTTAGACGGGTTGTGAATTAGATTCGGTTTTGTAAAGTACTGTACTCTTTAATTTGGAGTATCTGCGTATGGTACTAAAAATCGTCAAAGTGCTCGTAAACGCGAAAAGTTGCAAAAGTTCGAAGACAGTTATTCACAGATGTCTGTGTCTTACGCAGACTTCAGCACTGTCACCCTCGTATATGGCAAAAAATCCTGGTAATGGTATTTGTTAAATATGTAATGGCATAATGATTCGATCATATGCGTATATGTTCGTATACGACAGACTGCTGCTGTTTTCAACGAGAGGACACCAACACAACCATCACCGCAGACTTTCCAAATTATTGGGGGGCTCAGCCCCCATATAATCCTACGCCTATGAACACAACGTTGGAGAAGAAACGTGGATTAACGGAAGATTACTCCTATGTAGGTACAGGATGTCCCATCATGTCTCTGGCTTGATTGCTGATGAACAACAACTGACCATCTCGTCTGGCCAGTTCTCAAATTCTTTCATCCCCGACAGAAAACAGAAGCATCCATCTAGTTCTGGTAAAAGATACAAAACTGCAATTAATCATCGCATCATTTTATTCAAGACCCCAGAATTAAGAATATTGCGAAGTCCACGGGTTAAAACGCCTGAATATTTCAACAGAAACACAGAACCTACAGAGCAATTGCCCTTTTACGCGAAAATCCCACGTAAGAGCAGAGGCTAATCATGCCCAATACGATGCAAGTTTTCCAAATGTTTTTGGATGGGAAAAAAGCTGCTTGTTTACCAGTCCATCAGCACCGTTAAACACCGTTAATAGGAGTCTCTTGGCTTGCCCAAACGCGAGTTGATGGTCACACATACTGAAGGGAAGTCCGAACTACTCAAACACGCCGTAAAAGCCTGCTCTTCTCTCTCTTCCACTATCCATCCATCCATTCTTTGTTAGTTCCCCACCCTTTTGACCCTGGGTCCTGTTAAATGGGTCCATTAACGGCACTCTGCGAAAACTGTGGACAAAGTAGGCATCGCAAATGGAACAATTTGGCGAACTATTTGAGCTTTCGCCGCAGATATCCACCTTGCTATTCTCCCGTCTCCCCTTCCCAAGCGCCAATACATCTCTTAAACTATTCTCTCCAAGACTTCCTTCGCGAGAACATGCATTATGGTATTTGATAAACTGCGAAATGTGCGTCAACGGCTTGATAACGATTACTTTGAAATCCCGATTTCGCGTTTTCCTTGGAAAAAAAACAAACACACGATGAAGGAATGTCTTTACATTAGTTTAATTCATTTTATAATTGCGACTTCGGAAAAAAGAGTTTGAAGCGGGGGGGCATATTTTGTGGGAACGCAAAATCGGGGTTTTACACTGTATATCTTTAAAGCAAGACAATTATGTCATGATAATAAGACAACAGCATAATAGAACAATTATATATCAATAACAAGATAACTGCGAAATCATAACATGACCAAATTTAGAAATTAATTTTTTAGCTTCTGCAATTTAGTTGGTACCATCGAAAATCCGGAAAGCATATAACAAAGGTTAGAAACTCAATATTCAAATAATATATAATAATAATATTCAAAAATAAATAATATTCAAATAATATATTATTCAAATACTATTCAATATTCAAAAATGAATAATATTCAAATAATATATTATTCAAATACTATTCATGGTTAGAAACATCAAAGTGCCAACTAGCCTGTTATTGTCATCAATTACGCCTATATCTTTATATGAGGTAGTAGTGAACTATTAGCAAAAAAACTTCCTAATGCAGCTTCTAAATAAAAATTAAGAGAATTTTTTGAATAAATACATTTTTTTGGCAGTTTATGTTTCACAATAAGCGTGTACTCTATATCTTAAAATGGGGATAATCTATAATTAAAAATCTTATTAATGAGCAGTTTTTATATTCGATTGAAAAATTTGCGAATATTGGGGAAATTGACACCTTAATCATGACAGCAGTGATGTTAGCAACCAAGACTGTTTCGGAGCAGGTAAAATTCAGTTTCGAGCAGAAAAATGAATTTTCGGAGCAGGCAAATTCATACTTGTATCAAAAAATTACCACACATTTAATGTTTCGAAATATTACACATTTAATGTTTTAATACGTTACCACAAACATTTAGTATTTCAAAATATTACCGCAGATTTAATGTTTAAAAATATTACATATGCATATTATAATAAATAATGACTAAGAAGAAATAAATTTCAAAAGTATTTTAGAGTAAGTTAGGACAGGCTGGCTTACACACTAGAAAGATTTTTTTTTTTTTTTCAGATGATAATTTCTGTCGTATACGTTTGTTCTTTTCAACAAGAACAAGAATTTTAGACCTTTTTCGTTTGGTCCTTTCAAAAGAATATGTCCACTTTGTCTGAAATTTTTTTCCATTTCAACCCATCATTAATCAATTTCTCAGCATTTAATAATCTTTTGGGAATTAGAGAGTTTGGATCATTAAAAAATTTAGTTTCTAAACCCCGGTCTCGCTTTACGCGCCTGCACTATACGTCACCCACTTCGGGAAACAGCCCCAAACGATGGAAGTTGGGCTCATAGAAAAACTAAGTCCAGAGGACAACACGACCCTTATTCGCCCTTGCGCCACGAAATACGACAAACCAAAACCAGCAATATACAAAATGCACATATACGTCGAGCTACTTGTCAAGTTCTATGTCAATTCATAACGAGTTACGGAGAACTGCACGGCGTTGGGTCGTGCCGGGCTCTTCGCTAATAACACTTTCTGTCCATTAAAAGCCTTCCAGCAGTGGTCAAGCTTTTCACTTAGCGAGCAGGATCGCGAGATTTCCGCTCCAAAGAGAGACCTTTTCCCTTTCTCTTTTAACAGACCTTAAAAGCCTTGACAGAGCCGCCATTTCTAGAGAGCGAACCCTTCGAAGCCAGAGTTCTATTTAACGAATCCATTAAGAGCAGTTTAGGACAATCGCCACCGAATGAAAGAGCGCACATCAAGAGGCCATGTCCCAACTCCCAAGTACACCCCCCTCTCCCATGTGCGTTTCTTCTTCCGACAGAAAGGAAGATCCGTCGTGCGGAACGGACATGGAAATGAAAATGGAAAGTGCAATAACAGCACTTTTCCGAAGAAAGGTTGTGTCCACGAATGAAATGATGGAAAAGCAGAGTCATGGAACCATACCAATGGACGCATTTACATCGAGTTGCGAAGAACATTGAAAAGCTGGAGTTTCAACGATTAAACACAAGGATGACCAAACATAAAAGATGACACCAAGTAGCGCATTACTATCAGCACGTGGAAGGGCGTGCAATTAAATTTAGTTTTAATATGCAACTACATAACCTTAACCCTGTCATGCATTAAAAACCCATATGAGGTTGTCAGAGAAAAAGCGTAGAAACAAATATTATTCCTATTTATTTGGACATTCCATTGCACAGTAGCCTCATATAAGGTCAAGAAAAACTTCCTAAAAGCATCATGATATAACAGCACTTGTCTTTCATTATGCTCTATCATCAAATGTGTTAAAATAACGAATTTTTTAAAGTGTTTCCCGCCATCCAGATGAGCATATCAAGTAAGTAAAAATATATCCTCGTTTCTTACATCATTTTGATTACAAAAAGAAAAAAAAAAATAGGATTTAAATATTTTATCAGCTGAATTAAGGCTGTTTTGGTTTGGAAACTCAAATGTAGTTTCTATGCAGTTATAGCTCTTGCAGCTCTTTCTGTATGCAAACCTCATTTGCAGCTGTTAATGATATGATGCAACTTTCAAAAAATATTTAACTATAAAAAAAAAAAAAAGCAATGCAAGTGATTTTTATAGTTGGAATTGATGAAGGATGATAAAGAGTGATGAAGAGGAAATAAATATTGGAGCTTATACGTCAACAGGCATAACACAGTTACATCACAAGGAAGCTATTAGCAAAAGTGATACAGATAACAACAGTCATGTAAGACATTATGACCTTCACAGGGATAACACAATTGCATAATAGTGGTCAGCACAGAAAAGCCTCCGAGGCAAGATTTTTGTGAGTTTTTCATGTGGGAATTTATTATATAATAATGTTTGCCACCCACGTATATTTAGCTCAAGCTAGAGCTTTTTTTTTATAGTTGGAGAAAAAGGGGCGCCTCTTTTTCCTCTTTTTGGAGCCGCTAATGATGTTTTAGAGGTCAAAAGTAGCATAGCATCAAGCCTAATATATACAGGAACCTAATCATTGATAAAGAGAAAGGGTCGACCATCCGCAAGCGGCTCTCCTGCTCCCAAATGTTAAGTTAAGAAAAGCTCTCTACTCACAAAAGAATTAAGATATAACAATAGTAAACATTATCCAAAAAAGTATGACAGTAAATTTGCTCGGAAGTGCAATGAAAACTGTAAGAGTAAAACGCGACATATTTGTAGACGCCATTAAAAAAATTTGTGTCCAAAACATTTTGAACACTTTCATGAAAAAAAAATTTTTTTTTCACTAAATATTGAAAAAATATTTTTCCATTAAAAAATACAGACAATTTCTCACAAAAATTTTCAGTACTATTACTGTTGTGACACTATTAGTAAATGTAACCATTATTGAATATAAGCCTCATACGAGGCTGCTCCTGTAATTCCTTCAAAAATTCAAAAAATAAATAAATTAAAAAAAAAATCAAGTTAATCATTATTCTCATCTATTTAAAGATAAATTGAAAGCAAAAATTTTTTTGACAATCGCAAAATAATTCATGCATGAGAGGGTTAAAACAGGGTTCCCCAAAGTGGTTTCCGCGATAACCCAGGATACCGCCAAGCCTCTCCCGAGGTTCGGCAAGCAATTGGTAAAACATAACCCACAATCCCGAGAAAATCTGTAATTTCTGCAATTTTTCCCCTGTGACAACTTGAGATTAACTAATCATAAGCAATAGTTGGTTGGTTGTGTGTTTATGGCGCAAGGACAAAAGGGACATTTTGCACCAGACAAGGTCCATAAGCAATATTCAGTAACCATAGAAAAGCATTACCTTTCACCTGGATGTACATTTTACTTATTTCTTTATGTTTAAATAGTGATAAATCGTAACTTCAAGGTTTCCTTACCCCTCCGACTGCTCAATTTTCTTTTTATAACAATCGCTTCAAAAATTGCATATTTCTTTTTATTCAATATTTCAAATCTACATGTAATTGAGAGTTAAAATATGTAGCACATTTTTGTAACCAAAGATGATGAGAGATGAAACATGGAAAAATTTCATACCCGCGAAAATCGCTTGAAAAGAAAATTTTGTTACTTTCATGTTGCCCGTGGAAATCGCGGGATAAGCAGTTAGAGGGTTAAACGCCATTTATAGACGGGTTTCCACGGCTATCATACAAGTCTTAGAGGCTGGGCATGTGACAGAAAAGGGTTCCGCGGAGAAATTCAAAACTCACCGGGGTTAGCCAGGGGCGGACTGGACCCCCGCCCAATTTAATCTAATCACTGATTTAGAAGCAGTACAGAAAATTAAGAACGCTCGCTGTAACACAGGACAGTGATACGCAAACTGTAACGAGAAAATTTTTGAATGTGAAAACGTTGTAATTACACTGAAGTGCCAGAAAAATTGGCACACCTACCTAATATCGTGTAGCCTCCTCGTCCACGCACGCAGAAGTGCCGCAACACGACGTGGCATGGACTCGACTAATGTCTGAAGGTATCCTGGAGACAATTCACACCAGGAATCCTGCAGGGCAGTCCACAAATCCATAGGAGTGCAAGGTGGTAGAGATCTCTTCTGAACAGCACGTTGCAAGGCATCCCAGATATGCTCGATAATGTTCATGTCTGGCGATTTAGGTGGCCAATGGAAGTGTCTAAAGTCAGAAGAGTGTTCCTGGAGCCACTCGGTAGCAACTCTTGATGTGTGGGGTGTCGCATTATCATGCTGAAATTGTCCAAGTCCGTCGGAATGCACAATGGACATGAATGGGTGTAGGTGATCGGACATGATGCTTACGTACCTGTCACCTGTCAGAGTTGTCTCTAGACGTATCAGGGGTCCCATATCACGCCAACTGCACACGCCCCATACCATCACAGAAGCTCCACCAGCTTGAACAGTCCCCTGTTGACATGTAGGGTCCATGGATTCATGAGGTTGTCTCCATACCCGTACACGTCCATCCGCCTGATGCAATTGGAAACGAGACTCGTCAGACCAGGCAACGTGTTTCCAGTCATCAACAGTCCAATGGCGGTGTTGGCGGACCCAGACGAGGCGTAAAGCTTTGTGCCGTGCAGTCAACAATGGTACACGAGTGGGCCTTCGGCTCCGAAAGCCCATATCAATGATGGTTCGTTGAACAGTTCGCACGCTGACACTTGTTGATGCCCCAGCATTGAAATCCGCGGCAATTTGAGGAAGTGTTGCACGTCTATCTCGTTTAACGATTCTCGTCAGTCGTCGAATGTCCCGTTCTTTCAAGGTCTTTTTCCGGCCGCACCGCTGTCGGAGATTTGATGTTTTACCGGATTCCTGATATTCACGGTATACCCGTGAAATGGTCGTACGCGAAAATCCAAATTTTGTCGCTATCTCGGAGATGCTATGTCCCATCTCTCTTGTGCCGACTATAACGCCACGTTCAAAATCACTTAAATCTTGATAACCTGCCATTGTAGCGGCAAGAACCGATCTAACAGCTTTGCCAGACATCTCTTGTCTTATATAGGCGCTGCCGACCGCATCGCGTTACGCTGATTGGTTGCAAAGCTCCGTTATTTGCATACGCACGCCTGTACCAGTTTTTCTGGCATTTCAATGTATTTGAAGTTACATATACAGTGGTAAAACGAATTTTAAATTGAAAAATGTTCCCCCCTCTTCGTATGCTCATTGCAGATGATGTGGGTCGTGAACGTCTGGCGACTGAAAAGTGAGTCGCGACTCCGAAAGGTTCCGTGTCCACTGCTCCTTCCGTTTAAGGGTATAATGGATGACAATTACGACTGTAATAGTTTTTTTCTTTTGCAGTGGTTTGGACAAAAGCTTACACAGCATGCTAATTATGGGGCAACGCGACTTATGGTATTCGGCACTTTGAATAATACTACCACTAAAGGGGAAATCAATATTTGGTGGCAATATTTCGAGTGCCATTAAAGATGTCATATTACTGGCAAATAAGCACTCTCGGCTCTTAACCGTAAGAGCTTTCATGAAGAAAATCTGCACAAACATGGAAGTAGATCCTTTAATGTTTTAGGGAATTAGGCTGAGTGTCCTCTGCTACATTAATTAATGCAAGGTGGCCATGAAGTCCTAAAGGACAAGGAGCCGCCAGAGAACACGTAGACGCAGCTCCAGCCGACTCTGTTTTCCAGCTCCTTTCAGAAGGCTTTCAAAACGGAGGGAAGACGGGGCCCACACTTTTTAGGGCCGCCGCTAATGGATTTTCTCTTTCGCACTTACTCAGACCGATTACTGCTGTTAGGACCACTCGAAGTAACTGTCAGGGCGCGTTACTGATAAGAAAAAGAAAGGGGCATGTGGCCTGGACCCAAACTGAAGAAAGTAGCCCTGGCACAATTGACTTAAATATCCTTCTTTCACCCACTGCGAAGAAGCGGGGGGTCTCCCCCCCACTCTCTGTATTATTTGCTTTGTCTTCATACACTCAAATTGAAGCGGTTCTTTCTCTCGGAACGAGAAAAGGAATAAAAAGTCCCCTTAAAATCCTTTTAAATATGCCGGGAGAAGGGGGACGAGGCAACCGGTAAAAGCTTCACGTAGGTTTGAAATATTTTAGCGGAAATGTTGAATTTTGCAATCAGAGGTTTTCGCATGCTTTTTACCGAAGATAAGGCCGTAATGGATTTGTCAACACGGTTCTGTCGTGATGGGGTCGTGACGTCATGAGAAATGCTTGGTCCGTAGAAAATGCCTCCTTAAATAAAAAGGTTCGCAGCGATGGCACATTATCTTTTAGCCTGTCCCGTTCGTATCACCTGGTCACTATATCAATTTTCTGAAACTGTTTCATCC
>QLNU02003225.1:104526120-104544397 GCA_006491805.2 Dysdera silvatica | reverse complement strand
TTATTTCCTGCTTTCGCATTCCGACCAGTGAAAAAATTTTACTCGTTAACTTACGGTTCCTCCTACTTCATTTTCTTTTTATTTGACCACCACGGCTCTCTTTTATTTCCTTAAATTTTTCTAATTTATTTTCCTCTTTTCGTTACTTTTACCATTTTTATTTCTAATTTACTTTTCTACTTTACTTATTTTTCTTTCTATTTTCCTTTCTTGAGACCAGAAACAAAAATTTACTTGTCAGCACTGCTGATGACTTTTGATGAATAAATTGCTTTAGTCGTTTACCAACTAACAGGTGGGAGGGAAGAAAATGAAACACACATAAAACACACGGCATGTATTAAAACATGGGTAAATACAAATTCCCGCTAATCCGAACTACCGTTGTTCCAAATTAGTTCGTATTATCGAGGTCCCATTGTGTAGTAGCTAACAAAATCATCGATGCAATTTTTTATAATACGGTGCATGGCATTTGTTATAGTCACCAGAGCTTAGTTGCTCTGGTAACGGATAGTGACAATAGATACTGAAACCTCCCTTCGAGGATCACCTCCAGTTTGCGGACAATTGATATTCCAATACCGAAGATTTATTAAGAACTGTATTTACATATTAAGAACTACAGTTAATTAATTTGGTGAAATTAAAGCGAGAATACAAAATGTTTTCTGAATGTATTTGATTAATAGGTAATATAATTATAATAATTTGCTGCTAATATAACTATTTAGATAAGTGTTATCTAAATAGTTATGGGTAGCATGAACTATCGCAGAAAACGACAAGAATTAATATATTGCTTCGATGTGATTGATGGCTTTTAATATTTGAGTTTTATACTGTTATCTTACAAATTATACATGAATTGTGTCGATTTATTGATCTTGTTAAGAAGAATATTCCACTCTTACAAATGTGCTGAAAACTAAACACACGTATTGTTTTCGCAGAATCGTGTAATCCATTTCTTTTATATACAAAAGGTTAAACATGTAAAATAGCAATGAAAAAGATCACCCCCAGCTTTCTGACGCGTCAAGAGCAGTCCTTCATCACGAGTAATCTATTTCTTGCACGTGACGCAGCCCTTGCGTCATTAATATTTAATTAGAATTGCTTGCTCCCGATACTCAGACACACTCACTCGACAGACCCAGCATTCATGCAGCGAGCTATTAGTTGGATTTTTATGGTGCAAGGACGTCAAGGGTCATTCAGCGTCACCTGTCGGTAGAACGGCGCGTGACGTAACTGCGCCACTGCAGACAACCTCCGATTAATAGACTCCGCATTTGACGGCCCTGACTCTACAGGTTTGGCGAATACCGAAAAGATTTCATCGAATTCAAGAACAATTTTAACACACCGGAACGAACGCTCGAAATCGACATTAAAATGCCGCCATTTTTTCACGCCAATTTCCAAGTCGATTTTGAATCGCAATATAAAACACACCTCATTAGTATTTGGCTCACTAGGTGGACGGAATGACATAGATCTAAGGCGAAGTCAGCGCCTCTAATAAGGAGCGATACCAATTAATACTTAATGAGTCGTTCATTAGGCCCACCAAACGAACGGTCGGTTCATTAAGCTGTTTGCAAAACTTCGAAGATAGGGTTTTCGCCAGCAAAAAATCTAACGATCTCTCTCCCAATTAAAATTAGTTTTGGAAAGAGGCGGCAGGAGAAGCAGTAATGACAATGCACAAGGTAATGATGGCGCTCAGAGCCTTGCAACTGAAAAACAAACGAAAAATTGCAACTTACCAAACGGCGTTCCGGGACCAACTAGAGGAACGTTCCGGATCAGAACATGTCTGCAAGAAAAGAGGCATAATCTTAGTGGTTGATAGAATATATTGAACAGGATATCAACAATATAAGATATGGTTGGTCTTTTTCAACGTTCTATTTCTTTTTTGTCTAAGATAAAGCAGGGTTGTAGATTACCGGAATAGTGGGCAGATTCCAGTAGGCAGCCATATATGTGGGCATGGGGGGTCGACCCTCAACCGTTTAAAAATTTTATTCACCCGAACCTGCTATGCATTTACTTCCAGAAGTTTTACAGTCACATTTTAAAATAAGGTACTTTTTAGCTCATCACTAATTGTCAAGCAGTATAAATTATTTTTGTAGCATTTTGTACATTCACTAAGATGTTTAACAGCCTTGAGAAGGTAATTTTTCTCAGCGCCACTCTCCACTAAAGGTACTCGTATAGGCGCCCATGGCTTTACGTCTTGTATTCAGACGTTCAAGTGGCATAAAGACGTTCGTTTACTATCAACGGTATATCTGATAATCTTGTTGATAGTAAACAAACGTCTGCAGTGGCATAAAGACGTTCGTCTACTATCAACAAGATCAGAAGATATACCGTTAACAGGATGCAACTCCCAATTTTTCGTCACCAATCTGTATTCTGGAGTTACAATCCCTAGGTGACAACGGCTTGAATCTCTCGGGGAAACCGTGGGCCCTTGCGCCATAAAGGACAGACAAAACCATCATTCATTCACCTCTAGAATTAATGCATCGAACAGACGTTGAAATCTGACATGACAGCATTTCGAGATATGTACCGTTTTATTTCATTTTGAGATAAAATTTGTGAACGGGTCACTTCCAGTTTTTTTTTTCTCCCCCGAACGGCATATTTTGATTGGTTCAATTTTTATGGCGCAAGAACGTGTGGTGCAAGGGCATTCTACGCCAGGCAACGAGAGTCCGTACGTATTCAGTGCGTACGTTTTTTCAGCCACTAGTGGACATCTATGACGTTTTCGCCAACGTCATGTGAATACAAATAAGCTAATCCTGCCATGCGCGCGAGTGGGAATAATCTATGTCCGCGGTTCTTTAACTTTCCTAGACCGCGGACCCCCTTCAGAGATCACTCACCCTCGCGGACCCCCAAGAATTAACTCAAAGTTTAAAGCCCGGAATTTGCATCATACGTATTTATTTCTAGTGTTTCATCACTAATTTTCACTATTTAAGGAAGGAATTTTTCGTCCCCTCATAATTTATTCTTAGCATTAAAGAGTAAATGCTCGTGTCTTAGTACTTTTCCGAACTTTTGTGGGGCACTGGGAGGATCTCGCGGACCACAGTTGAAGAACCGTTAATCTATGCTACCGGTTTTCTAATCATTTTCTCGTTGTTTATTAGCCCTGCGGTGGCGCAGTGTGGTAACGCGTTCTCCTAGTGCGCCGCTAATCCGGGTTCGACTCCCAGCAGTGCAAAGAACGCTTACTCAGAGATCTCATAAAGATCGCACTGCTCACTGTAGTCCGGGGTTTGGTTCCCTAGGCCTTAAGAGGTTCGGATTCCTCGGAAAACAGTAGGTCCCGGCGCAGCATGACCACTGTAGTCTTTGAGCCGTAAAACCAAAAAGAAAGCGAAAGCGTTGTTTATTATCGCCACTCTGTAAATTTCATCATATCATACGGTTTAATTGCATACACACCGTCTTATTTTAAATACAAGACACAATCAGTTTTACGACTTCTAAGTTCCTTACCAACGCCGTAAAGCGAACCTTCAATTTACGTCAACAAATTAAATTTCCAACGCTGAAAACACATTTCACAACATCGTATGTATCAAATTGGTCGAAAAAGCGGTAGCTATGCGCGTAAAGCCGTCGAAAGTCGTACGTAGGGTGGTCGTAAATAGAGGTTTTAATAGCAAGTTATTTGTTTATACACGTCCCTTCGCCATCAATTTAATAATTAGTTCTTTATTTATGAAATATTGTCACTTTGCCAAGGTTTCAAGAAGGCAAGTCACCTGGTTTTCGCCATTTTTTAATGATGTCACTGCTGGCATTACTGTACAGATGTCTTATCTGCGCCTGGTTAAAAAATATATAAAAAACAGTCTTGTATCAAAACATTTTTCGCCAAGGACACAAGTAATTGCTTTAAATACATTAATTCAATTGTTCCTTGAAGAGAAACCTTTGGCCAGAAAAACTAGCCAAAGCCAGTCATTTCCGCACAACGGAAAGCTAATGAACCATAATGTATCCATTTGGCCCATTATGTACGAACAATCGAGCCAAATTTTGCGCCAGGAGGGACTTGAAGAGCACCAAATGTTCAGGATTATGGGAAAAAAAAAAAGCCCTCGCCACCATTTACAGGAGGTCCAAAATTGAATTAGAGTTGCAACTGTAGTTTTGTGTGAGTAATACTTTTTTGAGGGGCCGCTCTGTCGGGTGGTATGTCGTATTGGGTTTCTCCATAGTACCCTTAATTTCACATTGTGGACAAGAATACCCCCAAATTACGCACCCCCCCACCCTAACGCATGATCCCCTCTCCCCCACCAACCTCAATTCGCAAAATGGCAAAGTCTAATCCCCTTCCCGGATCGATTAGAGAAATTGGATTGGACAAAAGTTGGATTAAAGCCCCGTCGGGATCCAACCGCATAAATCTACAATGTCGACAAAAATACGATTTTGTCCCCTCTCTAAATTCAGGACAGTCAAAGAAGAGGCCGGGGGATCTCTCCCTACAGAGAGCCTAAACGTTAGCGTCCATAGAAAACGCAGATCACTCGATAATTCCGATTATAAGTGGCAATGGGAATAATTTTATACCTGCTAATGGACGGCGCACACGTCATACTAGCATCTCAATATACGACAGTGTTTCCATTCATATTAGGGAAAAATTATTCCCGGACATTTCCAGGTTTTTCCGGTAAAATTTTCTGAACAATTTCAAACAAAAGCCTGAATTTCATTTGCAGGAAAAAGAGCTTCATGTTTGAAAGAGATTTGGCTATTCAAAACAGAACTTAGAAAGGTTCCCCCACTCCCGACCTTTTTAGGCCTCAGAAAAAATCTCCCACTTTTTTTTTTTTTTTTAGGGACAATTTCAACTTCTCTGACGATTCCAGGTTTTCATGTTTTGCGTGGAACCCGTACAAGCGTAACCATCCCCACCTTTATAGGCTTTTAACCAGAATTTGGAGGTTAGCGCGGCCAATATAAAACCCAGAGTCCCTTATTGTTATACTTATAGATGATTCCTCCCTTAAATAGTTCAGTACAAGTCATTAAACCATGGATCGATCTTCTGCCCGTGGGTCTCGTTCCGTGGGATACATTATACGAGAATATATCCTTTTCACTATATGCCATCTCCCCGCGGCCCAGATGACCCGTTACTTGTTCCTGGCCTTGCTTGCGTTTGAGTGATGTACCCACTGTTAAGCTGTTCACGTACAACAGTAACGGTCGTTGTTATAGTTCCATAATGGATTGTAAGCATACGGCTTAACCATAAGCGTTCGCCGACAGTTCATAAGGGGGGTTATAGACAACCCATATATTCCTATGTTAAACATGCAAAATTTAATTACAATGGTGGGTTACCACTCCCATCAACGCCCCCTACGTACGCTCGTGGGCTTAATATTATCTTCAATAGGCAATATACGTCACGTGACCTACAACGCAGTCACATACCTAACCAGTTCCAATTAGAACCCATTTTAGGAGGATGAAGTCGTGAGCAAAAGTTTCGTTTGCTTGTATTTACCCTTTAGGGCGCAAGGTCGGCAAAGGTCATGCTGCGCCGGGACCTATAGTTTTCTGGGAAATCCGAACCCCTCTTTCTCAGGGAACTGAACTTTGACAACATGCTAAGGCCGCATTGGGATCGGATTAGGGTTAACAACACACTAGACATGTGGTCGGCGACCTTTTAAAGGTGTTGTGCCAGAGTAATACGGCAATATCCATCCGCGTGCCAGCCTACTGTCCGTTCTTGAAAAGAAGTCCGGTGGAACAGTTAGAAATAACGGGAGGTGACGTCACAAACGGGCTAGCCTCTTACAGTAGAATAGGACTCCAATTTTAGAAATTGTTTTTGGCGAAAGTTGGTCTGTGCCAAGAATTGGTATATATTTAATTTGTGAGTACATTATGGAAAGCGGCTGGCTGGTTTGTGACGTCACCTCCCGTTATTTCTAACTGTTCCATCGGACTTCTTTTCGTGAACGGACACTACACTCAGCCAAGTTGTGAATATGTTCAGTTTACTATCTATTAATGAAAATTAGTTCATTACTTAAGACAATACAACTTAATAATTAGGAATTTGAGACGATACAACTTAATAATTAGGAATTTAAGACGATACAACTTAATAATTAGGAATTTAAGACGATACAACTTAATAAGTAGGAATTTAAGATGATATATTGGAATGAGTTGCCAGATGCATTAAAGACCTTAAACAATATTGGAAAATTTAAAAAGGACGTGAAGTCATAATACTGCAGATGTAAAGTAATTGGGAAAAATTCAATTAAAAATGACGCGGATAAAAACAAAGTATTAATGGGATAAATATCCAAGCAGATGCTTTTTTGGGGGGGGGGGTATAATAATGTCGATTGCAGGTGGTCATAATATTTAAATAATTTCAAGGTCCCAAGTCTGTTATATCTAATGATATTTCTTTGGGACCTTTCATGATGCAGTCATCTATTTCTCTTCCTGGCGCAGTATAGCCCAGATGCTCTTGCGCCATAAAAAAGCCAAACAATCAATCAATCTATTTCTCTTCCTCTTTTTGCTGTGCTGAATACTGACTATCCATATGACTGAAGCAGAGAAGAATAAATGTAGGTGTATTATTATAATTTATGATACAACTTAATAATTAGTAATTTAAGATGCTACAAATGAATAATTAGTAAATTGAGACGCTACAAATTAATGATTAGTAAATTGAGACGCTACAAATTAATGATTAGTAAATTGAGATGCTACAAATTAATACTCAATTTAGGGAATAAAAACATACGAAAATTCTTTACACAGGGTTTTATTTTAAATTAAATGATTTTTTTTCCATCCCAATTTTAACAAGTACGTGCAGAACTGAATTTCTACGCGTGTCATCAAAAAGTAGTCTGTGTGTGTCAAGTATGACACGCGTGGCTGCTGGACTCCTGCACTAGACAACGCTGTTACGGGACTTCAGTGGGCTTAAAAATCCTGAACACAATTTTGTCACTACGTTCATTAGATAAAACTTCTAGGGATATTAACGCATGATATTCAATAACAATTATTAGAAGGGCTTGACAAGCTGCTACATCATGATTAGTGAGACCGGCGGCGCCATCTAACTCCGAAAGAATTATATTTCCATCAAGATGCTGGAATGACAGAGATAATGGGCAACGGTCGGCGTAAACTCGGAAGAAATAATTGCATCTTTAAATTTTGAAATACAACCCTATTGCAGGGCGAAGGGAAGATCTGATTATTTCGTACCATTCCGTTCAATTTAATTATATATGGAACAGAGCACTCAAAAATGTTGTAATTTTCGTACCACTCGCTCGACTAGACGCAAAATATCAGTGTAACCTATTTTAACAATAACTAGGTTGGGTGAAGCCCATTATGCTTAAGTAATGGAATTTATCTGACGGACAGAGATATATTATTATTACTAAATGCCGCATAGCCAAATACTACAACGAAAAGTAGGTTTTGCAGGGCGATTTTTTTTTTTCCCATTTGAAGGCTTTGAAGTGGGAGTGCGAAGCCTTGAATTCGTTGAAGGCCGCCGAAATCGTATCCAGTGCAACAATTCTTAATCTCTCAGACTTGCGGCGAATGAAAACAATGGTTTGGGAGATCTGGAATATTAATAATAAAGTGATAGAGTATACAATAATTTTTTTTTCCACCCACGTTTCAATTACAGCTCAAACTAGAGCTTGTGTAATTTTGGAGAAAAAGAGACGCTTTCCCCATCCTGGATTCGAACCAGGGTCCCTCCGTTTAGCCCGGAGTGTCTTGGACCGCTAGACGAATGAGGACAGGAAATAACGCATTTTTCTCCGTATGTAAAGGTGTAAGATATTATTACCCTCCGCAGGGATAACACAATTGCCAAATATGGTCAACACAGAAAAGCCTCCGGGGCGAGATTTTTGTGAGTTTTCGTGGGGGAATTTATTATACAATAATTTTTGCCACCCACGTATTAATTACAGCTCAAACTAGAGCTTGTGTAATTTTGGAGAAAAAGAGGCGCCATCCTCATCCTAGAGTCGAACCAGGGTCCCCGCGTTTAGCCCGCGGTGTCTTGACCTACTAGACGAACGAGGACAAGAAAGAGGGATGGAAAGGTCCGTTTTACGGTATGAAGGTAAAACTTGATACTGCGTTTACACGATATTGTGGAGGATATCAAAGAGCAAGTCTTGAAACGATATCGGTATCAGACATAGGGGATATCTTTACTGATTACTCTGTATAGATCAGTGGTTCCCAACTGGTGGTCCACGAGACGATCACTATTTAAAAAAATAATAATTAAAAAACTTTAAAAATTAAATATTAAAATTAATTATAAAAGTGAAATCGATAGTACATTTGTAGCATTTTACAATCTGATGGAACTTCAGCAAACGGTTCATATTAAAAATAATTCGTTTTAAGCGTGTTCGTCTTAACGAGGTTTGATTGTATTATTATTAGATTTTATTATTTCTTTTTCTGTTTATTTATTTATTTTTACTAAAGAACGATTGTACAAACACATTTCCCCCCACCCCCAAAAAAAACCCCGGCTCCCTTTTTTTATTAAGGTCTTGCAGCCAAGTTGTAAGAATTTTTCAAAGTGGTCCGCGGGTACAGTTGAAGTGGAAAAGTGGTCCGCGACTTAAATTGAGTTGGGAACCACTGATATAGATGAACTGTTTCAATTACTATTACATAACATTAACAGTTATTTCAACACTGGTGTACGTTTAATTATTACAATGTTTCCACTCACAGTGCTGGAAAAAAATTCCCCACTTTTCCAGATTTTTCGGCAAATTTCCCTGACCAATTGTAAACAAAACTTCGAATTGAATTTCAGTTTTAGGGGAAATAGCTAGTCAGAACAGAAGTTCGGAAAAGTTTTCCATGGCATTACCAGATTTGACCAGAAAGTTTCGTTTTTCCCTAAAAATTCCAGGTTTCCCAGGCGCCTGGGGGGGATCCTGTATTAGTGTCAACGTTATACAGGGTAGGTTTCTATGTTGGGTCGAACGTATCGGCATGTTTCGAACAATTCTCGCTATCCCTCGTCAGGAAATGAATGGAGTGAGTTCCAAAACTAAACAGTGTTGCCATTCCACGTTTTTTCTGACGCAGTGTCCCCTATTGGCGGAAAACATTTCAAGCAAAAAAATACAGAGAAAGTGACATGGGGGAGTAGCTGCAATCTAATCAGTTTGCACAGTTTAACATAACCTACCACGCAATACTGAAAGAAGGCGGAGATTTATTATCGTTAACGAGGTTATCTGACATTTCATAAATACGAAAAGCTTCCAGAAAGTTCCAATTCCAAAGGGGGGTCTCCGTTGAAAAATAATAGAAGATTCCGAAATTTTACGTTTACTGGTGCAAAGTTTAAAAACATCGTTCTTAAACATCACATCACAGAACAAGAATCTCCTGTTGAAACTCTGTAGCTGTCTTGTTAACCGGGGAATAAAATTTTGTGAAACTCGTTTCACACTGGGGACTTTTTTTCACAGTGATAAGTAATGTCATCACACCATCACGCTAGGATTAAATATATAAGAACTACATAAAACGTAATGCGTTCAACATAATACGGTTAATTTCAATGACGAAAAATGTCGTCATTCGCATTTTGGTAGTCTTCCGGGCATGACGAAAAATGTCGTCATACCCAGTTAACAGGTTATGTCGATTCTACGGATTCTTACTTTCGTCACAGTTTTGTGTCCGAAAACCGTTGATGCAGTAATTTCTCTAATTAAGGACCATTTCTGCTTAACGGCGGAATTTCGCAGGCCCGGCGAAAGCTCCATAGAATTATATACAGTAAAACCTGCGTAAAGTGACCACCTACCTTTGGGACGGGACTGCAGGGGTCACCATGGACAGGTGGTCACTGTACACGACGGACTTTGATGACTAAGTCCCTACCAGTTCTCTTACAGAAAGTAATCGCTTTAACCAGGTGGTCACTTTAAAGGGTTCAACCGTACATTCCGATTGTCTTGGTTCAATGAGGCTACTTCATCACTTGACAATCGTTAGTAGGGAACGTAATTATAATTTAACGTTAATACAGTAGAACTTGCTAAAAGTAACTACCTTTCGGACTAGACTGTGATGGTCACCGTAGGCAGGTGGCCAGTATACACAACAGAATTAGGTATAGGAATGACTGAGACCCTACCAATTCTATCTTGTAAAAGGTGGTCAATTTACCAGGTTTCACTGTATTTACACATTCTTTTCCTGAATTTAGCATCCTAAGACTTCAACGAATTATCTGGAACAAAATTGACGTGACCATCGACGAACGAAACATACCTCTGGTAGAGTATCCGGGGGGGGGGATTGGGAAGGGTGGCCGTTGAAGGCAGAATTGTAATCCCAGAGAAACAAACGTCTAAGTGTATTCGAATTTGAACCACAACCCAATGAGCGGAAGGTTGTATAAATGCCGAAGACCGGTCGTTCTTTTTAAACCTGAAGTTGATAAAAACAAGAAAAGTTGTTGTATGGCTTGGGGTGGAGGTTGTCTTGAAAACGTAAGTACAACTAATAAATTAATTTTGAAATTCAAAACCATGCATAACACTTGAAAACCCCACGGAGCAGGCAGGCAGACCACAGCACTTTCCCGTCAAACCCACCATACTATTAAATAACATGGTTATATTACCAGGTCACAAGGCAAGCCCTGATAAGTATTTGCTCCTTGAAGATATATGAGCCGATTTTGCAGGAAAGGACAATGTGGGGGGTAATATTCCTTGCTCCACCCAATACATTATAGAATCCAGTCAGAAGAATACATATATAGTATAGATCGCTCTCTATATAAAAAGAACAATTCATAAGCTACAAATGAAAATACGAAGAAATCCACAATGGAAACGAACCGAAGGTGATTCGGTCAATTTCAATTCTCCCCAGATTGAACTCATCGACCAAGTATCGTATAATTGCGACAATATAGAGTCGCGATCTAATCAGGACATATTGCAAGATTGGGACAAGCTCTGTACCTGAAATAACAATAATTAATGAACGGTTTTGCCAGCAATGACAGGTCCGAAGCTAAATTCATTACAATCGCAGATTGCCAATTAATCAACCTCACAATCACACGTCGTACACTAGTTCGAAGGGACTACATCCGCCAGCGTGCGACAGAAGCTGGTTGGAGGTTAGTTACACTGTGAACGCTCAATTCATTTGACGATAAATCCTTCCGCGAGGACGAAAAATAGTGCCTCCTACTAAGGAACGATCCCTCGGACCAGAATAAAATAGAAAGACAGAAAAAGAAATCAATTTTCTGTCTATCTATCGAACGATCGATTTGGGAAATTGGACATCCATTCAGCTATCAATTGTAATTGAGTAGACATCGATCGCGAAGAATATAGTCGTGCCGGGGAGCTGGGGGGTGAAGTGAAAGAGGGGCCGTCATCTCAGCCTAGTAATAATCTTGCTCGAAATTGGTCCGTGTCCACTTATTCTTCTCAGATCCTGTATTCTATTCTTTTCTCCTCTTTCTATCAATTTCTTGTCTACAAAATGATACAGCGTCGTTCATTGACCAATCGGAATCAACAGATGATCAAATACAAAAATCAGCGGTCACTGGTGGAAATTAAAAATGAACGGACCAATGAAAATGGAAGAAATTGACCCAAGTCGCCATAGACAGAAAAGATAGCAATTTAAATACAGTAAATTATTTCAGTACCGTAGCTTTAATTGACAAATATTTTTCTGTTTAACAATGGTATTTTCGGTATCTGTTAATGCTTCATGGCATCACGTATATTCCGATAAATGACGTTTCTCTCCATCATTTAAAAATGGCTATACTCACCGGAAAACTAACCTGGTGCACTGACAAGGCGCAGAGCAGTATGATTTCGCCAGTGCAATATAGTTCGCCCTTTCTTACGTTAAGAGAGTTAATAGAAGATACATTTCGTACATAAAGCATAGACATATATATGTGCAAGTAAAATCCGGTATTTATCGAATTTACGAAAAAAAAAATCATCATATATTAAGCGATGACGTCATTCAAGTAACTGACCACTCAGAGGACTTCGTTTGCTTGGCGAGAAATTTGGCGCCTGGAATTTTGGCAATCGCGTTTTTCTGCATTCCAAATTAGGCGATAAATAGCCTAATAATGTTGAGGGTTACCTCATTTTTCGCCAATTCGCGAATGAATACTCGTTGCACGGGCGCGAATAGGTCGTCGTAGCCTTAACAACGTACAAGGTTAGCTTGCCGCGAGTACGGTGGGGGAGTTCGCAGTTCACGACCCTGCTTTATGGCGCAAGGACAACAAAGGGCATGTTGCACTATAAATAAATTATGTGATCCTTAATAATGAACATGGGATTCTTGATTTATCATGGGACCATGTGCTCCAGTGTTTTCCCTATCTTGGTCCATTTTATAATGTAAAGAGATTTTCAAGCACTTTATATAATAGAGCAGGAGAGTCTTCAACTTTTTTCACTGTTCGTTTGGATATTTTAATGGCGCAAGAGCACCTGAGCTATACTGCGCCAAACTTTTCAGTCCAAGGGTCAATTTTGCTTATTCTTGTTGGCCCGCGGGCAGTAATCCTGTGTCCGCAATATTAGAACTGAACGACGGATGAAAGGGGTATAGAAGGCGCTCCCCTGAATCCGCTTTTGTTGTCACTTTCTCTTACGTTTTGCGCACAGGCAGCGGGTGTTGTAAAGGCCGTCGCGTGCGGGTGTGCATGTTGTGCCCCGCACAAAAGCGCCTAGTAAAGAGGGGCGCTATTTCAACACAACAAATAGCAACTCTTCATGCAATGCATTCAGATCAATTATTGAAAGCATAAATAACTAAATTCACTGAGACGATAAATTTCAATGAATTTTTAAACAATTCACGAAGTAAAATTTTGCTGTAAAAATTGTACAACTTAAAGAGTAAGGGGGAAAAAAAACAGTAAACAACGGATTATCTGCTTTGTTTTAATATGCTACTATTACAAGAGTGATATGTAGGGGCGAATATAAGTTGAGAGGTACTCTTCGTTCACGAAAAGAAGTCCGATGGAACAGTTAGAAATAACGTGAGGAGACGTCACAAACGGGTTAGTTCATTACAGCAGAGGAGGACTACGATTTCAGAACTTGTTTTTAGTGAACGTTTGTCGGCGCCAAAATCAAGGTCTGAAATGTGAGTCCTCCTCTTCTGTAATGGGATAGTCCGTTTGTAACGTCACCTCCCGTTATTTCTAACTATTCCATCGGACTTCTTTTCGTGAACGAACGGTATGTGTTGTATTTGTATATTACAGAGACAAAAATTTCTTGAAACATTTTATGCAGTCGATGAAATCCAAGTGTGCACAAAGGTGTTGCTTACCTGCTCTGAGTGTTGTAACATCCCATTGCAATGAAATTTTGCATATTTAACATAGGAATATACTAGTTGTAGCTCTGTAACCGCCCCATTAATCCTATAACCTCGACCTTATGAACTCCCTGCGCATGCCCATAGTTTCGCGCCTCCAAAAGTTTCTTCTAGATACGCCACTGGGACCGAATACATATATTACAAAGTAAAATACGTAAGGAAACCATATATATTTATGATACTTTTAGTTATTAATATATAAAGCAAAATTAAACATTTTAGTGAGATTTTTAGAACTGCTTGTTTTTTGGCGAGCTTGTCAATATCAGGTCATATTTTTTATGTTGCAACTTTAAAAGTGTTTTCGAAGTGGGCGCATTTTTTTTTTTTATTTATGTTCGATCTTTTGATTTTACTAACTTCATCTTGAAAAGAGTTGTTCGCAGACGTTCCAGGTTCGGATACTGAAATCCTTCAAGGTGGAGCGGGGGGGCGATTTGTTTCAGATTTCTATATTTAACTAACAAGGGAACCCCTTTCGCTGTTCACTGCACTTTGAGATCAGACCTATGGGAGATGATAGTGCTTGACTTCCTGATCACGAATATGTAATCATTTGTCTGCTAAAATGATATGACAATTTTTTATGAATATTTGAAATCCAAAAATGACACTTTTACCCCAGGTTTGATATTTTTTTAATTACACTGTATGTGAGAAAAAAACAGGTTTGAAGTCGGTAAGATTATAAAGGATCATTATATTTAACGGATAAAAATAAAAAATTATTTCTCAGCTAATTTAAATAGTATAAAAAAAATTAATATGAAAAATGAACTTTTAGCATAGATATTTGGCGAATTTGGCGACAATTTTGAAGAGTTGGCGGGACATTTAAGTTTCGCATTCCACTAGCTATATGAACTCGTCCGCAAGTGTAACGTCAATATAGTTGTACGAGTTTCCGATTGTGAGAAAATGAAAAATATAGTGAACATAATTCAATCCGTTTTGAATTTGGTCGTTAATAAATACGACACGCTTCCGTCGTTAATAACTGACCAAGAATTTGAGGAAAGTCGGGAAGTATTGTCGAAAATCGAAAACATAATTTTTAATAACAATGTCAGTGAAAGTATCAGTTTAGATTTTGAAGACAATTGTGATTTCCGTATCGACGAAGAAAGTGATATTAGTATAGTCGGTGACGAATATTATAACTGTACTGTAAAGGGCGATCAATTGGCAAATGAATTCAGTTTAGAAAATATGCAAACAATTGTTCAGTATTTTGACAGTTGTCAAAAAAATAAATTCCAGAAAACAAACAGGAGATATCCAACAGTAAAATACCCTACTTATATTTCGAGGTTTAGAAAATATATATCAAATATGGGCACAAATATAGAAAAGTATAAAATAATAAAAAATGAAATGTTAGCCAGATTTACAAAAGCTAGGGAAAATTATTTACCTGTTCATGATATAGATTTGAAAAGATGGGCGATCCTGAAATCCCAAGAGTTAGGATTTGAGGATTTTAAATGTTCCGATAATTTTATAGATAATTTTAAGAGCCAAAACAAAATAGTTGCGCGGAAAGTAACAAAATATATCACTCAAATATACACCCAGAATATGGGCAACATAGAAGATAGTGCCATAGAATTTATTTTGCATACGAGAAATGTTACTGCTAATATTATCCCCCAACAAATTTTTAACTCTGATCAAAGTGGTTTTAATTATTTTCTTCCAAATTAAAGGCAGCTATCGCATAAAGGTGAAAAACAGACATTTTCTTTAATAGGGTCTGATTTTGGCAGAACACATTCATATACAATAATGACAATAATATCAATGAATGGGGAACTGACAGGGAAAATGTTACTTTGTTTAAGAGAAGCTGCGGAAACATTTGGCCCGACTGTTCAACGATTAACAACGTTTCAAAACGAATTTATTTCAACCTTCAAACTTATATATTACATGCTCCAAGTCGGAAAAAATGGACAAAATCAAAATGAGAAAGTGGGTAGAATGTTGTATGAAACCCATCATGTCTCCTCCTTCCTGTGTTTTACTAAGCTAATGGACAGGTAGTACAGACCCAAACACTTATTAAGATTTTCCGGAAAATTGTATATCCTTGCAAATACCCCCCAAAGCAACATCCCTCATACAACCGCTGGATGTTTATTTCTTTCGACAATATAAAAAATTTGTACAAAAAAATAATCAACAGAATAGCAATCGATGAAATGGATATTGACATACGACATCGAAATGAGATAATAAAAATGCATTCTTTGGTTCACAATCAATTACAGTCTAAAAAATATCGCCCTATATTACAATATGCTTGGTTTAGGTGCTGTTATAGCGATCATGATCCCGGAAAATTCAAAAATGTTGAGGAAATTTCTTTTGAAATTGAATACAAAAATTTTAGCCGAGATAATTGCAAAAATCTGTCATTCTTAAAATGTGCCCACTGTGATCAATTGCTTTGCTTCACTCTTTTCTTTTTTTGTACTGTATCACTTTTACGACATTCCTGAGATGTACACAGTTTAATTTTTCTCATTTTTAAATAAAGAGCATAATTCAACAATTAATCCACAATTTATGGTTACATAACTTCATGAAATAAAGTACATTTCATGAAATTTTGTTCACATTTTTTCTAATTACAATAAATGCATTTTCAAATAGCCTACTATTAAGTTTTGTTCACAATTTTTTTAAATTCCATGGTTGCAACAGCATGTGATATGCAATGACCACATCCAGGTTGGATAAATATAGCAACTTTTCATTATTCATACACATCATTTATTCATACTCATATATTCATACATCTCATATATGGATACTCATATATTCATACATTTCATTTATTTATACTCATGTATGCATGCTTATATGTATTCATGTGCTTCTTTTCCTCATGAGATAATATTTTGGAAAAAGAAATGTAAAAGAAACTTGACATGGGCTGCGATAATACGAAATAACTACCTCGAACGAAAACCTGGAGTAGCCTCCAGAATTTTCGCCAAGTATCTATGCTAAAAGTTCATTTTTCATATTAATTTTTTTATACTGTTTAAATTAGCTGAGACATATTTTTTTTTATTTTTCGTTAAATACGATGATCCTTCATAATTTTACAGACTTCAAACCTGTTTTTGCTCACATACAGTGCGATTAAAAAATATCAAACCTGGCGAAAAAAGTGTCATTTTTGGACTTCAAATATTCATAAAAAATTGTCATATCATTTTAGCAGACAAATGATTACATACTTGTGATTAGGAAGTCAAGCACTATCATCTCCTATAGGTCTTACATCTAAATGCAGTGAACAGCGAAAGGGGTTCCCATGTAAGTGTCTGTACTTTTAATTTTCCATGGTAATAATCCAGGCTCAAGGAGGTAAAGTTAAGGTTTTCCCTGACTTTTCCAGGTTTGACCGAAAAAACTCGTTTTTCCCTGACTTTCAGAGATGATTTAAAATTCCCTGACAATTCCAGGTTGCGTGAGAATCCTGGAAATATGTCATGGGTAGTCAACAGTTGTCTCCTTTTCGCTGCGTTAATTAATGAAATACATAAATAGAGTAAATAAAGGCGATAAAGGAAAAAAATAAAGAAAAATAATGTAATAAAATACGTAAATAGAGTTTAATAATAAAGGCGGCTTAACAGCTTTGTGAACACACGTATATTTGTTATCCAATTCGCGATATTTTAATAAAACTCCTTGCCGAGGGAATGAAAATGTTCCAGTCATCAACATTTACGTCATATTTGTGACGGATTTCAACGTTTATCAATAGTGTTTGCCATGCAGAAGCTTCGCCGCAATCATTAATTATTTATTAATTATTTATTAATCATTAATTAATCTAAGTAGAAATGCGTAGATATTCAATTGTGAAAAAACAATGGCGTTTTCATACAGCTCGTTTATTTAAACTCCATCAAATAATGTGGCAATTTTGAATAACTAAATTTTTTATTAAGCATCATCGTCGCTGTAAACGTTTGAAAAGTTTTCTTTTTCGAAACTGGCAACAACTCCCTTTTTGCCTTATCACCTGCGTTGGAAAGGTTCCCGCCAAAAGTTTGGGTAGAAAGCCGAAATTGGTGATGCCAAACGGGGAAGAGAAAAAAAAAAAAAATCAAATTTCCCCTCAATTTCCTCCTATGTCTACTTACTTTATAACAAGTGCAGCTTAATGGGGTCCGCGGGAAGTGTGGGGGGGGGGGGCATCAAATTTCGCAGCAAAATACCCTTTTGCGGTTCCATATCTATACCATACTGCGCTAAAAAAGTTTTTCGCATTTAATAAAAACCCCGTTATTTCTGATTAAAACGATAAACAATTTATTCTGGCTAATTAATTTTTTTTTTATTTTAAAACCTACAAAGATTGTTTTTTCCCCAGTTCCTCCCTTTTGTTTTTACCGTTACGCAGAATAAGATGGAACGATTATAACGTCACCTTAGTAAGTTAATGAACAATGTCCATTCACGTCAAAACTTTGGTTCTAAAAATTAACTTCTTTAAACCGGTTTTAGAATAAAGAAAATAAAGTTATTTAGCCTTTAAAAACTCTTTATATAAATACAGAAGCACACACACATATGGTATAATTTCTTTTATATGCGCGCCTGCATATAAATATAAGCAAACGCTTAATTATGGTTAATTATATATACGCCGTGTGATATATGCAACCACTAATAGCGTAAGAAATGGGCTACAAGACATTCTTCTCTATATTGCATGACCTTTAAAGTTACTCAATTT
>QLNU02003225.1:104509664-104526020 GCA_006491805.2 Dysdera silvatica | reverse complement strand
TTCCTGTTTAGCACAACTGCCTGACCAGTCACGAAACTTTCAACTAAATTTCGGTTGCCGGGAAAACGGCCTCACGTTTATGGGAGACAACCATTCAAAATAGAAGTAAAGAAAGTTTTCCCTTATTTTCCCAGGCTTTGACCAAAAAGTCTTGTTTTTCCCTCATTTTTCCCTAACCTTTTCAGCAAAATTCACTGACCAATCACAAAACTTTCAACTAAATTTCGGTTGCTGGCGTAGAATAGCCCAGATGCTCTTGCGCCATAAAAAATCCAACCAACCAACCAACCTAAATTTCGGTTGCGGGAAAAATGGCTCCACGTTCGTGGGAGATTTAGCTATTCAAAATAGAAATAAATGGAACTTTTCCCTGACTTTTCCAGGTTTTGACCAAAAAAGCTTGTTTTTCTCTGACCTTTAGGGGCGATTTCGAATTCTCTGATAATTTCAAGTTACGTGGGAAACCCTGTAGAGCCAACACTGCTGGGTTCTGGTAAAGCCCATGTCCTCAGCGTCACACTGTAGTCGATTGGCGCCCCCCCCCCATACTTTTAGGAATTGAAGCCGAATTAATGATATATCAAGTTGTTTTTTTATTAGTTTTACGGCTCAAAGACTACAGTGGTCATGCTGCGCCGGGACCTACTGTTTTCCGAGGAATCCGAACCTCTTAAGGCCTAGGGAACCAAACCCCGGACTACAGTGAGCAGTGCGATCTTTATGAGATCTCTGAGTAAGCGTTCTTTTTGCACTGCTGGGAGTCGAACCCGGATTAGCCGCGCAATAGGAGAACGCGTTACCACACTGCGCCACCCGCGAGCCGATATATCAAGTGTTAAAGGTCTAGTTAAAGGTATGTATTTCCCCTGCAGTAATGAAGCGTTACTTGATATATCAAGTGAACGCTTTATTACTGCAGAGGAAATACATACCTTTAACTAGTTAACTACTCATATGAGTCGCCTTATTATAAAAGGCGTGCAGTCCCTTCCCCGAGTTACGTTAAAGCGCCCTTTCAGACCCTCAAATTTTAGATCCCCCCCCCCACGAACAAACTCGACATATTTCCATAAATTCCAATAACTTAGAGATTTCTCATAAAATTTTAAGAAAAAATAAACGGAAAATTATCATTTCACGCTATATATACACACATTAATTTTGTGTGTGTGTGCGTGAGGTAATTGAACTCTGGCGAAAAATATAATACGCCCTTTTAACAGCCAGAAGCCTCCCCCCAGTAAAAAATCCTAGCTGTGCCTCTCATTTGCGTACGCAGGAGGGCGCTTATGAGGGGGGGTTGTACCCCCACCCCCCATTGCAATGAAATTTTGTATATTTAACATAGGAATATATGAGTTGTAGCTCTGTAACCCCCCGCCCCATTGATACTATAACCACCCACTTATGAACTGCCTGCGGCGCCCCTGCACTACAGTAACCATGACGTCGTAAGCTTAATTTCTTTAGCAATTTAAAGATTGATTAAATTTATTAATCGTTTCGCACTTCGCCCCATTTTCAAGAAATTCAGAATCGTCTTTTTTTTTTTTTTACGTAATCGCGAATTAAAAAGAAGCGATAAAAAGCACGACTTGATAAATCAAATATCGAATAAAACTATTTAAATAAAAAATTAAAGCAATTGATAGGAAAAAAAGCAAATGCGCTAACGACAAATAAAAAATAAATTAACTAATCGTTTCCAGAAATATCATTTCGGGAAAAAAGAAAAAAATAGCGCCTCGCCAATCGCACTTGAAGAAGCGCAAAGAAACATCGACTTGAAATCTCAAACAATTAGGCGCAATCATAAACCCTCGTAATCTTCTACCTGATAATCAGGAGAAGGTAGAAAAGAAAAAAAAAAAAAAGGAAAGTCAATCAGTTCGAAATAAATAATCTTTTACAATTTCATTTTTTCTCCTCCCGCTCCCGTTTTTTTCACGTCCGGGAGAAAAAAAGGAGTTATAGAAAAACAAATGAGAAGGACTCTAATCCCTCTGCCGCCGCAAAACGCAATAGATTCGCTCCAGGTCAGGCGCTCAAGCCTGAAAATAAAAAAAATATAAAAAATTAAAAAAAAGGGGGCAAAAAAAAAAAATAATAATAAGCGGCGACAAAAAGAAACAAACAATGCTACTTACCGCACAACGAATTACTTTCTCATTTAAGTACCAGGATTCGTCTTTTTTTTTTTATTCTGGCTTTTTTTTTTCTCTGCTTTTAATTTCGCCTTTTTTTTCCCTCTTTCTTACGATTGCGTTCTTTCTCCTTTTTCCTCCTTTTCTCGAACCATTGATTCCCTATTACACTATTAAAGTCCCACCTAATTATTTTAAATGACTGCATCACTTCGGCGGTACAGACAATAGCTCACAGGACAGCGGTTATAATGGCTTAATTAAAGGACCTTTTTATTGGGCCGGGACAACGCGGCCGTTTAATTAGGGATTAAAAAAAACGGCCGAAAGAGACTTTTTTTTGTATGTTCCTATCAGATCCTTTCACTTCGAAAGAGACAATAATATCCCTGGAGAGAATTTACGACACGGTGTACTGACAACGGCTACCGATAGATGGCGCTGAGAGAGAGAGACTTCAAAATTTGATTTGCAATTTATATAGTTTGCCTTCCAAACAGGGGCGGACTGCGCCGCCGGCCAACCGGCCCGGTGCGCCTTCTGATAGTCCAAGGTTGGCGCCCTTTGAGAGGACCCCGTCCGCCCCTGGTTCCAAAGGTTGTTACTCATGGGTCATTTGTGACGGGACTGACCGCCTAAGGCGATCTACGAAAAACAATGCATTTGCCGGCAACCAGGCTTATCGAGAGTAGCGCCTAATCTGGTGAGTCCGAAAGCAGTGATGGGCTTAGGTCTGGGCCAATGCCAGATTAGGGATTTTATGAGCCCTAGGCCGAAGGTGAGAATGGGCCCCTCAAGGCCTCCATTATATTTAGTCAGTGAGTTTTATTTAAAGTTCATCGTCTATAATATTCTGGTTTACCAATTATGAAACTTTAACTTTTGCAAATAAGATTAAAGTAAATCTTGTACTTAAATAATATCAAGCCCGACACAGTTGACCGATGAGGGGTGGGGCGGCCGGGGCTCCTAGACCTGCACGTAAATCGGGCACTGGTATATAGATCCCCACGGAAGCTTTGAAGGGACCTTGTATTATTTAAGCGTTATTATAACCCCGTTTATACATAATTGCCCCCCGAAATTTTCATTGCTGATATGCCTGAATATTGAAATAATATAGCCTAATTCAAGGAAAAAACTGATTTACTGACAATATTGCAAGGGTCATGTTCTTTAGGAGGCTCGTTCTATATCTTCTAGCCTAGCAACCACAGAAACCTTAATCTGGCATTGCCCGAAGGTGACGGTTATAATCACTAGGACGCGTAGACAGTGGCGGATTTGGGCCTCAAAATCCCATGAGCCGAACATTTCCATAAGGTGTTTTGGGCGAGCTCAAACTGAAAATTTTTGGGTTCGGACGAGCCTAAAAAAATGAGCCCGAGCCTCTAGGAGCAATATATAATAAACCATGGGCAGAGGAACAAATGAATCTAAATTTCTAAATACTGCGGAACGTCTTAAAAAAAGAAAAAAAAAAGAAGAAAATTCAACCAAAATAATCTTCCTTGATTTGCTAATACAATTAAATCCACTGTCTCTTTAGATTACAGCTAATTTAATACAGCCTCCCGACATATTCCCCAACCCTAAAATAGACATTTAATTAATGACAATTTGGCACGCATAAATTTATGTCTTGTGGCGCAAGGTCAGTTAAGGCCATGCTGCACCAAGACCTACAGTTTTATCTATCCCTGAAATAGACGTTCAATTCATGACCGTTTGACATACGTTTATTTATGTCTTGCGATGCAACAAGGGCAGTTACAACCATAGGCGTAGAGTTACATGGGCCCGTGGGACTCGAGTCCCCCCCCACCGCTAAAAAAAAATAATTTACCAATGTTTTTGAAAATACAAATTTAGTTTATGCAAATTAGTTCGGCGCATTTTCATGGAATTTATTTTAAACGCACTCATTTTCTTGGTGATTTTACACCCATAGGGCTTTTTTCTCCAAACTCGAACGCTGACATTAGGACCTCTTATTGATGGTTTATTTGTTTTTTTGCTTTTACGGCTCAAAGACTACAGTGGTCATGCTGCGCCGGGACCTACTGTTTTCCGAGGAATCCGAACCTCTTAAGGCCTAGGGAACCAAACCCCGCTCTTATTGATGACCAACAACTAGAAAAGCTACTTCTGTATCTTGCGGGGGGTTTAAACGAGTGTTCAATGGCCTATCCCACTCCAACACACGCCTGTGGGAGTCGCCGTCAAAGGAGAGATCGCTTTGAACTAGGGGCTCTACTTTGGCTACACTTTTAAATAAAAGCAGATGTCTAATTGTGTTGTATCTTTTGCATTGCTCACCTACAATGGAAAAGATTTTTTGGACTGGAAAAAAGGGTTAAGGCCATATCCATTACCCTAGAGTTCTCATAATTATTGGAAGGCCCCCCAAGCACATTTTATGTGATTGATTGATTGTTTGGCTTTTTTATGGCGCAAGAGCATCTGGGCTATACTGCGCCACATTTTATGTACATTTATACATTACAGTATATGTAAAATCGCAATTTATTTCAGATTATTGGAAGGGAATTGGCCCATATAACTCTACGCCTATGGCCGTAACTGGATGTTTGTTACAGAGGAGGAGAAGGTCTAAAAGTTCCAGAAGTAGCTCTAAAAGTTACAGGAGCAGCTCAAAGAACTACAGAAGAGCTTAGAATCCGTTAATAATAAATTTATTAAATCCAAACAGGTTACAAATACTCTTACGTTGGGAGTTTGTTTGTTTTACGGCTCAAAGACTACAGTGGTCATGCTGCGCCGGGACCTACAGTTTTCCGAGGAATCCGAACCTCTTAAGGCCTGGGGAACCAAACCCCGGACTACAGTGAGCAGTGGTACTTACGTTGGGAGTAAAACACAGAATTATAAAAAATCGTCAATTGGAATACAATAAAAACACTTAAAAGTTAAGGGACATAAAATGGTAAGGACAAGAATAAGAAACATGACAGATAAAAAACCGCCAGAACTCGACAAAAAGCAACGAGAAAAGGCAATGTTTTAATTAATACATTTTGTTAATATATTTAATAATAGTAAATATCTAAGTAGGCTAATATATTTAACATTAATGAATAAATTTCTTAACACAGATTTTGCATTAATAACTTCGAGATACTAAAATTATATTTTCTTTTATCATTACCGTAGAGCGGATGAAAACTCAAAACTTCGTAGAATACATGGTGTACGCAATATCTACCGTAAAAAGCTATTCTGAATACATTTTTAAAGTCGAAGTATAATTTCCATCATCGTATACAATTTCAAAGAAAGCAAAAATGTACACTAATTTATTTCGAGAAAAAATATTTCCCATTTTTACAAATTTACGTAGACAACACTGATTTAGACTTCTTTAGACTATGAAAAAAAAAAGAAATGTGTGTTATAGCTTAATTTGAGTAACTGTAACATTGGGCAGAATGAGGCTTGAGTTGGCGCATGTATTTTAATTAAATAGAAGTTACAAATAAAGTTGGGCACTCCATTTTTTTTTAAATTGAAATTGCGACATTGCTTTGACACAGGGTTGGCAAATTTCTGCCAAGGCGGTTAAAACCGCTGGTTATAACTGGCATGGCAGAAACTAGTTTCTGCCACAAAAGTGGCAATAACCGGCAGAAATCCAGAAAATATATATTTTGGGCGTTAAAAACTTACTAAATGACAAAAAGGAATGCATTTTGAATTGGGTTTAGTTACAATGTGTATAGTATTTATTCAAAGGTTACATCATAGCAAATTCACTAGCATTTAAGTTCAGGCTGATCTTTCCAATGAAGCAGTCTATAGCAAAAGATTAGTTTTGCTTCCATTTCCTAATTCAAACAATTTCTTAATTTATTAGGAATAGACCAATAGCTTAAGAAAAATATTCTTCCAAGCCCATCTGTTGGCGCAGTATAGCCCAGATGCTCTTGCGCCATAAAAATCCAAACAAACAAGCCCACCCGTGCCGCAGACGATATCATCACTGCATAAGTAAACAGTCACAAAATCTTCATTTATAGTTTTCTTTAAACTATACCACCACATAGAAATCTGGACATTTTCTAAGATTTTATTGGAGTAGTATGTTTTAGGAAAAGGAGCTCATTTTGCTCAAGAAGCTATAATGTGAAGTACAAAATTTGGGTTAATGACATTAAAGAATTTCATAGTGTTTTCTTCCTGCTCCTGTGACAATTTAGATCAGCGGTCGCCAACCAGTGGTTTACGAGAAAATTTTGGTTGTCCACAAAAAAATCTGGACATTATTTGCATTTTTAATGTTTTATTAAAAATAAAACAAAAATAATATTCTAAGAAATTCTCATATTCTGAATGACAATTTTCGCCTTTATATTTCATTAAATTTACGGAAATATGGTCCGAGGGATTTAAAATTTCAAAAACTAAATACGTATCTATTCCTGTCACTTTCACCAATTCGGAGCTGAATCGGCGCGACTTCATAACAAAATTTTCTGTCAAATTTTTATTGTTTGAATATTTCGTTTTTTAAATTTTTTTTTTCGCCGCCGCGTTTTAATGCGCTCTTAAACTTTGCGCCCTAGGCCCGGATATAGTCGCCCTTACGGGAAATCCGGTCCTGTCTAGGGGCTCACTTTTTTCTAGGGGTGAGCCGTACACCTCAATGCTTAGAAGAAATTTTCTAGGGTTTAACTTCCTAATTACGCCAACGGAGTATGCACCAAAAATCGTAGTGCCCTGAGCGGTTCCGCTTTTGGGTAACCCTTATATTCTGTTTTCAGTGTAAAAGTGCACGGAAACCTTAACATTTATCCAAAATTATGTTTCATTACATATTACTAAATTAATATATTGAAAGCACACACACGCCATAAAGTGTAGAATCGAATCACTTTAACGCAAATTATTCTTAATACAAATTGTTCCTGCAACAATGACCAACGGACCGACTCAATCGAGTCGTGGATAACTGAATACCTCGCTTATATATATATACGAATAAAATCTTTTATAACCAAAATTATTCCCATAGGATTAATGTTAAATTTCCCCGCTATAACGAATAATCTCTGCGAGACGCCCTCGGATAATCGAATAAAGACCTGACCATTTAGCTTGAAAATTAGTGACAAACAAAGGAAAAAAAGCATGCAGATGAAAATTTGCCTCTATATAAACTTCTCCTCTCACCACCAAATTGAAGAATTTTCAATATTTCCCCTATTACATAGCCCTGCGTAATAGTGAAATATAAAAGTTTGACATGTTGCCGCCCCCACCCTCCCACTTTCCTTAGAAATGTGGGAGGACCAATTATTCTAACCACAAACGTTTGTTCAATAGTCATTTTCGCGTTGTGGCGATATTTTCGGACAGACACTAAGTGTGCAATACAATGAAGGCAAAACGTGACTGAGTTTATACGATAAACTAAAAGTTTTAAAGGCAATGAAAAGAATAAAATAAAATATAAATTTTCATCTTTCTATCATAGAATTCCACTTCTCCACTCGCTCTGGGAAAGCCCCTCCCCACTTACACTTTTTTGTTTTGGTCGTCGAATAAAATGTACTTATTCATTAAAATTTCGTTATTTTATCTTACAATAATGCACATAACGTGCACATATATGATCTCCCATCCTGCATATTCCGCGATTTTCTATCGTATTTAGAAGAAGGAAAAGGGGTGTCAAAATATCGCTGTGCATAGGATGCCGCCCGCCTTAAATCCCGGGTTTCAACCCAAACACTTTAGTTAATCCGGATTTCGGTTGATCGTATTTCGGTGTAATCCAGGCTCAGCTGTGTGTATGTATATATACAGGGTCTTTCAGAAAATGCGAGGCCAGGAACAGCCCCCTCCTTCTGATAGGTCCTGTATATATATATAATATATTACATACACACAATCTACTCCTAGGCACCCGGCCCCCACCTCACAATAATTTTGAAAACCCTACGCCTATGGTTATGATTACGCGGCGCCAAGACCTAAAGTTTCACCCACTCCTGAAATAGACGTTCAATTCATGACCGTTTGACACACGTTTATTTTATGTCTTATAGCGCAAAAGCATCTAAGGACATGTTGCGCTAGAACCAAACGAGAAAATAAATTTCAATAAAATGAAATTGACCTACAGTTCTCTAAAAGATCGAACGTGGTCGTCCAGAACAGCGGTCGCCAACCTTTCGGACCTCACGGACCACTAAATTCATAATTTTAAATCCCGCGGACCACATTTCGTGAATTTAGTGCAATATAAAGGCGAAAATTGTCATTCAGAATATGAGAATTTCTTAGAATATTATTTTTGTTTTATTATTAATAAAACATTAAAATGCAAATAATGTCCAGATTTTTCTGCGGACCACCGGTTGGCGACCGCTGGTCTAGAATGTCAAACTCCGGAATACGGGCTGATGGAAAAGTTGTATTTTTATGGCGCAGGGACAGTGAGCACCATTCTGCGCCAAACAAGGTGAGAATTGATGGAAAACAGCGGCACCAATTCTATAACAGCATTTTTCGCATAATAAATGTGCTACCGCTGTACCGCCGCAAAGCGCTAAATTTAAAGGTTTATAAAAAAAAGGCGCTAAAAATACAGGTTTGTCGAAACTGAGTAATCATGTCATGGCACCCTTCACTAATAATTTGCACATTTAAAATACATTTAACGACATTAGTGGGAACTTTAACAGTAATACTATTACACGAAATTTTTACAATACCATTACAAGAAAATTTTCAGTAATGAAAACTTTATCGTAAGCTAACCTTAATCGGCTCTTTTTAATGAAAATTAACAGTAATAACTTCATTAAGGAATGAAAATTTAACATTTATATCCTCATTAGAAATGAGAATTTAACATTAATAACCTCATTAGGAATGAGAATTTAACATTAATAACCTCATTAGGAATGAGAATTTAACATCAATAACCTCGTTAGGAATGAGAATTTAACATTAATAACCTCGTTAGGAATGAGAATTTATCATTAATAACCTCATTGGGAATGAGAATTTATCATTAATAACCTCGTTAGGAATGAAAGTAAATGAAAATTAACAGTAATAACTTCATTAAGGAATGAAAATTCAACATTTATATCCTCATTAGAAATGAGAATTTAACCTTAATAACCTCATTAGGAATGAGAATTTAACATTAATAACCTCATTAGGAATGAGAATTTAACATTAATAACCTCGTTAGGAATGAGAATTTAACATTAATAACCTCGTTAGGAATGAGAATTTATCATTAATAACCTCATTGGGAATGGGAATTTAACATTAATAACCTCATTGGGAATGGGAATTTAACATTAATAACCTGATTAGGAATGAAAGTTGATAACGCTAATAATTTGGTTCAATAAATGAAGATTTAACATTGATAATCTCACCGACAAATGGAAATTTAACATTAGCAACTTCATTAATAAATGGAAATTCAACATTAATAGCTCCATTAACAAATGAGAATTCAAAGTATTATGAACCTCATTAATAATGAAACGTGAACCCTAAAATCATCGCATTTGCTCAGACGAGTATTTGCACCTGCATCGAATTCATTTGGGGGAAAATGGCTCTAGGGGAGATTCAAGCATATCCGGCTCGCAGAATAATAGGCAGCTTTCGGGTATAGATGGCGGCTTTATATCTCGTTGTCGTTCTTAGCTCTCTATCCCATAGGGTAAAAAAAAAACCAAGGGTTACGACTTTTAGCAGACGCATTACTAGACTTTTAGTAATGGTCAACACCGTTCTCGGAGTAGTTAAAAAAAAAGGTTAAGGATTTTAAGTGTTTCTCCAAACTAATTTCCATAAGTTGCGACTCCAAAATATTTTTTACGTCTTCGGTTAACTTCTTTATTGTTGATATTTATAATTGGCACATGATTACAATTATTATTATTTTTTAAATAAGGATTTCTAAAATAAAAAACGATTTTTCAAAACTAAAAATACAGAAACATTAAAAATGAGAAGAAAAACATCTTTAGATATATAAGTGCAACGAAAAAATAACGAATGGGATTCATAAGGTTCTTAGAAAAGAGAGGTGGCACATAGCCGCCATTTTCTTGCCATCGTATCACGTAATCTCATTCACTGCTTTGTTAAAGTTGAGAGATTTACAAGTGTATTATTTTTAATAATATAAAGTGAAATGGGTGAGTGTGCCGCTGGGAATTTTTCTGATTAAACATAGAATGTTTATAGTGTAAGTTTGTTTTGATTATTTGCATTATAATTTTACATTAATCGAAAACTAAGTTACGGTTGCAAATTGTATTTATTGGCGACATCTTAAAAGTTGCGCCAATGTTTACATTCGTCGGGTAATCGCGAAGTGTTGATTATTTTTATGCCAAAATAGCGATCATTGCTCCAAAACTGAAAACCTTTATCGCCAAGGTAAATGAAACCGGAAGTATGAAGGAAAATGGCGGCTGATGCGCTAGCCTATAATTCTAGGGATTCTAGGTATTCACATGCAAGGAAACCTCTCTAAATTATGTATATATTAAGAAAATTTTCGATGTTGGACTACATAAAAACGTTTTACTGTAATGACTAAATGGCTAATTAATATATAATAATTCGAATCATTAGAAAATAGTACACCTTATATTTATAGCAACACCATGACATCATAGACTTTAATACAAAACTTACAACCTATTGTTTGTTATAATTCATTAGACTATCTTTTAAGATACAAGCTATTATTTATATGTCATTATTTTATATTTATCATTTTTACTTAAATTTTCTGCAACTCTAACATTTTACAGTGACTGACAGAGCACACTGTATTAGTATGACCAGTGATTCACACGCGGCGCATTGTCTGACCGCTTGCGTCTGTCAAAACTAGGTGTACGAATATAGTGCGAACCTAATTTTTTAATTTACTGGTTAGAAAATTTAGATTATAATTCGTTCACACTTAGAAAGTTGAACACGCGTTTGACAGATGCTTTTTTCTCGTTATGTGTTTAAATTACTGCTTTAAAAAAAAAAATCCACTGTTTTGGTCCGCAATTTACTACTGCCTTGTCCCAACCACAGAAACATTGTCACGAGGTCTGCAATTTACTAACAGCAGTTATATGCAGGGAGGAAAGTCACTATATAATATTAAATATAAAACTTGAAGATAGAAAGAAGGAAAGATCAGCCCTTAAAAAATGTTTATTTAAATTAATGAACATTTACATTAAATGTCGGCTTATTACTTGTAGGTCTGTAATCCACCATTTTACTGTTCTTGTTTCAGATAGCAGAATATCCAACTAATCAAACAACAATCAATCAACGTTTATTGGCGTAGTGATACCAACGCCGATGGTATGGCGTGATTAGATGGTGAAACGTTCGAAAGAAAATAAATATTTCTGCCTTCGGTGGGACCTGAACCCACGACCTTCCACTTGCCGGGCGGAGGCTCTACCCACTGAGCTACGAAGGACAATATATAATCTCTTTACGAACGTATATATATTGTTGCCAATATCCAACAAATGTTCGTTAAGAATGGAGCCTTTAATTTTTTTTTAATTCAATGAATTGACATTTCAACTTATATAAATTTATATATTAATGGTATAAGGTGTGCACACACATAGCCTGTTAACCGCTACACAAACATTCGATCAAAAACCGGCAACCTGTTTGGCGCATTAAATGTATTCCTCCGCTAATTTGAAAAGCCTAGTCGCACCTAAATTACAAGGGATTTCCCACGGCTCCAAAGCAATGATAAATACGTTGTTTTGGCGCTTTTTTTTTTTCCCCCCGCCACATAGCCAAACTGTCAGAACGGGATCTTTTCCCAGGGCCTAATGCAGTATCGGTCCATTTTCCCGCCCGCTTAATGGCCCCCCAGGACTGTAATTTTCGTGTAAGAACACGATTTTTTTTTCGGCAACCCAAGGTAATCCGCGTTTTTATCGACCCTTTTGCGGCCAGAGACATTAATTTCATCCTACATAAATCCCATTTTACCGACTTTTCATCAGCGCAAACCGTCCTACATCTTCTCCGAAGAATGATTATCCGAAAAGCCCATTTTCGTACAGCTCCGGAAAAATTGATACGGACAGGTAATGCAGCTTTCCGAAGAACAGGGGGAAGGGAAAAAAAAAACCAAAAAACCGGAGAGATTGGACTTCCTGTTTTGTGAACGGGTAAATTCCCATTCCAGTCCCCGACGTTTTCCAAAATTACACGTACGCAGGGTTTTACACATACGAAGAGGTTCCATAACACTCTGGGGATTGCGAAAAGAAAACGATTTGTATCCGTAGTTAGAAATAACGGAATTGACATGGACCTATCGCGAGGATGCGAGCTAATAGACATCCTGGAAGAGAGACGCCAATATGATCAATTTCTGCCCAATCATATTTGAAATGTAAACGGTATAGCAAAGCCATTTTACACCATTCAGATTGGTCAGGTAACGGAACACTACGCAGTATAAGTGAATTGAATGAAGTAGTACAGCGTTTCAGGCGTAGCAAAATCTTTACTACGCTTGAAACGTTGTGCTTCAATTCATTTACACCATTCTTAATATGTCGATTCAAGATTTACACGTAAAAATTTGTGAAATTTCTTGACGAAGTAGTAAAATTTCACGATTTTGTATCGAAACGAGCGAATTTTCATGATTTTGTACCAAAACTAGGAAAATGTCATAATCTCATGTCTAAATTAGGGAATGCCATAATCTCGTGTCAAAATTAGGGAAATACCATAATCTCAAGTGAAAATTAGGGAAATGCCATAATCTCATGTGAAAATTAGGGGAATGCCATAATCTTATGTCAAAATTAGTGACATTTTAAAAATAAATCCATTTAACTAAAGGGTTTCGTTAGTTAAATTCGGTGACAAAATTATCGTAAGTCACATCTGGCTAAATATTATAAACAAGCTATAATTACTATTTATACCAGTGGCTCCCAACTCAATTTAAGCCGCGGACCACTTTGAAAAATTTTCACGAGTTAACAGGACCTTAATAAAAAAGGGAGCCGGGTCTTTTTTGGGGAAAATGTGTTTGTAAAATCTTTCTTTGAAAATAATAATAATAATAATAAAGAGAAAAAGAGAGAAAATCTCATGATAATACGGTCAAACCTCGTTAAGACGAATTACTTTTAATACGAACCGTTTTCTGAAGTTCCGTCAGATTGTAAAATACTACAAATATACCATCAATTTCATTTTTATATTTAATAATAATTTCTAAAAGTATTTTTTTTTTTTCAACTTTTTTTTTTAAAATAATGACCCGTCTGGCGGACCATTTGGAACTCCTTCGCGGACCACCAGTTGGGGACCACTGATTTACACGAAAGTGTAAAATAGTGTAACGATTTAAATTATTAGTCGCCTTAAAAAACTGACATTTAAAAAAAAATTGAAAGCCTTTATAACCGAATAAAGCAGCATATAAAAAATTCAATTTTAAAAACAGGGTAAAGCTACTTCATGGTCAGCCGATACGGTATCGATTTCTGAAAATTATTATAAAAGGGGCGCATGGAAGGTGGGGGATGGGGGAAGCTGGCTATAAACAGAATTGAAACATTTCATATTGAAAGGGGTCGAAGGATTCGGTGACCTCAAATTCACAAAAAAAAAAATCATTGACCGTTTTTTCGATTCCCAAACTCACATGCGTACATTGCCAAAGTACATTTCGAATGAAATATGCCGGTGGCGCCAGTAATTTTCCCTATAACCCCTTTCGTCGCCAACTTCATCTCTCTAATGTAAGTTCCCTTTTGAAACACTCGGTTGAAATCGGTTTTTCCTCTTACCCTATATCATCTCTTGCTACATCATTTCGGCTAATGCAAAAACTAGGGGAAAGGAACAGGAGAAGGGGACTGAAGTCATGTACAAAAGGAAGGGGAAAAAAATTCAAGGAGGGTATGGAGATTGGCGGTATGCCGCGAAATTGGCGCCGAAAAAGAGAGCCGAAATTCAGGCACAATACAAGCAGTTTTACATTACAGTGGACCCTCGATTTTGGGAACATTGAAGTTCGAAAAAGGAAATTAATGTTAATTCCATAGGACACCTTGAGGATCCATGCATTGGTTCGCAAATACACGAGTCCACTGGACATTAGAATGAAAACGACGACTTTCGAAGTGATTCCAGCAGCTTTTTTAAAAGTAAATTATGACATCATCACTGGCAAAAAGTTAATAAAGGGGTGAGGGTTACATAGCTACAGATTTATATCGAAACCTAAGTTAATAACATAATGTCATAATTAATCATTATCCACTAGCCTATGCGGGGGAGGTGATGGGGTAACCCCAAATCATAGTGCAATTTTGTATATTATACACATGAATGCATGAAGTTGTAGCTCTGCAACCCCACTCCCTATGGACCTTCTGCGTACGTTAATGTCGTTATCACATAGTATGTATAATTACGAAACGGTGTTTATGTGAGTTGGTTGGTTGGTTGTCTTTCTTATGGCGCAAGGGCAGCAATGTTTATGCATGAGTTGGTTGTATTTTTATGGCGCAAGGACAGCAACGTTTATGCATGAGTTGGTTGTATTTCTTATGGCGCAAGGACAGCAACGTTTTTGCATGAGTTGGTTGGTTGTATTTTTATGGCTAAGGACCGCAATGTTTATGTATGAGTTGGTTGTATTCTTTATGGCGCAAGGGCCATTCTGCGCCAGTTTATGTATATGTGAGAGAGAGAGGGTGATTTCATTATATATCGTACATGTGTATGCTGTCAGTATTATAATTATTATGATTTTATTGTTCGAAATAGTCATATTCGGTGGATATTTATGAGGTGGATATTTATTAAGAGCGAAATGAGCCCAAATATTAAAATATTAGGTCCTGGGTTTGTTACACAGTTGTGTTTTCCTGGGACCTACTACAATATGTAAACGACTTGCTTCATGGTATGTAACGTATGGAGCTCGGATTATATGCAGCTGCCCATTTTAGAGTTCATGCATATAAATGCACAAAAACGATGAATTTCCAGAATAAATGCATATTTTAAGGGTTTTAGTAATTTTAAGAATTTTGTTCTTCTCTTATGGGAAAGTGTTTACCAAGATGCTAAAGTTAAACTTTCCTCTTACTTCTTATCTGAGCGGAAAGGCAATGGAATTTGTAAACATTTGAGTATTTCCGTAGGGCGCCAAAAACGTAGTCATAACTGAATTATACCCGCCATCTTTGTTAGGAAAACAAAAAGATTAGTTTTATTGTGCTAGCCTGGTAACTGATCGAAGGTCAGATTAAAACAAACACTTATTCTAAAATTCCACATCATTTCCCCACAGCGATAGACATGGGTCTATCATCGATAAACTATTCGTAATAGATAACGAGCAAAAATTTATGAGTACCGTCCGGTATCTTCTGGAAAAGATCCTTTTGGCCATAAAAATGCTATTACATGATAGAAGATAAAGCTTAACTGTTTAGAACAACGAGAGATACATTGCGATATACAGTCATAGAATTTGTGCTGTATAAAACATATGATTTAATGTATATCGAGTTTTTCTACTTGGCTGTTAATAAATCTATTTGTTTTAAAATGCAGAACGTAAGATTTTCAAGCGTTAAAAAAAATTTTAAGCACATATTTATTCATTTTAAGTACATATACAAACCTCAAAATATATACTGTATATTTTGAGGTTGTTTAGTGCATATTTTGCTGGGTTTTAGCGCATCTAATCCGGGCTTTAGTCATGTATATGCAGAAAACAAAAAATATTAGTATTATTATACTGACATAATCCCCAACCAGCAAGTCCTAAACAGATTTAAAAAAAAAAAAAATGTCAATTTCAATTCTGGGAAGTTGGCATATTTCGGACACACAGCGAGGGGCGAAATACCAACTACTCCAATTGGCACTGGTGGGAAACAACATGGGGGGGAGAGACCTAGAGGCCCTGTCTGGGATTACAGCGCCGCCCCCGGCGGCCACCCTTCCCGATGAAACCCTTGCAAAAAAAAAAAAGAAGAAAGGAAGAGACCTAGAGGCAGAAAGAAGAGGATGGGTGACTTAAAGGCTTGGACTAGACCTGTGGTTCCCAACTCAATTTAAGCCGCGGACCACTTTTCCACTTCAATTGCGCCATAATTCAATTGCCATAAATTCTTACGAGTTG
>QLNU02003225.1:104495085-104509564 GCA_006491805.2 Dysdera silvatica | reverse complement strand
CTTATGTCATTTTCTATAGTATTCTTTTTTTTTTTTTTTTTTTAAGCGTCCAATTATTAGATATTTCGGACAGATGTGCCGATAGATTATAAAAAGACTCTTACAATATAATAATTATATGTTTATTCGAGTGAAAAGTTTTAGATACGTTCGCAATGGTGGGGGGACGACCGGCGCCTGAAGCCTAATGGTTAGAGCATTTGACCTGCGATCAAGAAGATGTGGCTTTGGCGCCCAACAGGCGCTGAAAAATCGTTTTCTTTGGGAGTATTTAATCACCATGTAATTTTATGTTATCACATGATCTTAATGTGTCCGACGTGTCAATTTCTTGTCATGTCTGAAAATGACGTAACACTTATGATGGAGCAAAAAGTTTTTAACAAAATTTAGCTTGTAGTACAGAGAAAGGCAAGCATTAAAGAATATTCAAGAGTTTTTTCCCCACAAATTTTTCAGTTTGCATGTTTAACCATGTATGAAAAAAAAAGCATTCTGCTTGCTTTTATATGTTAAACGTGAAAATAGGGCAGTTAAGGAAAAAATTATGCTGATGAAATTTGGCAACACCTGTGGTAAAGTTTTTTCCTTTCCAAATCAAGTTATTTTTTAAATTTCCGTGGGCCGCAACGACTAGGTATTTGCATAGATCGGAAATGCGCGGGGAAAAATAAATATTTTCCTCCTGCTTAGAAATAATGCCATTTCTGCTTTTTAACAAGGTAAATCTTGTTTTTTTCTTCTTCTTTCTTGCATATATATAAATTTATTATTATTATTATTTCCTTACAGAGTTTAGAACAAAAGTTACCGTTGACATAATGTCGACGATAATAGTTTTTATTATTAAAATAACTTTTTTAAACGTTTTCCAGGTCGGTTACATGCAAATGTCCATCGCGGTAAATTAAACCTCATCTTCTCCAAGTGACATGTAACTGACGATGAGTCCTGGGTAAGAGTCATCGAACTTTTTTGGCGCAAGGGCAGGCAGAGTTATGATGCGCCGAATTATGCGCTATGCGCTGATAGGGGCCAAACTAGCGCAAAACCCGCTTTAAATATAAACAAAGAGCTTTAAAATGGTCTGTAAAGATTGTGGAAAACTTTCCTTTATTCGTATTAAATATTTTTGATTTATTAAAAGGTGCGTTCCTACATGCGCAAATCTTGCGGCGCAACAATATAAAACGCCGAGATGAAACTCAAACAAAAACCATTGGCGCAGTATAGCCCAGATGCTCTTGCGCCATAAAAAAATCCAAACAACCAACAATAAAAGCCAATGAAAGCGTTCTAGGAAAACACTTCCATTGGTTTTTTATTGTTTGAGTCAGTCCTCGACGTTTTTTATTTTTGCACCGCGAAATATGCGCACCTAGGAAAACGCGCCTTTAGGCGCGTCATGACCGCCATTATCCTTGCGCCATTAATCCAACCAAAGCAAATCTATGACGTTGATAATATAGCCTGTTTCTTGTTATTTCTAGACTGGATCTACCACGGATCGAAATAGAATAGAGATGTTAATACGACATATATATACAGTGTGTTCGCAAACTCTTGAAGAAATGAAAGGGATGATTGTAGTCATCAATATTCGCAATGAAACCTAAGATCGCAAACCACTCACAGCGTCAGTTCTAAAACCGTCCAGCAATCACAAATAGTGATAACCAGTGCATGTATTTAATGATACCATTCAGGTTAGCTAATCAAGTGCATGGATGATCTGGATATCGCATTTTGTGTTTCTCATGCACCGGTCACTATTTGTGCATGCTGAACCATTTTAGAACTGGCGCTGTGAGTGGTTTGCGACCCTAGATTTTATAGTGAATATTGTTCGTCTCGATGGGTACTAGCAGCCTTCTTATTTCATCAAAATACTTCACGAACACCCTGTATAACATACCGAGTAGCGATGTGCTAACCGTTCAATTATCGAAGGAACGCGCTCGTTTATGATAGATGCGCATAATCATTCATTGTTTCGCTCAACAAACCGTTTAGCGCATCTGTTATACCGAGGTTTCCATAATCTTACATTTACCATTAGGCGCTGCACCCGCCTTCATTTCTATGTGTACCTAAACAGCACATACAGACAGGATAATGAAATGAACTTCGTTAGTCGGTACAGCACATGAGCAAAGTACTGTATACACACATGTACAGAAGTACTCAATCCACTGGGCTGTGCAAAAGAGCAATCTGTGGAAAAAAATGACTTTTTGCTTGTTTGTTGTTCTAATCTCAAGTTACAGTGTCCGCTACAACAACGTTACTTCCCTTAAATGATTTTCCCGCCAAATTTTTTTTTGGGGGGGGGACCCCCCCACCCTCCCAAGTCTGGAATCCAAGTTCCATCGTGAGGTCCAAGCGCAAGCATGGAAGGTAAAATTTAAGAGGGAAAAAAATAGAAAAGAAAAAGATTGAAAGGAAGAAAAAAAAGGGGGTGCCTTTTAATTTTTCCTCCACAGATTAAGCCCTGTGATCCTACGAGGATTTTATTGTCCAGTTTCGCAAAAGGGTCTTTTTCAATAGGCGCTGTGCGTAGGGTCGGGAGGGGGAGAAAACCGTGACTGTAAAACCGTGCGGGAAGAAATGGTAAGAAAGAATAAAAAGAAAATATGAGAATAGATTCGACCTTGAACTAGGCAGGGGGCTCTGCTTTTCACGACCGAGGTTAAGGATTTTTCAATCGTGTAGCCCTGATCTCTTTCAAGGTAAGACGGGTTACAAGCCTAGCAATTATTTAGCCAAACGCTAACGTTGAAATAGCCGAATACAGCTATTTTGTATTGAACAGCACATTATCAAAATTGGGCGCAAATTTTGAAATTTTTGTTGTTTATAGCTAAATAGCATTTTTTAGCTATTTTGATTCAATTTTATCCAACATTACACAAATTCCGCGAAATTTTCTGAACTCGGCAACATGTTTTTAAGGTCCCAAGCAGGGGCGACTCAAGATTGCTTTAGAACCCGGGACGCGTGGCACGAATTGCTTTTTGGCGCCTTCACCCCACCTTTGGCGAAGACAAAAGATTTTCACAGATGTACAGTGAGCCATATACCCTATAAAAGTGGCCAAAAGTCTCTGAAAGAATTCGCCTATAGATGTCTCAAAAATATATATTTTTTTAAACTTGTTACTTCGTGGAGACATTTTTCACTCTGGGGTCAATTAAAAAAATTTTAAACTTGACTTCAGTTTGGCGCCTTCTTCCAAACGGGGCACAGGCGGCCGGCCGCCCCTGGTCCCAAGACTGCGATAGGTTACCTGAAATGGGACAGGTGGATTGAAGTGACACCCGAATTATAATATAAATTAAGCAGCCTGCCCGGAGTACTGCATTTACTCCGATTACGACCATCGCCGCAGTTTGAACTTACAGCGTAAAAAAAAAAAAGTTTCTTCATTGTACTTGCACTACTTTTAGGAAAAACAGACGCAAGAAACTGAAAAATACTATAAATGTACAGTTTATGGTAAGCCTAAATACTATGGGGTAGTATTATGGCACGATTAATAAATACTACGCTCTTGGGCTATGTTAAACCAATATCAATAGTACGACATCTTCATTTTCGTAAAACGCCGAGCGGAGTGGAATTTTCGAAAACCAATTTCTTAATCGTTTGGTTACGGAGCCGGCATGCCCCAATATCATTTCAGCAACTACATGTGTATGCGGAGCCAGTATGTCATCAGAACGAAAAGCACCGGCTCCTGCACCCTCCCCTGAACACGAGCGGCCTTTCTAATTTATAAATGCCTTTTCCTTTATTTTTAGGCCCTGATTAAAAAGGTAGACCAAGTGGCCGAGTAGTATGGAGCACACTATGGGGCTTTTCAATCAGCCGAGTGCAGGAGGCGCAGCGATCGGTTGCTAGGGGCAACGAGGGTTGCTGCTGCCAGATTCCGATTAGCAATAAAAGGACGACCCTCCATTTTGTAAATTAAATTATAATCGATAAAAGAGGGCGCACGCGGGCCTAATCGGATGCCGCCACCACTCACCGCACACCCCTCCGCCGCCCATTTCGAAAAAAGCGGATTTTTTAATCTCTTTTATAGACAGAAAAAAATTGCAGTGTTCGACAATGCACGAAGAATGTTTACATATGTATTTTTATGGCGTGGCGATCAATGTTAGATCAAACCAAATAAATAAACACAATGGTCCGGTTATAACTTTACGGTACACGGCGATTCCATGAATATGCACACAACTAATGTACACGTATATATATGATAATAATTTATTTGCCTTTGTAATACTTTACACAAATATATGGAAGCCTAGAAACTCTCCTCCCCCCCACCACCCCTCCCAGGAGGAAATTCAATGTATTTTCCAAAAAATCTGGTTAATAACATTAGAACCTATTACCACTATCAGTTTGCGAGCTAAATGATATTGTTCTATGAATCCTTAATAAAACATTATCAGATTTTTATATCGTAATCATGTGACAGATAAAGGGCCCCCATCAGCTTAGATTCTCATCTACACTTAATTTTTTTCCCGTTCAAAAAAATTTGAACTTTATCGTTTTCTCAAAACGTTGAATTTGCACATGCGCATCTGTGGAGTAAGTGTGAAACGATATTTCCATCCAGCGTCTACACGGGTACTGACTAAATCGAATGACAGTAACATTGACGATGGAGCCGATTTTAAGAATATTTTCGCGTCGTTCGGAGACGAAGCGGATGGTCAAAGATGAGTGAGGCGACGCACATAGCAATTAATGTAGACTAAAATACATATTATCTACTCTACCAGTATATGCTATAGGATTGTTTGTTTGTTTTGTGGTTTTACGGCTCAAAGACTACAGTGGTCATGCTGCGCCAGGACCTACAGTTTTCCGAGGAATCCAAACCTCCTAAGGCCTGGGGAACCAAACCCTGGACTACAGTGAGCAGTGAGATCCTTATGAGATCTCTGGGTAAGCGTCCTTTGCACTGTTTGGAGTCGAACCCGGATTAACGGCGCACTAGGCGAACGCGTTACCACACTGCTCCACCGCAGGGCCACATGCTATAGGAACTACATAATTTCTACCTAATACTCTCCACAGTTCGTGGCTGCATATATTTACTATTTTGAGATTTTGTCACATTTCTTACTTTAAATATCTTTGCTGAGAACAGTTCACTGCATCAAGAGGTGCGCAAACTGGGGGTTGCGACCCCTCCAGAGCGTTTTTGTGGATCGCCAAATTCAAAAAAGTTTATTTGACAAAAAATATAAGGCTCTTCTTCTTCAACAAGTATAATATTATTTATAAAAAATAATAATATACTTGAATAACTGTATTTTTTTCCACGGGGGTCGCAACAAAATTTTACACAAAAAATGGGGGTCGGGAATGAAAATAATCTGCCCACCACAGCACTACATTATGCCATTTTTTTCTTCTGAAATTCTCCTGAAGATCTTGCGAGGCGCTTCGTAGGATACTATATAAGACACTATGAAACACTAACGTATATGTAGGCTATCAAATGCGACTTTCCTGTTCGGACAGGACCTACGGTAATACATCACTGACGAACGGTAATAAATTACTGTCAAGCGGTAATTACTAACGGAGACATTTCAGTCCTTCAAAAAAAAAGTAATGGTAATGAGAGGGAGGAGAGATGGGTACATTAATAGGCGAGTCTCCATAATTAAATCCCTTATTAATATCGGAAGTTTTTAAAATATTTAAGTCTTAATTCACAAGGAATTGCTCATTAAAAGTCATTACCCAAAAATACCAATTAGTACGTATTTAATGGCTATGTGCCTACGTACTTGGGCGCCATTTTAAGATATTTAATGTACAAGTTCCCGCTCGGAACTGCACCACGAGTTGTTTGGCAAGCATTGGCTGAAATTAATTGCCAATTAAATGCTAATTATGGCAATTCCCGGTTTACGCGTTCGGGGAAAATTAACCTGCACAGAAAATGGCGAAACTTTTTTTCGGGATTTAATTTTTAAGAGTTAAATATTGGTTATGCTATTAAAAATTTCGAGACATTCCAGTCACAAAAGAAATTAACCATATAACGTCAATTGCCGATTTCTCCACCCACAATTAAAACTAGAATATAATTAAAATCCTTAATTAATAGAGCTGCATTATTAGTCAATTTCCTATTTTAAAACGAATCCAAATACAGTAGAACCTGTCTAAAGTGACCACCTTTGGGACTGGATTGCAGTGGTTACCCTAGACAGGTAGTCACTATACGCGACAGACTTTAGTATAGGCATTATTACTAAGTCTCTACCAGTTCTCTTATAAAAACTGGTCTCTTCATGCAGGTGGTCGCTTTACCAGGTTCCACTGTATCACAACACAACTGATTGTATTTCGATGAAACAGACATTCCTTGTTTGAGTCGCAAAATGAAAGGAAATACAGGGAATATTTGATCGTGTTGATCATCCATTGCAGACAACAGATCGTTTTCAGGAGCCGCTAAGATGTTAACCGTTGCTTTATATACATTCATAGATAAAGAGGATCAGGTGTGTTTTGTGGCGCAAGGTCATATGGCGCAAGAACAGTCAAGGTCATGCTGCGTCTGGACCTACAATTTTTCGAGGAATCGAACTCCATATCAGTAGAAAAAGAGCAAGAGTGTTTGTGCCACAGAAAACAATACATGCGACCTAAATCAATGTTTTACGCGCAGGCCGGCTTCATGCATTTGGCGACCTTAGATCGCGCCTAAATTGTTATGTACAGGAACCATGGCAGGCGAGGATCATAACACCCTTCCCAGCGATGCCAAAAATCACAGTTTTCGATAATTTTCGCGGCGCAGTGTAGCCCAGATGCTCTTGCGCCATAAAAAATCCAAACAATCAATCGATAATTTTCGTATTGGAATACGAAATTTAGCACCGTAAGCACCAAGACGGTCGTACTCCTCCACCCATTTTCAAAATCCTGGCTACGTCTATTTGTAAACATGGTGAAGGAAAAAAAATTATTGACAGGAATTGCAAATTCAAAAAAATCCGTATGAAAGACGTTAAACGATATGGCAAATTACTTCTGGATTGACAACATAATTGCTTTTTAAAGCTCGATCATGGGCTAGTCCAGGACCCTGCAAAACGGGAGAAGCAGGTGGTAAAGAAAAAGATGCTGTCTCAGGCCTATAGGCAAGCCGGGGCTATCAGGGACGCGGCCCCAATTGCCCCATCGATATGCATGTAAACATTAACATTTCCCTCATAGGTGGTTAGTCATTCTCCAATAGGGCCGTAAGGCCTGGACATCAGAGCGCCATAGGTAAAATTCTTCCTCCCACCTAATTCCCCCTCCATAACGAACTTTGTATAGTGTTACTATTACAGTATTTGTAGTTGTAATAAACTAAAAAAAAATCATCAGAGAAGCGTTAAATTTATTTGGGGTTATAGTGACAATGTCTAAATTCTATACCGACCCTGGTGACCATTTCCACTCCTGAGTCCAAGGGTCCAAGATCGCACTGCTCACTGTAGTCCGGGGTTTGGTTCCCCAGGCCTTAAGAGGTTCGGATTCCTCGGAAAACAGTAGGTCCCGGCGCAGCATGACCACTGTAGTCTTTGAGCCGTAAAACCAAAAAACAAACCAAGGGTGCCCTGTGCCTCATATGCACTTTGCATTTCCACAGTTGCTCTGTGCCTCATATGCCCCGTACACCCATTGTATTACCCATTCATCCTAGATACAGGCCTGTGTTGTCCCCTTTGATTTTTTCGCCTACTGCTAAAGCCGGCTCTGGCAACGCCTCACAACTTCAATATAGGGATAGGATACCAAGTTCAAAGGTCCTTGGTTGGATTTTAACGGCGCAAGACCAACTAGGGTCAACAACTTACGTCAAACGAGGTGAAGCTGTACACACGGTTTAAAGAACGCAACAACCAGCAGGGATCAAACCTGCGACCTTTCAATCACGTGCCGGATGCTCTACCAACTGAGCCACGGCCTATGCTTTCGAAGGTAGTACTCAACAGAGAATGGATACGTTGCTTTGAGGATTTACATTTAAGGAGTCGTCAATAAACATCCCAATGGCCAAAATATCTGTTTTATCGTGAACTCCGAAGATTTTATAAACGTCCAAGATTTTCTCGGATTGAACTTCAGACCTGCAAAAGTAGCGCTGGGTATGAGGGGGATTTGCAGTTACTGTTCAACGCTGAGTAGTTGAGCTTAAAAAGTTGCTCCACCAGTTTAATCTGGAATAATTCAATGATCAAAATAGGGTTTCTGGAGCTTTGATTCATACTATCTATTCCTCTTAAGTCTACTCCTGAGTAGAAGAGACAAACCTGTGTGAGGAATTTCAGAAAGGGAGGATTTTTTTTTTTTTTTTGCTGAAAAAATGGAGGGTTTAACTCCCCCTTGTCCACGGCCTTGATGAAATACGCAAAGTTCACTTCAGGGCCTTACCTAAGACCGCGTCCACACATGCAACAGAACACCGCATTGTAACATCGTCGCTTACCAAGCCTGGATCACACTCCGTAACAGAACACCTAATATTTCCGCGACCCACCAGTTATCAGTTTTCCCGTCGCTTCAAAGAAATGCCAAGGGGCTATGTTTCACTCTCATGTTCTTGTATTTGAACCGGTTTGCGAACAACAGCGTTTTGTCGGTGTTTGTTTGTTTGTTTGGCTTTTTTATGGCGCAAGAGCATCTGGGCTATACTGCGCCAAGCAGTGTAGACTATATATCGACGAGAATTGATAGGATGTAGTGATGTTACACGCTGATGATACGTGGCGATGTTGTTGAATGACGACTTTACGTGAACGTGCATCTATGAATGCCGTGTTGATCGGCAATCCATCTCCCCCTCAGCCGCCTCGGATGCTGATTACGCTGTTCAAGCGTCCTGTCTGGGATTACAGCGCCGCCCCCGGCGGCCACCCTTCCCAATGAAACCCTTGCAAAAAGAAGACGACGCGGCGATATTCGGCCCGTAACATCGCATATTATGGGATGTTCGCGAGGATGTTCTGTTGAATGTCTGTACACACCCTAAGCCCCATCGTTTGTGCCATCTTAAAGGGTTGGCCAAAGGGCAAAGGTCCTGACCCCAACAGGGTTATTGACAATGTATTTTATATATTTTTTCCCCAAAAAACTTGGAAATTTAGAAATTAGTGACAAAGGGGCCCCAGAAAATGATTGCCTCAGGCCCTCCCCCGAAGCGTTAACACGGCCCTGTTCCGTGTGGCACAAGTGAGGGAAAGGGTTGACTCAGTAAGCAGATGGAGGGTTGAATCAAAAGGCGAGAACTTGAGTTTATACAGTAACAAGCAATTAAACGATATCAGGTGTTAAGTTGAAGAAAGGGCGAAATGTCGACTGAAACTCCGAAATTTCCGAGAACAAAAAACAACAACGAAGAATAAGAAAACATATATAACAAGGAAAAACCAGACACGTTCGCATCTCCCAAGAGTGTTTCGAAACACAAAGAAACAATAACATTTTACAATAAAGAAATGCATTTTGGAAAATAATGGGAGATACGAGGGTCACCTTCGGAAGCGCAGGGGCGCCTGGGCATTTTTAATGTAATACCGTTACTTTTTAAATTTGTTTATTCTGGTGAAAAATTGAACGTTTGCTAAGGGGTAACAGATAGATACTCCAACAAGCACAACTCGTTACGCAAATAGGGTATTTTTGATTTTAAATTGTCCACTGTTTTCCGTCCGACAAAGGTTGTAATAAGGAAAAGTACTCTTGGGGGCTTTGTTTGTTTGTTTTAAGGACTTCTGGGCCGAACACAAAATCATATAATGACGTTAGAGAAACAGATTCTGTTTTCGAAAAGAAATGGATGTTATTGCTAAGAGACGATGTTTCGTTGTCCAGTTAAAACTGTGGACTTATGAGCAATTCCCAGTTTGGAAGATGAACTGTCTGTTACTGAAAGAGCATTTTGTTGTATATCAATACATTAAGGGTATTAGAATATCACGTGACCCAGCATTCGAAAGTTACAAGAGAGAGGAAAGACAACTATCGGATCATACCTTGATTAGAATTAACTATGAGGTTAAGCCCGAGCCCGAAACGGGCTCTGCATTTCATATTATTTTCGGCTCGGGCTCGTAAGACGGATGCAACTAAATCCGAAACTGACATTTCTGCATGGAAGTTTCGGGCTTGGGCTCAAATTCCACAAAGTATTTCGGCTCGGGCTTCGGAAAATTGAGCCCGAATTCGTCTCTATTCCCATTCATAATGGAGAAGAAAAAATCGACTTTTCCAGGTTTTCCTGACTTCGCCGGGAAAATACCTGACTGGTCACAAGCGTCTTTCAACTGCACTTCGGTTACAGAGAAAATGACTTCATGTTTATGACAGATTTTAGCTATTCAAAATTGAAATTAAGGAAGATTTCCCTGGCTGTTCCATGTTTGACCAAAAAATCTTGTTTTGCCCCTGCCCCTTAGGAACAAGTACAAATTTCCTGACAATTTCAGGTTCTTCAGGTGCATGGGAAGCCTGTAGCTATAACACTCTTCAACGGTGCGAAGGGGAATGATTCAAAAGACCGAATCTTTCAAGTGAATAGGAACCATTCATGCACCAAGAAGTCATTCCTTCAGAAGTAGCATCATTCCCATTTAGTGAAATACTCAAATTAACCGAATCCTTTTAAAATGACCGGGTTTCAAAGACCGAATCAAGTTTAAAAAAAACAGGAACGTATTCCCAAAAAAAGAAAAATATCCACCTCCCGTCGAAGTGCAACTGACAAACAATTTTGAGGGGTACAAATGAAAACGACCAGGTTCAGTGGCGTCAATAAAATAACCGCCAACATAGGGGTCCCTAGGCTCAAGGGTAAATAACATACCACAAAAAATATTTTAAGGGGCTGCATTTGCGAAACTAACAGAAGGGCGAACAGGAAACCTTCACTATAACTATAATCACCCCTCTGTAAAGACAGCTACGTCTATTAGTCGAATCTAGTCGGCCGCTTAGGGGGCGGGGGCAAAGATTCTAGGGGTACAATGCAGTAAAATACCTTCTTTTTTTAAGTCGTTAGACGATGGGGTCCACACTCTAATTTTAGGGATTTTTGTTTCCTCGCTGGCGAATGGCGCAGAAAGCTTTGAGCTCTAGGGGGAGGCTACAGCATTTATATATAATTTTCGTTTTCCATGGGGAGGGGGGGGGATGACTAACCCCCTCTAATTAGGCCAATGCGATTAGGGTGCATAAGCTTTGTTTGGGATGTACGAAACGCCTGCGCACCAGCTCTAAATAAAATGGTACACCTACATCGGACTATCTGCAAATATAGCCTTTTCAAGATGTATAAATTATACATACCATATAACCAACGTTTCCAAAAGTATCAAAAACGTTCACATAAAGAGTTTAACAACGGTTAGCCGGCCGTCGGACGACGCCAAAAAGCGGCCCCAACGCCGAAAACAACCTCTGGAACAAAGGACCAAAGAAAAACGTCTCGCCAATCAGCGCATCAATATCCAATTAACAGCTACGAAACAGAAATAACAAACCGCACGGAGTAAAAGGCAACAGAACTAAGAACACAATAAGACTAAATCGTTACTCCAGCACGTGTACGCCCAGGAGATAAATAAGGGACGAGGGAAAAAAAACCCTTTGTTTTAAACTTTCCAAATTCGATTCTTTCTATCCTTGCCTCTTCACGCCATTTTTTTTTTTTTTTTTTGAGAGGACCAAGAATAAATTGTCTGATAACTAGGACGGGTTTATCATTCTTTTTCGCACAGGGAAAAACCGGTTCTTCAGTTTAATAAATACGACGGACAAAGAATAACTCGGTTTTACCCACAGCGGCGTGCGTTCATGAGCCGTGTAAGCAGTTTCCCGCCTTTTTTTCACCCGTGGTCAGTTTTGTGTGATTGGCAAAATGTAAGTCATCACGACATTGCACGTTCGCACGGAATGGGAAAACGTACATTTCGCCCGTTTGCAGTACTGGCGTAACATAGCGTTAGAAAGCAGTACTTTGGTGAACACTACGCACTTTTACATCCACCCCCGAACGGTTTTTTCAAAGGCGCTTTTTGTCGCTTCAATGATGCCTACTCAGCGACTTTCGAACGGGCTTGGTGATTTTTTTTTACGCTATCAGCGACAACAGTACCGTTTTTAGTGCTTTATTGTACTACCGGTTCCGAAAAAAGACAGGACAGTTTTTAAAGTAATGACTACTCGTACCTGTTGATATCGATTGAACCGAGCATCAATCTGGTACAAACGCAACAGGTGGTGAGAAAAATACATCTGTTATTGTGTCTTTTACAATCCGAGGCTGTGGTTGTATTTTTATGGCGCAAGAACAATGGTCATTCTGCCTCCAAAGCTATGGGCGTGCCATTTGGAACGGATGAAACTGACAGTTTGTGAAAATTTTACGACGCAAGGATAGCATGGGTCATACGGGGCCCGAAACCCACAGTTTTGTGAGGAATCCGAACCTCTCATCAATCCCCGGGCAACGTTGAGCAGTTAGTCGGAAAGCGTTGCTTTTTTGGCACAATTGCGAGCCGATGGTTATGGCGCAAGGACAACACTGGTCATTCTGCGCCAGTTGCGAGCCGAACACGCGTTAACCGCACGCTACGCGAAAGAGTTGCCACTGCACACTTAAGATGAATTCGTGCTCAATTTTCGAAGCCCGAGCCCGAAATACTTTGTGGAAATTTGAACCCAAGCCCGAAACCGGCTCAGCCCATCGTCTCTACTGCACACCAGAAGAAGTTCAATTCACCCCCGCAAACCGCCGCTTTTTGTTCGTCTCTGTTTAAGGCGCAAGGCAGCTAGGAAGTCTGGCTGTGTTCGACCTGAAATTGTTTGAGGAATTCCAAATTCTGTTGCCGAAGGAGCAAAACCCCGGACAACGGTGGGCAGTATCAATGGGGTCAAATTCAGGCTAACGGCGCTATATGAACGCATTACCACTACGCCACCATATCGAGCATATTTGCTCTTAAGAACCTTAAAATTTTATTTTTTGGTCTTCCCCAAATAAAGCACTGTTGGAAAATTCCAATGTTCCCTGTCGCTTGCAGATTTTCCATGTTCTGAAAATGTTCTTTCTTTCTTTTGCAAGGAGGGTCATGGGAAGGGTGGCCGCCGAATGTGGCAGCGCTGTATTCCCCGACAGGCTTTTGTCGAAATTTCAAACGTAACTTTTACTCATAACGTATGATTCAAATTTAAAAAAGAAAAATTACACCATGTAATTTTCTTCGAATTTTCATATACACGTTATTTCTTCCTTGAAAACGAATCACATAATTGGATTCCTTTGACAATTTCATGTTGGAAAGTCAGTTTTTGACGTCAGTTGTGTCCGTCTGGTGAGCCGTAGTCCGAAAATAATACGAAACAGAGTCCGAGCCCCTTTCGGGTCCGGGCTGAGCCCAACTCACAGGGCATCTCCACTACGCAGAACCCCATTGTGCCTGAATACAATGGGCATTTCTTAGCATTATAGTCGTAGGCCCATAAACGCTGCTGTAACACACGGGGCAATGAAATCATTGTATATAATTACATAATTATTTCAATACTACAAAATAGATTACTAATTATAGTGGAAGGTAAAGTGCTAATTATTGTCGTACTGGAGATTTTTTAGCACAGTAAATTCCAAATACTTTTTAGCATATATTACAAAAATAGCCTAAAAATTTAATAAAATTGTTTCATCTTAGGGATTATAGCCAAATTATATTAAAGAAAAATTATTTTAATGTCGTGATTTCTTTGACATTTTCCCCCCATGAACAAATGTAATAAAATTATATATGAAATGCAATAATAATAATGCAAAAACGGCAGCAGGAGCACAAGAAAGTCAAGGTCCAGCTCACGCAAGCATTCCAAGAAAGACTTAGAAGCATTGTGAAGACGAAACTGAGCGGGAAGAACACCACGCAAGCCATTAACGCATATGCGGTACCAGTGCTCACCTACTCCTTCGGGATCATCAAATGGTCCAACACTGAACTAGAACAACTCCAGCGGAAAATGAGAACCATCCAGAGAAGAGCCGGACAACTACACCCTGCAACGGCAATTGAACGGCAAACACTACCCCGGGAAGAAGGAGGACGCGGACAAGCGGACCTCAAAGACTTACATGACAAGCAGATCCAGAGCATGAGGCAATACTTCCAGTTGAAGAGTCCCCGATCGCCACTCATCCAAGCCATAATACAAGCAGATGCAAATTACACGCCACTAAACCTGTGTAGTACCGAAGAGCGTGTCCTCGAAACAGCCAACGAACAGAAACTGAGAACTTGGGCCGGAAAACCATTACATGGCAGGCACTACAATGACCTGCAACAACCACACGTTGACAAGAAGGCATCAAATTCTTGGCTGGCCAAAGGCACTCTCCAGCCAGAGACAGAAGGATTCATGCTAG
>QLNU02003225.1:104473170-104494985 GCA_006491805.2 Dysdera silvatica | reverse complement strand
AATATAAAACTTGGATCCAAAATACAGAATAGCTTAAGGAGGAAAAAGAGAGGTTCCATCCAGCAGGTGTCACAATTTTTCTTTAGGGAAAAAACGCAAATATCGTTGATTCTTTATGGCGCACATTTCCGAAATGTAAATGTTATGCTATGTTTTCGCATAAAAACGTATTCATTGTTTATATTTCTCGTCGAAACGTAAAATTTTATCAACAATTAACAATTCTAGTATCCATTTAATACAACATTATATAATTTTGAATTAAATTGTGGGGGCTTTTAAAAGAAATAAATTCCCAAATATAATAATATGATATCGGTGGTATTGCTTGTTTCTGTGGGTGTTCGTCGCACACATGGAATATTCTCCCTAATGTATAGTATATATATTTTTTTTAAACTGAAAGAGCCATAAGGGGATTATTTAATATATGCAAATGAATCCAATTAAGATAATTAAACTAATTTCGTAGATCCTGGCGCACAAAGTCTGCCGAAAATCAGCATAACATATTATAAGTTATTCTAATATATTTATTATAACTAAATACGTCGTAAGAATCACTATGAAAATATGAAAAGCGAACCTTTTCATGATTATATAACACATTTTACACAGTTTTTAGCAATACGGACATGATTCTTCATCAGGGAACCGTATCACATCCGCATTGGCAAGTTCAAAGCCAGTTTTTCTGAGATGCCCGGAGCAGTAGCATGTTGTCCTCTTTTCTTTTAATAATGCCGCTTTCTCCCCTCACCACGGTCCCTAAAACCGGCCTTTAAGCATTAATTAAAATAAAATAAATTAGCAAAATCTACATTTGCCTAAACCCTATTTATAAACTGTTCGAGCACTCAGAATTAATATAAAAAATATTCTTTTAAACGTTAATTAAATTCACGTGTTGCTAATATTCTGGGCACGACTAATAGTAGCATTACGTAAATTAGCAAAACCATATTTGCCAAGCCCCTATTTACGATCTGCCTAAACTTCCAGAATCAATGTAGAAACAAGCCTTTAGCCACACGTGTTGCAAAAATTCTAGATACGACTAATATCAGAATTATACATCTAGAATCAATATTTACAAAATAAATAAATACAAAATTAATTACAAACTTATTAACAAACTTACCTTAAAGAATTAAATTGGAGCAAACATTACGTGTTGTATACACCCTGGACACGATTAACAGTAAATAATTTTTTATTCTACCATTGCCAGATCCCTAATTACAAATATTTACAAACGTGTCACTGCCTACCCGTCTCCGTTCTCAGTCTCGCAACAGAGACAACCTGTTTAGACACTCAAATCCAATATCCGCCTAAACCTGATAAAAATACCACTTATTAAACCAATCGGTACACTATTATTTGAAAGCATCTTAAATAATCTTAAAATTTCTTTAAAAAAGTTGCAGTTATTTTTAAATACCCTATTAATGCGACATATTTGCTAAATAATTATATTTTTAAACACTTTCTTGCTTAAACAGGATCCGAAGTTTGACAGTAGCACAACCTGGAAACTGAAGTCTGCTCTTTTATCACATATACAGCATTGTAGTTCTTTGTCTTCAATTTTGAATATTTTAATATCTGGAAATGAAATACAATCCGGACTCTTAGTTTCTTTGAGTTTTAGACTTTTCGGGTAAATGACAGTACTCAACTTGTTGAAGTCTATGCAATTGACGACTATAATGTCATCAATGTACCTCATTGCGGTTATTCCTAACCTTTCATTTTTTTTTTTTTCGTGAAAATATAAAAATAAATCTGCTAACGAACTAGAAAAACTACAACTCATAGGAATGCCTTCTTTTCATCTGTAATATTCAATTCCGTTAAATAACACGTTTTTGAAGACCCCAAAGTCAAAAAGCGCATTCCATTGACTTTCCCTAATCTTGATAATATTTTCAAACCTCTAGAATAGGTAGGCCCCAAGTTGTTTCATCTCACAAGCGAGATACTGGTGACAAGGTTTTCAAAATCAAATGTCGCAATATTTGTTATATTGTTCTTGTTGCTTTGGATGTAATCCAGCACTTTTTGGTTATTCTTGATGATGAAGCAATTCTTTTCCATGTTTTCAATTTCTGATAGGATTTTCTTCAAAATGGTTTGTAGTTCCATTGAAGTTGCCCTGTTATAGGCTGTGGTTCCACATGTAATGAACCGAAATCCAATTAGTTTCTTGTGAAATTTAGTATTCAGAAATAAGCATGGAAATCTGAATGAGTAAATCTTCATATTCAATCACTTTCCCTTTAAAGGCATCAATATTCCCTTCCATTTTTCCGTATGTAGTACACGTGTTATATTCTGCAATAATTTTTTTCGGATGAAATTCCATGCAAATAATCCCAAAGTTGTTGTTTGCCTTATCAACTGTAGTGACGACACAGTTCTTTTTAAGACACTTAATTTCTTCTCTAATATCTGAATATAACTCATTTGTATTGGACCAGATATTTCTTTGAACTTTGTATTGAATTTCTTTTAGGATTTTTGCTTTCCATTCAGAAAAGCTTTCAGTAGGTAAAGAGTATGTATTTGCCATTTTAAGAACAATAGCGGTACTGTCTTTGAAAAGCTCCTCCTTAATGCTTTTTTTTTTGTTACATTTCTGGTTTTGGTCTATAATTAGCACCCTTACCCATCATTTTCCTCAACATTTTATTTTGAATAATCTCTAGGTCTCTTTAATTATATGTCCATGGTCTTTACCAACAAATCTCGCAAAGCGGTCCTCTTTACAAAAACACAACTCCTTCTCTTCTTTAAGACTTTTGCAGAATTTGTTGTAATTACAAATTACGTTTTTTGAAGTCCTGACGTATTTGAATGTAACATGAATATCTGTCCGTAGTTCCTTGGAGTGGGAAATTTTCCTGGAATCTTTCGGTAATTCCTTTAAAGCTTATATTATCAAAATTTTTATCTCCAAATTCAATAACAAAACAATTACGCTATTTCTTCCTATTCTTTTGGATGCACGTTACATTAGAGATATTCATCTTATATTTTAAAAGTTCTTTAAACAAAGTGGAGAGCTGAAAGATATTAATCCCGGATACAATTTCAGAGAAATAATTAAACACGTCTTTGTTACATATCCCGAAAACGATATGCTTGATTTTTTTTTAAAATCCTTTTATGGTACTATTTCTTCATCGAACTCTCTAAGCATTGCTTTCACATCATAAAGTACAAATTTTTTCTTGTTATTTTCTCTCCTAAATCTGTTTCCTCTTTTCAAAAAACTGGTCTCATTATGATGCCCGAATTCTCGACATATTTTATAGATACATCTTTCTGGCAAATTTTCTTTGAATACTTCCCCATTAAAATTACTACTAAACCCATATGGAAATAAAAGTAAAAAGTTCTCCTATAAAGAAGTTTTCTTTTTCGAGTCTAATTTCTGGATCTTCATTCGTTTCCAAAATGGTAATTTTTGCTTTCGAAAAATCATGAAAATGTTTTAACTCAAAGTCTTTCTTGTTTCTTTGTCGGAAATTTTCACATCGGATCTGTGTCCGTTAATTCTTAAGTTCAAGCTGTTTCCGGTCTGAACAACGTACTTCGCCCCACAGGTCCCACACATTCTATGCAATAAATGCGCCCTAGCTGCTTGCAAAACAAACCCTTGCTTTCGTTGGTATTAATCTGAGTTTCATTCGCAACAAGACACGTTTTACATCTTCTGTCCTTACGTTTGTTATCTAACAAGCTTATACCCAAAATAGGTATTATTTAACAACAATGGTATCTTTTTAACCAGGTCATCCCCCCCAATTACAAAAAATGTCCCAGGGTTCCTTGTTTGGGCGCGCGACGGACCATGCGCTATACTATTCTTAATTGTTTTACATTCCATAATGACAAATTTTTTTTTTATAAAACGCACAAAGTAATTAAAATATCCCCAGAAGTATAGTTAATCTTATTAGGTACGCAACGTGCATCAACTATGTTAAATAAATAAACCAATCGAAATGCAAGGTTTTCAACAAATTGCGCACATGTCTGCAATATCCACGATAACCCAGATATTTTAAATTGAAAAGACCCATAAGGGGATTATTTAATATATGCAGGTGAAGCTAATTACGTCTTTCAATTTAAAAAAAAAAAATAAGCTTAAAGCTTAGCAAATTTAGGGACTCTATTTTACATTTTCAAAGGGAAAATGCCTTCTTTCAGGAAATCACTGGCAACACTGTAACCCTCGAGAATTTTACGTTCGAGTAAAAGGGAAAACCGAAAATGAAGTCCAAATGGCTAATAGAAACACAATAGCCCCGTATATTTCCACTTGCTACCATATATATATCTCGGGGAAATTACTGCATGTGCCTAGGAAGAAAAAAAAGTCCCATTTGCGTAAATCTAATTCCCTGTAAATATAACCACCATCACAGATACAAAGGAATTTGAGAAAATTTCCAGTTTCAAAAATTCTATCTTTCGTGAAAAAATTCCAGTGAATGGTATTTGAAATTGGCGTTCTTTTTTCCTGCCGAATTTGAACGAATTCATTGAATTTTCGATTTTATTTCGTTGTCTCTGTCTGACCATCCTTTGTTAGTTCGCGGCGCACTTTTAACGGGGAAATATCAGGTACACAATACATTGCAATTTAATTTCTAAGCAATACGAATACTCTGAATCCGTCTAACAAAAGAACTACCTCCCCATCATAATAATACTAAAGTTTTTAACGCGAAACGCAGGGGCGATGGAACCAAAAAAATATCCAGCCATTTTATTGGGGGGAAAATAAATACCCAGGCAGCCGAAACGTCGAACGTTTTCCACTGTCCTAGGAGGGATTTTTCCCTCCCTACAAGAGGTCACATCGGGGAGATATCCCTTTATAGAATCTTGTGCAAACTAAACAACCCAATTACAGTGCTCGCCATGTACTGTCAAAACACGACTGCATTTTCCCCTATTGTGACCCTTAAAAAATACATAACACACGTGTCCACGGTTTGCTGCTGCCGTCAGTACGGGCTATAAACTTGTACCTTCAACACATTTTTTCCCCACACGTAGGGGAAATCATCTCCTTCCTCTGGGAGTCGAAAATCAGTCAGGCGCGGCTGAAGACATCATTTCCGACCAATTAAAACGCATGTAATGGGCTTTCTCCCCCACCTTCGAAAGGGGGAAAAAAAAAAAATTCCCTTTTTACTTATTTATATGTTTTATTTTTTTCCCTCGTCATGTGTGAATGGAAGCGGATGTGAGATCAGAAAACCCACAGTTTCCCAGCTGCCGTTTATTTACATAATTTAACTACGCGTGCTCGTGCCTGATTAGATGTACTTACTTTTCAGATGTTTTTACCCGTTTATTTTTTATTTATTTTATACATCAGGGGTAAATATTGGAACGATTGACCTGTGTAAGTAAAAACAAGCAAGTGAAAGAAAATCACCCAAGGCCGATAGTTAGATTTAGTGGGCTTCATAATTCGCCATTCTCTAATTCACAACCGTAACTCGCTACTCTCTAATTCCCAAAGTAACTCGGTAGATTTGTAACGTTAACAATAGCCATCATTATTGCATTTACGGAAGACCTTTGCCTTACCCTTTTTATTGCGTATAGACAGGCAGACAGGAAAGCCAAAAGCAATAGCGGGTTCAATATCTATTGAAACCTGCTAATAATGAAATAATTTAAAATTTAAAGTTATTTAAGAAAATGTTGCGCGGTGAGTTAGTAAGTTTTCGGAAAAAATCTGTTCAACAGAAAAGCCAACCGAAATGAGTAATTCTTGAGGCATTTGCCGGAACTAAGGAGAGCTGGCGCATCCGCCATTTTGAATCCACCGTATCACATGATCACATTCAGCCCTGTTCGAAGCTGAGTGATTTACAAGTGCGTTATTTTCAATGAAGTAGGGTGAAATGGGTGGTTGTGCCGCTTGGAATTGTTCAAACCATTCGGGGAATAAACATAGAATGTTTTAGACTTGAAACAAATCCCGTATGAAGAAAATGGACTAGTAATTTTAGAATGGTAAACGTTATGAAACCGGAAGTGTACAACAAAATGGCGTCTGAGGCGTCGGCCTAGAATTCTAGGGGCTCTTAACCGGAACTGCAAAAATACTGTCTCTGAACGGGAAGTCACTAATTCAAACGACGTTGCCGAGATTATTGTATCAGATTGATGTGGACTGGATGATATGACCATCACTAATATTAATTACAGTGGAACCTGGTAAAGCGACCACCTTGGTAAATTGACCACCTGACTAAAGCGACCACTTTTTATGAGAGAGAACCGGGAAGTACTTAGTCATGCTTATACCAAAGTTTTTCGCGTATAGGGACCACCTCTCTATGGTGACCATTGGTCTGGTCCCAAAGGTGGGCATTTTAGGCAGGTTCTACTGTATATCACTATATTTAACCATTTTGAACGTGAATAAATTAAGTGCAGCAATTCGGATACTTATCGATCGTGTGTGTTTATACAGATTATCCATATTATTAACGTTTAATTGCAAAAACATAATTGTGAAAATTGTAATAGTATTAGCAGGGCTGGATTATGGCATAGCCAAACGAGACAAGTGTTTAGGGCCCGCTTTGACGGGCCCGGCCCGGCGCGGTGAAATCTCAACGCTACTTCACAATCATTGCCAATCAGACCTTATCAATAGGGCAGTAATGTTATCGCGAAGCGTATTCCGCGAATTTAATGTAGGGCCGGATTATCATATAGCCAAACGAGACAAGAGTCTAGGGCTCGCTTTCTTCGACGGGCCCGGCCCGGCGCGATGGAAACTCAACGCTACTTCAAAATCATTGCCAATAAGACCTATCAATAGAACAGTAATTTTAGCACGACGCGTATTCGGCGAATTTTAGAGTTTTTGCATGTACGCTGCATGCAAATATGTGACCTGTACCAACCTTATTTTTAAAGTTTAAATTTTAAATTCCAGAACGGATTTAACGAGCTATCGGATATAACGAGCATTTGCATTGGTCCCAAGATCTTCGTAATACACGGGTCCTAATGCAATTACATAGGCTTAATATACCACAAGGGGCCCGAAAAAATGTTTGGAGCCCAATAAAATCACAAACCGATCCTGGGTATATGTATATATAGAAAATGAATATTATCATTTATTTATCATTTGTAGTAATTTCGACAAAACATGTATATAAGCAACGTAAGGATACAGCCGAACTGGATTGGAAATGCGCTGAAAAAAGGTGTTGAGAGGGCATTTATATTTACACATCCCACGAAGTCTGCTACGACATTTAAGACGAGACCGCCGGCACAATGTGACCCTAACCCACGGAACATTTGAAACATCCAGACTTAACTGGGTATCGCACCCAGCCCCGTTTACTGAAAAGGTCATAGTCGCAACCAGTCGGGTGCAGAGAAAAAATAAATATGACTTTAAAAGCCATTTTAATGCAAGATTTAAAATGAAAGAGGTAAAAAAAGATGTAAGAATGAGAAAGAAAATACAAGCGAGAGTTGATTAAATATATTTAACAAAATTTAATAAATACGCTAGACCTAGCTGTTGAAATGGTGCCATCAATTTACATAAAAATTAGGAGACACGAATTTATTTTTATGTGAATAAATTATTCACGTAAATTCATTTTATGTGAATAAAGCTTCCCTTAAAGTACTAACGCAAAAGGTCAAATATCAAACGAATAATTTGCTATGAATATTTAAGATGGTCATAACGCCCTTTGATTGGGCGACAGCTGTCGGCCATACCAACTGGTACGCCACCCTTTTCTTTAGAAAACGACCTTTGCCCTCTGAACTTCGACGACCTCACAAACACAGCGGCTGAACTCCGGTCTCGCCTTTTTACCCGCTTTGGTTTCCGCAGAACTAGGTGCGATATAAAATACAAAATAAAACAGTGTTGCTTAATTCTTGGTAAAGGGCTTTGCCATTTCCTGGGAATTCACCTTCTACTTTTTATAAATCAAGTCCTTTTGTGTGACGGCCGGTTTCGGCCACCTTCTAGGACACACACACTTTTCAGCCATTCTAGCCACAGCAGCTAGCTACTATAGCAATGCAGGGTTTCCACTTTCTCGGAACATCGCTTCGCCTACGGCGAGAGATCAACCTTCCCAGCATCTTACCTACACAAAGGTAGACAGATATGGTTTTTTAGAGTCCCTAGAATTATAGTTAGGCGCATAAGCCACCATTTTCTTGTACACTTCCGGTTTCATTTACCTTGGTAATAAAAAGTTCCGCTTTGGAGCAATGATCGCCACTTTGGCATAATTAACGATCCGCGATTATCCGACGAATGTAAACATTGGCGCAATTTTTAAAATTTCGCCAATAAATACAATTTGTAACCCTAGCTTAGTTTCCGATTCATGCAAAATTATAATACAAATAATCAAAACGAAATTACACTGCGAACATTCTATGTTTATTTCTCGAATGATTAGAAACATTCCCAGCGGAACACTCACCCATTTCACCTTATTTTATTAAAAATAACACACTTGTAAATCACTCAACTTTAACACAGCAGTGAAGAGGATCACGTGATACGATGGCAGGAAAATGGCGGCTATGCTCCAACTCTCTTTTCTAGGAGCCATAGGGTTTCCATCATCAACATAGATTTTTCGAAATTATTATAACTATACCCATGGCTCCCACTCACACAGAAGAAAAAATTTCCCGACTTTGGCGACAAATTTGACTGACCAATCGGAAACGAGACTTTGAGCTGAACTTTGGTTAAGGAGAAAACGTATCATGGTTGCGGGAATTTAGTTGTTTAAACCAGAAGTTGGGAAGGGTTTCACCGCAACTTTTCCGGATTGCGAGATTTGAATTTCCATAACACTTTTAGCATTAGGACCGATTTAAGCAATCTGATTGGCTGAGCAGGTGATGTATGGCCGGGTTCGAATATCCAAATAATTCCCTTCAAATGAATTGGCGCTGTTTCTGGAGAAATTAGGGTTGTATGTGAGCCAAAAGAACCGTTAATAATTACAAAAGAACGATGTTATCGAAACTTGCTGCTTCCTGCAGATGCTCCAATATAAGAAATGTAATTGAGCAAACGTTTTTAAAAGTAATGTATTTTCTAACTATTCAAATCATTTAATGAGTTATTAAATAATGGATTCATATAGACTTAACTTGGATGCAGGGCAAACAGGGTTGGCAAATACCCGGGTTTTTACATGAAAAACGCAACCCAGTTGTGTTTTTTCTATGGTGTTTGGGTAAAGGCGGTCATCGTGAAAATTGCCGAATATGCATTTTCCATGGTTAAATGACGACTTTCACGTGTATATCTTTGTGTGCCGTGTTGGTCGGCAATCCAATTCCCCACTTCCACCGCCTCGGCGGCTGAGTATGCTATTTGAGCTTCCTGTCTGGGATTACAGCGCCGCCTCCGGCGGCCACCCTTCCCATTGAATTCCTTGCACAATACCTATCTACCTATATTTTCCATGGATACAAAACAACTCGGAGATAATTTCCAATTATATACAAAAAAATCTTTCTTAACGACCACCTCTATTCTGCGACCATTTCCCTTAACGACTACCTTTTTTGGAAATGGATTTCCTTCCCCCCTCCATAGACCCAATTCTAAATTTAGCTCCATTCGGAGACCACCTCTCTACGCGATCTCTTTTTCATGGAACCTACGATGGCCGCCTTAGGGAGGTTTTACTCTATTTCAAAACTACTAAGTTTCAATTTCAATCAAGGAAGGCTGTTCCAGGAATTAAAGAAGATGCGAAAACTTTTTCTTTTATTTTTTAAATACGGGTTACTACTCGAAGCAATCGATATGATCCATTTTTTTAATTCTGTGGCCATCTACTCAAGAGCTGAGGAAAAAATGGTTTTGTTTCTATAAAAAAAAAATACAGGCTAGCAGCACAATATTTCAAAAATATTGTTTTGTTTTAAAGATTTCTAACCATTTATTAAATTTTAAGTTTAAATCAAAGAAAAAACCAACTCATGGTAATATTAAAAATAAATTGGGAGTATTATTGAAGAGTGTCGTTCTAAAATTCCCCCGCGATTAAAATCTGATTTACGTAAAGGACGATTACGAACTCTGAAGTGGTTGATCTTTTGGTGCCTGTTACATTGGCGGCCAAAATTGCGTAGCAAACCTATAAGTGATGGCATCGTTAGCCAATCAGATTGTTTAAATCGGTCCTAATGCTAAAAGTGTTATGGAAATTCAAATCTCGCTTCTATGGATTTGAACAAAAACTCGTCCCCCCCCCGACTTTCTGGGCAAAGGCGGATCCAGGATGTTATTATGGAGGGCGGTTTCGGGGGCCCCTCACCGGGAAAATTTTTAGTTTTGGACTGTTAAATAGTTTAGGTAAATGTTGTTATATTACTAGCCTTCCTTTATACTCATCACCTTTGGCGCAGTATAGCCCAGATGCTCTTGCGCCATAAAAATCCAAACAAACAAACTTTATACTCACCAAAATATTTAATTTGTTTGGCTTTATGATGGCGCAAGAGCATCTGGACTATACTGCGCCAACCAAAAATATTTAATTTACGACAATGAATTAAAGCTGGGCTTTTCTTTAATTAAACTATATGGTTTAAGGCATATTATAGTCAAGTATGACAGAAGGATAAGCTAGTAAAGGAGACATATACACAGTGGCGTACTGATAACCCACTACAAGGCGGGGGGCCCCCAGGAAAAGGGGCCCCTTTTGTCTTCGTTTATTTTCCATAAAATTTATAAGTAAAAGAATATATTTTTTTAGTTAATAAGAATAATTTTTTATCTTTGGGTAAAATGTTTGTTTGGATTTTTTTATGGCGCAGGAGCATCTGGGCTATACTGCGCCAAAGGTAAAATGTAAAATATATAATGAACGGTTTCCAACTGTGGCAAACTCATTACGCGTATTTACTTTAGCTGTTTTCATTGCCTTTAAAACTGAACTCAACATCCGAAAATTATAAAATCTAGACGAGTTTTGAAGCTATAGTATACGCTAGAACCCCGATCTCATAAATCGTGATTAATGGGCGTTCTGTTTAAAATATTGGAATGCGTCGCCGGTTAATTTCTTATAGAAGACACAACACTATTTTATATGTGTATATTTTCACATGCATATACAAATTAATTTTTGTACAAGGGGCCCCAAAAAATACCTGCGGGGGCCCCCAAGATTTTCCGTTAGGCCAGTGGTGGGAGCCCCGATAAGAAGCATGTGTGTATTCACATGTCATATAGACACGTTATAATTTTTACTGGGCTTCGATTATACGGTAGTTTGTTATTGTTGCAACACTATTATAACACCGCAACAAATTTTGGTATTTTTGTAAGTCACCAGTTTTAATTAACCGAATCTGTTTTTCAATTGTATATTTTACTTTTCAAGATCATGCTACGGACCATTTGGAGTGGGTTGATTGATTGATTGTTTGGCTTTTTTATGGCGCAAGAGCATCTGGGCTATACTGCGCCAAACATGGTAAAATCAAAGACTGTAGTAAAAGCCAGCCCATTTGGAGTGGGACTGACGGTTTAATGTAACCGCTGAACCAACCATTACATATTTATCAACAGCGTTTGGCGCAGTATAGCCCAGATGCTCTTGCGCCATAAAAAATCCAAACAAACAACGTTTATTGGAGGTCGAACAAAGCCCGGTTGGTCTGGAGACGGTGGTTGCAACAACGGTAATTGATAATTTTTTCCCCTATGGCAAAAGGACATCTAAGGCATTCTGTACCAAAAGAGATAGATGAAGTGTGTAATTGGGGCGAGGATATTGCGACTGGGAACAAGGGCCTTTTGGCGCCGCTTTTTACATCATCTTTTAAAGCCATATGAATGGTTCAGACCCCCCTCCCCGTTCTCAGCAAAAATAAGCAAATCTCAAACTGCCCTAAAGATGCTTATGTAATACTTGAACGGCCATCAATACATAATTCAAACTACTACAACTCAATTTACGCAATTTTGCATTCCTCTCGATTGCATAGAAAGTCAAACTTCGAAAATAATTCAATAAAAAAAAAATGTAGGATTCGATGACAATAAGACATCGATATTTGCTTTGATCGATATGGCCGCATCGTCCTGATAATGCATCCCAGGGACACATCCTGTGGATAACGACTCCGGGGAATTGAACCCCATTAGTCAAATACTGTTTGGGTTCTTTCGTTCTATCATTGGCCGATTGAGCTTGACCACTCATCCATCAATTTCTGGCCGGGCCATTGACAAGCCTGTATCCATCCGTAGGTCAGGCACTAGGCCAATCAAGAGGGCACCAGGCCCAGGGGGACACGTTCTGCCTTATGTTATGCTACATGGCAAAAAGGCTGCACTAAATAAAGAGTGATATATAAAAGTATTATTTGATGCGTTAATACAACAACAGGATAGTGCAAAGAATATTCTTGTACTAAGAATATTTTTCGCAATAATGCTCATGGAGATTTGCAAGTGATTCAATGACTTAAGATTGCAAGTGATTCAATGGCTTAAGTGGTGGTGAGCGGATTACTAAAATTTGAGTTAAGACGACTTGATTTTGAAGTGATTCAGTGACTTGGATTACTAGTGATTCAGTGACTTAGTTACTAAATTGATTCCATTGACTTGGATTACTGGTAGGTTATTGAAGCTTGGATTCTTTTAGTAGTTGGTGACTTGATTCGGTAGTTCAGGCTTGGATTACTAAGTGATTCAGTGACGATTTTAAATTGATTCAGTGACTTGGATTATGGATTCAGTGACGGATTACTAAGTGATTCAATGGCTTAGATTGCAAGTGATTCAATGACTTAGATTGCAAGTGATTCAATGACTTAGATTGTAAGTGATTCAATGACTTAGATTGTAAGTGATTCAATGATTTAGATTGAAATTGATGCATTTTCGAACTGTGCTCGGGTGATCAGGTTGGGCGTAAAGACAACGTGAATTAAACGTGTCTTTCGTCCGTTGAGATAAGTAAGGGGCTACCCCGATTTTGGGTCACCCATGTCGGGAATTGGAAATTGGATATTATTGCCCTTCTCAGGGTCGGCACAATTGACCGATGTATTGAGATGACATCGGTCGTACACAATGAATCACGTGTGACCAATACACGAATCGATTGAGGGCAGCAAGAGGAAAAGGCACCTTATGATGATCATGGGAGGATAAAACACAGAAGAGAACATAGATGACAAAGATGAGGAGGAGCATAAGATTTTATAGTTGAAGTGCATCATATTAATGAGTAGAATGTTATGTATGTAATGTGGTGGATGATGTATGTAATGTGATGCATGCAATGTGGTGGACGATGCATGTAATGTGACGTATTATATACATGTACAGTGAAATCCTCTTATAACGAACACGACTATAATAAACCAGCGATTTCGGCAGGTTTGACTTAGTATGTAATCAGTAACGTAAAGTTTTCAAAATTATTGGGGGTGGCTCGCACCTTCCCCAGATCCATATAACTCTACGTCTATGCGTGTAATATATATAAGATAGGACATACCAAGTGTTTCCTCTCTAATTCCATTTTTGACCTTCGATTTAAATATTTTTGTTTATTTAAAAACAGGGTGAAAACCAAAATTCTATTTCAAACTTCCCTGACTTTTCCAGGTTTCCAGACCAAATCTTAATCGATTTCCTGTCGCTAATTACAGTAAACAACACACAATGCACTAAAATTTGCGCAATCAAAATAAGTTTCAAGGCCATAAAATCGATTAACGCAAACCCCAAAGCCATTTATAACTTAATTTTTAACTATATAATCGCAAAGCTGATGCTTCATCTTCTATTTCATTTAAAATGTGTATGACTATATATAAGGCAAAGGAGATTGGTATGATAAAAATTCCTTACAGATTAAATAATTTAGCTAAAAACACTTTTTGTTTTTCAAGTTTTAGTTATATATTTGGCAAACATTTTCTTCTGAAAAATATATAGGCTTAATAATTTTATATAAATTATATTAGTTTTGGTGCAAAATGGTAACTTTTGGAAGAAGTTTAGTCAAAAGTACAAGTTTTTCAAATTTTTCAGTAGGTAATGTGGTATGAAAAGCACAGTTCAGGAAAATTATTTTAATAAGTTATTTATTATAACAATGACTTTCAAATTTCCCTGATTTTGGCCTTTGTATTTCAAATTTCCCTGATTTTTCCAGGTATTCCAGATGAGTAGACACTCTGTTAAAAATGAAATTTACCTTTATGGAACACTTCTGAAGTAAATTTTAGAAATTAGTAGCATTAATATTTTTCTTACACCGAGAACCATGGGCGCACACATGGGGGCCAGAGAGGGGCTCAAGCCCCCACCTAGTCGTTCAAAAATTTTATTTGCCTAATTCTGCTATGCATTTAGTTTCAAAAGTTTTACAAGTAGGTTTTAAAATAAGGTACTTTTTAGCTCATTACTAATTGTCAAACGGTATCAATTATTTTTGTAGCATTTTAGTAGCAGCTTCTTAGTTTGTTTGGCTATTTTAATTTTGCGCAAGAGCATCTGGGCCATACTGCCAATAGTAGCAGTTTAGTATCTTGTACATTCACTAAGATGGTTGATACAGCCTTGAAAAGAAGGTACAATTTCACAGCCCCACCTAAAAGTATCACTCATATGATGCCTCATACCGAGAATGGAATACATTCCTGTAAATTGATACCTTTTACCGTCCTGGGAGACAGAGTAATTCCTCATAATGGTGGAAGATAAAGTAGAAGTGAACGGTGCACGGGGGTACAATAACCCCACTGCGATGTACTTTGCTGAAAACATCGCTCTATACCGTCAATGAACTCCCACGTACACCAACGGTATAAGGCTGTACCAACATTAATCTCTTTAAAACTTTAAAAAATGTCGGTTGTATAGAAATATATACACCAAGCAAGCATAGCGCCTTTACTTCATATACCACGTCAAAAAGAGAAGGCGTGGGGAGCCACACATACACGTAGGTATAACGGAGAGATCAGGTGGAAAAAGCTTAGAGAAATGTTGCTGTTGTTAATTGTGCAATAGCGATATGCCTACAAAAAGAATATACCTGCTTAAATATAAAAAAAATGACAACTACCACCCGAGCCGTTGAGAAAATGACACCAGTAGGCTTATTCGCCCCAGCCTCCAATTTGCCTAAAAAACTGCAATAGAACTGCGAACCTAATGCCTTACAATACTTATAAAAGCGCAATAAAGTGATTCATACTTGCATTGAATACGGAGCAGCCTGTTTTCTACCAACGTATTCCCACCCCGCTTTTGCGACAGCTTTGCATCCGCGCCCCCCCCTCATCCCATTAAACCCGGCTTGTGTGAAAAACAAACTTCCTTCCCTTCACTTTGCCGAAAGAGACGAACGGGTGCGCTGATCGATTGCACACCGAAACACACAACCGGAATCATCAATTGATTTTCAAGATGCAGATTCGCATCCACTTTTAATTAAAATTTAATTAACTCCTGAAATTAAAGATTAATATGAAAATGCAATTATCTTTGAATCCATCAGGATAAGGGTAAACAATTCCACGTGTAATTTCGATCAAGAGAACTGCTGGTACAACCTAAATAAATAACGCCATCCGTTCAAATTATCAACGACTATCAGATCTGAAATGTTATTTTCACATCCATCACCCAACACCCCACTCTGAACCAGCAACTGCAGGTGACCCGTTCAATTTCCACGAGATCCTTGCGCATCGAAAACGACTACGGTCAGATTTCGTCTCTTTCCTGGCTCATTGATTGGATATAAATCAAGCGCGCGATGCAACATCCAGCGCAACGTGATCGGAAGTTCTTCATTATCGATATTAATTATCGCATTAATTATCGGAAGCAAAGAAAATGAAGTTCCAATTAAAAGTAATTAATGGAAACGCCATCATCCCCATTATCCTATGAAAACAATCCATTAATGTCAATAGCGCCAAATCCTGCCAATTTCATTGACACACGGCTCGAAATGCAATTTCTTTCTGTCAAGTGTCGTAGATTTCATCGGTCGGCCACCAAATTAGACATCGAATTTTGAAAAAAAAAAAAAAGAAAAAAATCAGACACCACATATTTTTGAAAACGACAAGACTTCATGTCAATTTCTTGGATGTCCTTTATGCAATAAAACAGCCTTTCTTCAGAAACTTTTGACACCACATTAGAATGATTAGAAGCCGCGAAAGCACAAATTCATAACAACGACTTAGTGTACGAACAAACCTGGTATCCCAAGACCTTGATCCGAGGGATTCAGTTCAGTTTTTAGCGGCCTGAAACCCATCCCAAAATTTGAGGGCTAAAAAAGAGAGAGCGAGAGAGAGAGAGAAAAAAAAAAGCCGAATTCGAAACAAACTAAATGTTAATGAACCAATCCCTTAAATTTCTCCAACCGTTTGAACAAACACATCCTTGAAATTGATTCCAACGGTGACATGATTTTAAGAATAGCAATTGAGTGATTTGGCAAAATACGACATTGTTCAGGCCAAAACATTTAACTATCATTATAGAACCCCAAGAATTAAAGGCCAGCGCATCAGCCGCCATTTTCGTGAACACTTCCGGTTTCACTTACCTTGACGGTAAAGGTTTCCGGCTTTAGAACAATGATCGCCATTTTGGCGTAAAAACAACAATCCGCGATAATCCGAGGATTGTACGCATTGGCGCACTTTTAAGATGTCGCCAATAAATACAATTTGCAACTCTAGTTTTCGATTGTAATTGTTTAAAAATTGTTAATTGTTTCGATGTAAAATTATAATGTAAATAATCAAAACAAACTTTACGCTGCAAACATTCTATGTTTATTCCTCGAATGATTAGAACAATTCCCAGTGGAACACTCGTCCATTTCACCTTATTTTATTAAAAATAACACGCTTGTAAATCACTCAACTTTAACACAGCAATGAATGGGATCATGTGATACGCTGGCAGGAAAATGGCGGTTATGCGCCAGCTCTCTTTTCTAGGAGCCTGGCATCAGTATTTTCGCAGGATAATAATTCCACTATTTCAGTCTCAAACCAAAAGCAACAGGGGGACCAGAAAGTACACATCAAGCATCCAATGCAAAATAGTATGGGTTGTATCTTTTAATGGTTCAAGAATCAATACTATATACTTGAACGGAATCTATTACACGACATATCTCCAGGTAAGGATACATTCCTATACAAACTTACTAGGGGTAGAACTAAACCGAGTGGTTTCGAAGACGTTGGCCGTAACCACTGAACCATTAAACCGTCAACACAGAGTCGCGTGTCTTCCATTACGTACGCTAGACAGGTTTGTGTAACTAACGTATCAATTTACGAGTCACAACTAATTATTGAGTTATTATTTCAATTTAGTACACATGTGTTTTACACAGTGAAATCTGATTGCAACGATATTTGATTGATTGTTTGGCTTTTTTATGGCGCAAGAGCATCTGGACTATACTGCGCCACACAACGATATTTTACCACGATTCCTAGAAATATAGGGTGTATCACATTCAATCTCGTCTAAAACGATACCTTTTCCTAGAGTCCATACAATTTTAGGCCAACGCATCAGCCGCCATTTTGTTGTACAATTCCGGTTTCATTTACTTCGGAGATAAAGGTTTTACGCATTGGCGCAATGTTCGCTATTTTGGCATAAAAATAATCAAAAATCCGCGATTATCTGACGAATGTAAACATTGGTGCAACTTTCAAAATGTCGCCAATAAATACAATTTGCAACCACGATCACGTGATACAATGGCTGATCCAGTGCACAGCTGATTGGAGCATTGTATTTCGCGCCTGTCATGCACTGATTGTAAATACTTATGCATGCTGCATGGCAAATATTGTTCGTCTTGATAGGTGCAATCACCACCTTAAAGCTCTGTCCATTACTTCAGATACACACTGTACATGACTAAAGTAGTTTGAAATGCACTAACCTAGAGAAAATGACATTTCTGTCCATGGTATGATGCTGTAAGCGGCGTCAGGCTAAAAAAAAAAAATAAATAACACAGCGTCCAGTTCTGTAAACAATTCGCTTTTTTAATTTCGTGTTCTTTATCCCAGAAATTAGCGTTTCGCTCTGTGAACACACACAATGCCACTAATGTCCAAAAAACGAAGAAAAAAAACAGTTATTTTATAAAATAGGTTCTTTATCAAAACAATTAAAGGAAATAAACCAAAAGAAAAACCATCAGAGGATACGTTATTTTTGTAAACCTTTCTTATAGGAACTGGGCCTTGACTTTTTGAGGCTGAACCGAAATTAATGGCCTTTCTGGCCTCAAAAAATAATGGAACCCGGTACACTATTTGAGAGATTTGCTGCGAAATGGGCGCAATTTGGACTTCCGGTCCTTCCTTGATGGCGGAAAATTACGCTAATAATTAGGACAGTTCAATTTTGAGAAAGATACAGACTGCTTCTTTCTCCGCGGGCGTAATTTGCGCAATTACGACCACATTACGCCTTTGTTTGGCAGCGGCAAACAAACTGTACGATACGTGCTTTCTAAATTGCTTTATGATACCGAACTCTGCGAGACTCCTACGTTGCAAACATTGGAGAATTAATCTCGAACCATTTATGAAAATACATGTAAAAAATATTGAAAATGGCCACAGCCACAAATGGCATTATAAATGAGAAATGGCAGAATGAAAAAATTCGTTTGTAGTTTAACGATATCACAAAAACCTTCCTATACCTAATTAAACCCAATCATTTACATAATTCAACGATTATATACGTCATAAGTCAAAACATTATATACACGAGTGTTACCGCTATCCCTTTACAGTTTTACCTAACGATTACTGTAGGCCAGTAGTTCCCAACTGGTGGTGGTCCGTGAGACGGACCCCCAGTTTGCACCTCTCTCAAAGAGAAGAAAAGCTGGCTACAGCTTTGGCAGCGCAGGGGACTTTTGTTGCTGCTAATAGAATTCCGTTTTGAGGCGGCAATTGCTTTGTTTGGTTTACCAAGTTACAACATCTTCGCTTTGTTTACTTTCATATATTCACATCCTTTCCTCCCTTTCGTGTCTTTCTCTCAAAACTCCGGCTCCTTTTTATTAAGGTCGTGCAGTCAACTCGATCAGTTATCATCAGGACTCGACATCAGGGACGAATTTAGAGGTCAATTTGGGGGGGGGAATTAATGACTTGATTTTTGAAAATGATACCTCATTGGACCTTTACCTTGTACCTTTTCAATGTTAAATTTTCATTCAAGGGAGCGATCACCCCTCGCCTCCTAAATCTGCCCCTGAACTCGTGGAAATTTTTCGAAGTGGTCCTCAGGTAAAATTGAAGTGGAAAAGTGGTCCGCGGCTTAAATCGAGCCGCTGCTGTAGGCAGAGTAACTAAGGCAGGGATAGACACCCGTTTTTTGAGGGAAAACTATTTAACTTTAGAGAAATGTATCAAAATAATATTCATTAATTACAGAAGTCCAACAAGTAGCTCACATGAGAATTAGTGATTCATATTTGTCGGCCTAGACAAAAGTAGCCGAGGTCATATTCGGAGGGAGGGAGGGAGGAAAGGTTCACGAGACCAGAAAAGTTAGATGTCGATTTTTGTAATAATTAGGCCGAAAGTTATAAGGTTATAATAAGGCCAAAATATAATACATTAATATAATAATAATTGGTTATAATAAGGCCGAAAGTTATAATTAGGCGTATTATGTCAACCAATCTTATTCAATTAAAGTTTTTTTGTTTTTGTTTTTTTTTTCATACAGTAAGACCCGCATATAACGAGGAGCTTGGGACCAACGGAAAGGCTCGCTATATCCGGTGGCCAACCATGGGCGGGCAGAAGGGGCTCGAACCCACCCACCCACAGCTGTTCAAAAAATTTATTTTTCGAATTCTGCTATGCATTTATTTTCAAAGGTTTTACAAGTACATTTTAAAATAAGGTACTTTTTATCTCATTCCAGAGGTGTCAGAAGCGGTATCGGTGTTTTGTGGCATTTTGGTATGCTGTGCATTCACTAAGTGTTTGGGGCGGTAGCGAGGACTGAAGGATGGGACATATGAACCCACATGTGGCTCCTGAAACCTACTTTGAGTCAAAATTCCAATTTCATTTATATAAATTAATTTAAAATTTCAGGTTTTAAAAGCTAAGAGGATATTTCATGTGGTTAGGATTTGTTGCGGGCGGCATATATGAGAAAATGTTCATTTAAATTTATTAAAATATCATGAACAACGTATTATTTTCATTGCCCCAACAATCAAAATATCCGTTTAAGGAACTTCCATAAATAGTTATTTCCAAAATAAGGAACTCATTGTGAAGGCTCAAGAAATAGTCTATAAACGTTTGCTTTGACTATAAACGTTTGCATTCATGTTCATTGAATTTCCGTCATAAAATACATAGTCACCAATCAATCCATTAAAAAAATAGTTTATTGTGATTTCCCCACTGTACAGTATATTCTAAAAGGGAGTGAGAGTTCTTGGGAAAAATTTCCGATTTCAAATGCTATAACGTTCGTTTTATTATGTTCGTGTCAGTTCAAGAGCCATCTTCGTAAGACTCCCTTTTTTCAATTTTTTTAAAGAATTTTCTAGGTTTGTTTTTTCCCTTTAATTTTTTTTAACACTGTTACTCGTTAAATCCAGGGAATGCAAAAGAGCGGCTCGAAAAAAACGAATGAATTTCATAGCCCCCTAGTATCATTATACCAAACACAATCACCATTTTCCTCGCTAAATCCAGACACTCGCTATAAATGGATTCATTCATTTCATTCATTCACCTACCTACCTGCCTACGTAGAATCTATAGAGATATCGTGTAATAATATGTAAACGCTGGCCCATATGCGGTGAGGACCTCGGAAGTAAAAAATTACCTTTTGCAACGTCCAACCTGCGCATGCGGTCATTTCCAACAATTTTTTCATTGTATCTTACATTAAATTCATCTTCCAAACTATATATATATACAGTGTGTTCAGCAAAACTCGGATAATAGCAACATAGCGTTGTTTCTGAGACTTTTGAGAAATGAAAGTGGTCTTCATTTTGGCGATTGGTCAAGACCTTTTGTAATAATCGCCAAAAACATCCAACCAATGAGCAAGCTGTCTGCAGCTGTTAACACCTCAACAGGTTAATTTAAGACGCATTACCGAAAACCAGTTTCTGCATGGGCGTGGTGTAAAGCAATAGGCAGTTTAATTGGTAATTATAGTTCAAACACGAAACGCAATTTTTTTTTTCCTTCAGCCAATTGGATAAATTTATGTCAGAACAAGACAATGGCTTTGTTAGACGGTTACAATATTAAAATCACTTTTTTGTACGTTTTTGGTGATAATATAATTTTGACTTGTCACCAAAATGAAGACCACTTTTATATCACACAATCAACACCGATCTATGATTATTATCGATCGTTTCTGAACACCCTATATATATCAGAGACATGGAGTCTAACAGTTGGAGCAATACGAAAGTTACAGACAACGCAAAGGAGCATGGAGAGGTGCATGCTTGGAATAACTAGGAGAGATCGAAAAAGAAACACTTGGGTGAGAGAGCAAACTCTTCTTTCGCTTTGCCATTTCCCATGTTATATGGGGTCGGCGTTATGGTCCTTTAATCTTCTCTTCCACAATCTTCTATCCAATGCCTCTTCTCTACTCCATCCATACTCTTCCAGATCTTACGTCACTTTATCCTTCCATC
>QLNU02003225.1:104444095-104473070 GCA_006491805.2 Dysdera silvatica | reverse complement strand
CAGCAGTGGATAGATAATGGTTGAATATGATGATGATATACGGGCTATATTAATTATCTGGAATTCAAGAAATCACACTCTACAAATTCAGTTCAATCATGCAAGAAATTTAACTTAAGAAAAACCATTCAAAAAATTGAATTCAAGACACGTGTAGTTTAAGATAATGAATGACTTCATTGAATTCGAACTTTCGTCCATTTGTACAACCAACTGATATTGATTTTTCATTGACGATGTGATTTGTGAGAAAACCCCCTTGTTTAAAAATCAAAAGATATTAGAATAAAATTAAATGATTATTCTTCGAGAAATGAAACCCTCAATCATCTGTTTAACTTTATGAAAAACGTGCTAATTTTTTTTACGCTTGACCCAATAACCGATTCTCATTCAAAAGCTCTAATTTGAACACGTTCAAAAAAAAAAAAAGTTTAATTTAGACGTTTGAAAAAGAAAAAGGACTCAAATAATTGCCCGCTGCTTTTCTTCAGGATGTTTAAATCTGCTTTCCGCAAAGCAAAAAAAAAAAATCTAAATTGCGTTTTAAATAAACCGTTTTTGAATAACAGGAAAAGCTCTTAATTTTGGAACATCAAAAGAGAAAAAGAAATTTGCGATGCAAAAAAATTAATTAAGAACAGAATTTATTTTCTCTCAGAGTCAAAATTTTAAAATTTTAATTATCCTTTTCATTGTTATTAGTTTATAGTGAAATAAAGTTATACCGATTCCATTTTTCATTTCACAGCGCCGTCCGAATTGACATGGTGGGTTAATTGCCCATTTCGTAGACAACGCGGCCGTTTCCTAACCGTGCTTCATAATTAGCGCACACCCTAATCAATTAGCCACTTTCTTTTGTACGTTTCACTGATTGCTTGAAAGCTTTCAGTGAAGCAGAAAATTTTAGGCTACTTAAAAATAACTCTGAGGTGAGCTGTTGCGACGCAAGCAATACGTGGAAAGCGGTGGTAATACTTGCTGCACTTGAGACGGTCTAGTCCTTCACCGACAGTCCTAAGACGGCAATTCTCCATTTCAACGATCGTGGTTTTACGGCGCAAGGACAAAGAAGGTCGTGCTACTTCGGAACCCGAACCCTCTGCCGTCAGGGAACCCGAACTATCGTGGGCATAAAAAAAAAAAATGGGGCTCGTGTTCTATGAAACCCTTGGGAGGAGAACCCAGCTTAATGGTAGAAATTTAAATTTAGTCTTCGTTTTATTTGAAGCAATTACGGTGTATAATTATCTCCATTTTAATTACAAAACGTAATTACTGCAGCTTAAAAAATTGAATTATTTTTCAAAAGGAGGAACTCTTACAAACTCGCACACGCCATTTTGAAACTCTCATCAACACATTATGCCTTTAACATACAGGGTGATTCAAATTAAACAACTGGTGTTTAGAATCGTCTCTGAGGAACAATACTGGGGTGATCTCAACCAAATCTCGTACACATTTCTGCATCTGGGAATCGATTTCTGAAGGAAAAAGAAATGGTTCGTATTTCGACCGCTAGGGGAGGAAATGGCGCTCCGTACAGGCGGTAATTTGCCAGTTTCTGAACGTATCTAACAACTATCATCAAGGTAAGAGCTAACGTGTAGTGAATATTACAATAACATGTGGAAATGAAATTAATAACATATCGACAACAAACAAAAAAGTTAATGTGCAAGAGGTTTACTGCAATAACATGAAATTAAATGAATAACAAATATCGTTACAAAACAGAAACATATAATTTATTTCCAATAACACGTGAATCACATTTTCAGCACAGAAACGGCTGGACATATACTCCATCGCCTCTACAGAGCGATCAACTGATCATTTCTGACGTCCTGGCCAGCGCAGTCACCTGATCTAACGCCCCCGCGACTTTTGGGCTGCGGGGCTCTTTAAATAGCCCCGTTTATGAGAGCAATGTTCCAAGCTTCCTAAAAGATGGAATTTCGCAACATGTTTGTTTGTTTGTTTTGTGGTTTTACGGCTCAAAGACTACAATGGTCATGCTGCGCCGGGACCTACTGTTTTCCGAGGAATCCGAACCTCTTATGGCCTAGGGAACCAAACCCCGGACTACAGTGAGCAGTGCGATCTTTTTATGAGATCTCTGAGTAAGCGTTCTTTGTACACTGTTGGGAGTCGAACCCGGATTAACGGCGCACTAGGCGAACGCGTTACCACACTGCGCCACCGCAGGGCCGTTTCATGTAACATGTAACACATCTCCATGCAACACATCTCAACACAACATGTAACACATCTCCATGCCAATAAACCGCATTCTGCTGTCCAGTGTGTTATGCATCTAATGCAATTGCTATAATAAAGCGATAGAGAACTTGTCGACCAGTATCTGTGCCGACAGTGTGATTCCACATGTGATTGGAATAAAGTTACGGCACACATCTGTTTTATAGCACCATTTGTTATTCATTTCACATTGCAATAAACTTCTTGCAAGTTAACACTGCTTTGTTGTCCACGTGTTGTTCATTTTATTTCCACATGTTATTACAATACATTTAGTGCACATTCACTGTATCTTGACATGATAGTTGTCAGATACGTTCGATAATGCGCAAATTACCTGCATGTGAACAACATTTACTCCCCCTAGCGGTTGAAATATGAATTATTTTCTTCTCTCTTCAGAAACCGAATCGTCATGCTCTGGAAATTATGTGTACAAAATTTGGTTGAGAGAACTTCAGTAGTTTTCCCCCACAGACAGATACGCCTGTTTAATTTGAATCACCTTGTATATTACGGATAAGATTGGATGTGCTATTTGCACATAGCACTCCATTCCATTAACTTTTCTTAATTCTTTTAATCCCTTAGGGCAAATCTCCTGTTCGACCCTCTAATTTCATCCCCTACAGTTCTTCGCATGTTTCTTGGTCTACCATTCTGTCTCTTTCCTTTAGGGTTCCACTGCAGGCCTCTCACCCCTAAATCATGAGAGGCTTTTGGCCACAAAAATCCCACGGTTATATATTTTGTATCGTTTTTGGACCACTATATGCTTAATATTGTACAAATACAGTTATTTATGAACATCTTTAATTTGGTTTTCATTATCTTTTTCATTTTTCTTGTTTTGACATGCAAAATGCAGCACTGATTTCACGTTACTTGCGAAATTATTTAGTTAGGGGATTTCTCCTTAGTTGTTGAAAGTTGCAAATGACTTATTGATTTTGATTCATATATTTAAATGCTTAATGTAGTGTACGAATTTTTTATATAAATTTATTGACATAATTTAATTACATATTTAGTTGTTTCTTAAACTATTGTATGAACTTCAGTATACTCTTGAATTACGTACAATGATTCGAGTCCAACTCTTTATTTGCAATTGAAGAAATAAATGTTTTTGGAGACTTTGTGGCAGATATTTTCTGCCCCTTTTCAAAACACCTGCCCCAAAGAGGCCACAAGTGTAGGTAGGTACAACAGATTCTCCCTTTCTATAGGCTGTTCACCACTGAAAATGGAATAATGTATAGGGGTTGTAGAACTCTTTGTATAACTGGAATAGGGTCGGAACGGGAAAAGTTGGCGTTGTAGTGGGGGGGGAGAGGGTCAACAAGAAAGGGGTGACGGAAGAGCAGGGGTTGGATGGACATTTACCAAAAGGCAAGAGTAGGGGTGGGGAGAGGTCAAACTGAGTTCGATCGATCAAATGGAGATGGCTCGAACAACAAGAAAGCCACCCTCGATCCCTCCCCCCCACTTTTTCACCCACCCACCCCGCATTCGCGGGAAAATGGAAGCGGCCCAAACGGGAAAAGGAAAATATTCCGCTAAATTGAATAGAGAAACTCGGTTTGAGAATTCAGACGAAAAATGTTTCTTAACTCGGTCCAGAAAATAAACGGAAACTGTCCAGTAATACCCTTTTTCAAAAAGTTAAACGATTTTTCATTTAAAAAAATTCTAGCCAACGGGGTCGCTCTCGTTCGTTGCTTGGATGCTACGAAGAATTTGATTCGCCTATTTTAACAATTGCCAAATAATATTGATTGGCGGAAAAAAAATCTAGCCAATAGATCGCACTCGTTTGTTGCTTGGAAGCTACGAAGAATTTGATTGGCCTATTTAACAAGTACTAAATGATATTTAATTGGCAGAAGAAAAAAAATCTAGCCAATAAGGCACTCTCGCTTGCTACATGACTGCTACGAAGAATTTGATTCGCCTATTTAACAATTACCAAATGACATTTGATTGGTAGGGAAAGCAAAAATCCCGAGTTTTTTATTTTTACTCTTTAAGAGTGCGTTTTATGGCGCAAGGCCAGCTAAGGTCATATTAACTGCTTTGTGGCTCAGAGGTACAATAAATTAGGACAGGACAAAAAAAAACCTTTAACATAATTCCACCAACAAGGGCGTAGCAATTAAAAAAATATGGGGGTTCAAACAGATTTTAAAAAATTCAAGTGATTTGGCGCCATGGAAAACTGTACGAATGGGAAGCCTAAGCCAGCCCTGGGCGTCGACGGCATAAAAATATTGGGGGGGAGGGGAAGAAAGTATACCAATGGAAGACAGCTTATTGTTAACAAGGGCCGTAGCCAGAGGTCGTAAAAAATGTTTGCCTCCCCGAAAAAATTTCTGGTTAAGGTCCTGTTTTTAACAACTCTTTATAGAGATAACAGACACCAACAAAGCATTGCTTAATTTAAATGTGCTTCTGCTTGATGACGTTCTCTTTACCATAGAACTAATATTCTAGTTGCATTTCTAGCTCCATTTTCACATGCAATGCTCCTTAATAAATTGCGTATTTATTATGGTGGTAATGTAGACAGTCCCTTAATCTATATTGTTGATAGTGAGCTTACTGGGCAAAAAAAAAAAAGTCCTTGAGCTTGCGAAATTAAAATAAAGAAACTATAGTTGTAACGTTATTAAAAACATTCCGTTTGAAAGTTGAAATAATAACACGTCAATGAAAACGCTGCCATGCAGAAAAGAGAGCTATATAATACAATCTAACAAAAGGTATAATTACATCAAATAAGTGACAAAGCGTATTTTTTTATTTCGCACTAAATACACTACGCCGAAAAATATAACCGCATTCCTTAGATTTAAAAAAAAAATTACCTATTATAAAATTTTTGTTTAAATTTGAGGGGACATGGAACCCTGATATCAACACTAGGGGGACCTCCCCCGCTAACGGCGCCATGACACCCCTCACCTTCCTGTGCCACTGTCCGTATGAGTGCAAAGCCATCTCCCCGTTTAAAAAAAATTGTTTAAACTAAAACTAAGGGGGAGAGGTAAGGTAGAAATATACACTAATCTTGCGTAGCGACATTTATAGTAGTGCAAACAGTACGAAAACTCGACTGATAATTTTAAGTTAAACTTGGAAACTCCCATCAAAACCCACACGGTGGGTTTTGATGGGAGTTTCCAAGCGGGAAAAATGCAAAAAATTCTGCCGTACCCTAATTCGCCTTCAAATATTCATTAAATTACTTATTGTAAAGGAATTCCCGTTTACGATTTTTTTTTTCAAGCACCAATACAATCGTAAACATAAACATTAATAGAAAGTAATACATGAAAACAAAAACAAAATCAATAAATATTGCAATGCGAATTGTGAAATTAACTACACAATAAGCACTATCGCCAATATCATTATGTAATACAATAGTATTATAAGTATACGCATTACTTAGTATTACTTTGCTTAAATATCTGCTGCAATATCTGCTGGCCTAAAATCTTCAAAACCACTCAAATAGCAACAAATCTATGACAAACTAGAATTATACATCTAAAGCAATACGATGAGTAACAATAATGAAAGAGATATATTTCTTACATGATTTAGAAATAAAATTTTGTTTTGAGCTGTGCATTTCTTTTAAAAATGAATGAATAGGAATTTGTCGTTTTCAACAGATAATAAAGTTTGATTAATCTATTTACTTTCTTTATAGTATTTCCAGAAACCAAAGGGAAAGGTGTTTTCTCTGCGAGCATTCCAACTGGCGTATGCAGTGGGCAAGGTTGAGGCAATTTTGCGATATACAGGGTGATTATAATTAAAGTTTCACTTTGAAACTCCCTATCAAATGAAAATTACTGAACCAAAAGTTACCAAACTTGGAAATACTGTAAAGAAGGCCCTGGGATTTGATATCCTGAAGAAAAAAAGTAGTCCCCCAGCAGGAATAAAATCAAGGTTTATATAGACATCGTAACACATTTTCGTAATAATAGACATGGCATTATATGTTCAATATGCTGCCCACCACTGCCTGAAACCAAGTTAAAGCGCAATATCGCGCTCTCTATAATAGATCGACACATATCAGCTGGAATGTTACGAATATGTCGGTGAATCGCAGTTTTTAGCTCTGGCAAATTTCTGATATTATCACGAAAAAACTGTGCTTCTGGGATCACCCCACACACAAATGTTACATGGGTTGAGGTCTGGTGAACAAAGTGGCCATGAAACTGGAAAGTGTCACCCAATAACACTGTCGTCCGGAAAATGTTGCCTAAGTAACCGTTTCATGCATCTACCAATAAGGTGAGGCCCCGTTATCAATAAAAATCGTGCCGCTTAAGGTCATGCTGTTGAAGATCAGGTACCACGAAACTTCTTAACATGGATTCATAGCGAACGGCAGCTGCGGAGCATGTGATGGGTCCTGCCACCAATCACTCTTCAAAGAAGAATGGTCCCCTATTATGACATTAGGGTGTTCATAAAACCGAAACCCCTGGTCCTGATTACAGTATACAACGCCATTTTCCCCCCTGTCGGTGACTTTTGGAACTTTGTTTTCAGCGTATCGAATTCCATAACCTCTTCCACAATATTTCCAAGTTTGACAACTTTTGGTATAGTATTTTTCATTTCATAGGGGGTTTCAAAATGAAACTTTACTTATAATCACACTGTATATACATGTGCATATATGAAGTTGTAGCTCTGTATCACATCTTTCTCTATTTTATGCCTTCCATACTTTTACTAATCAACCAGCTCTTATCTTATTGTATGTTTAGTTTGTATATTGTATTTATGACTTCCGCTTATTATATCCAATCCTGGGCAGCGGGGGCTTTGTCAGACCCTAAAGTCTTTACCCTTTGCTGTCAAGACGGATTAACCTAGCTGACAAATCATAGATAACCATCACTTTATGTATAAAATAACTGTAAATCCGTCTGAATAAAGTTTGATTTGATTGATGATGGCCTTCATCGGAATGAGAGCCTGAAAGGTCAGAAATCTAAATTCGTTTTCAATTTCTTAAAAAAAATTAATAATAAAATTTTGTATTGAAAGATCATCGCTAAACTGTTTACCCCATCCATAAGGACAGACGATAAGCCGGAAGTGAAATAACTCGATTCTCAAGTCTACAAAATGTGGCCACTTCTAGAGGGAAAATGATCTCTGATGATCTCCGAATGGGGGCCGATTTAGCATCGAATCTATGGGGAGGGGATCCATTTCGAGAAAAAGTAATCATTAAAGGAGTTAGTCGCTTAGAGAGGTTTTACTATATCTGAAAGGGTGTTTAAAAAGTATAGATTAACACGATTAGTAATAATAAACTTAATAAAAAATACACTAATAAACACAACAGGCACGGTCGTAACTCAGAGTAACGAGGCTGGGGCTGTAGGCTCCCCATGGAAGCCTCTCCCCCTTGAAAATATTTTTCTCAAAATCAAATATTGTGGAATTTTATTTTAAATTTTTTATTTTGTACGAAATTGTACATGACAATGGGAATTGTTCTTTGACGTTAAAATGCATTCGAGATAGCTTTCTACAATAGATCTTGTGTGTGTATATATATGTATATATATTTTTAACAACATACGTTTAAGTTTTCATATACTTTAAAATAAGGATAGGGGAAATTACAGAAAGGTATACTAAAATTTATTTCTTAATGCAAAATTTACGTTAAGAAATTTATTTATTAACGTTAAATATATTAGGTCGTTTATACATTCAGTAATATTAAACATATTAATAAAATACATCAAAGCATTTATGAATTTTAAGCTCCCTCTAGCTTTCTGAACCATCCTGTAACTTTCAGAGCATCCCCTGTAATTTTCAGATCCCGCTGTAACAAGCCTCTAGCTACGGGCCTGTCGTAACTAATTAAACTTTTAAAAGGTTTATCAATTACTTTCAGTCATCTTTAAAAACTCGCTCCGTCGATAACGAACTGGTTAGAAAAATAAACACGTTAAATTCATGCTTTATGGAAGAGATATTGATGACACCATCCTGGCAAGGCATGCCCTTTTTTAGAACGATGACGTCAAGTCATTTACTTGCGTCATCCTGCCCGTTTAGTCATCAGGTTCAGTAATCATTAATGAAGCACAAATTAATTACCGTTTCATCAGTAATTCATTTCATGATAAAACAGTTATATCGAGGACATCGTAATTGACACATTCATGGGCCCAGAACTTTCTCACTAATGATGAAAACGCGTCTATTCACAATAATGTAATTAAACACCATCATCAATTTCTACACAAGAACGCATTATGGAAATGCATTCAACCATTAAATTACAAATTAACCTTTAATCCAACATTCACTGCCTTTAATCCAAGCCCAAACTCTAGCAAAATGCTAATGTAGCATCAATTAAGCCTAAACTCTAACAAAATCCCAATATGCACTTAGCTATTTAATAGCAAAGCTGTTAGAGTTTTTTGCAACACAACAGGGAAAATGGCTAGATCTAAGATCTTAATTTTTTCGCCTGATATTTAAGTCGTGACTATTTCTTTACTTTTTTTCCGTCTCTTTCCGAAATTTCGTGACCTAATAGAAACCGCATATTCATCTAGGGTTTCTGTGTCAGATTTCCATCTAATGTGTGGACGTTGACTGCTCGAATGGGAAGGGAAAAAATCTATTCGAAAATACGCAATATCAATACAGTAAATCGTCAAAAAAGTTGTCAATTTCTACACTGTTGCAATTAATTAAGTTAATGATACAAAGACTTTTGCGAAAGAAGGGAGAATTAACTAATATCGATTTATTTATTAAACAAAAATACATTTCATCAACCAATAAATATAGAAGAAAAAAAAATGCGATGACCAAACCGGAAGCTGGGGACGAATTGGTGACCTGATTGTTGCGCAGCTGCGGCCACTAAGCTGCCGGGACTCGTGGTTGGTTGAACTTTTACGGCGCAAGGACTGGAAAGGTCACTGCACGGCTGGCTCAATCATACTTTGATTCATGAACGTCTGGAAAGGAAGTAAAACTCGGTCTCGAAGACAATCACACGTGCCCTTTAATAAACCTGAGTATGAGAAGAACGACCATGCGCGGGGCTGGCCCGAGTACTTCAGTAGTCATAATATGAGGAGGGTAACCGAAAGGTCGTCGGATCGAGTCTAACTTGGGCTTCGAGAAGAACCTCTGCAGTCGTGGGAATCAATCCTTGAACACCGGTGAGAAGATTAAAAACATGTTCTGCGACACAAACAGGAGTCGAACCAGGGTTAACGTCACGATAAACGAATGTGTTGCCACTGCGCCACCAATGGTAGTGCACTGGCGGACCCACGGGGGTGGGTGGGGAAATATCCCCTTGCAAATCCATAAAAATACGATGTAAATCTGTTATAACAAGCGCCGATTGTAACAACCAACCGCATATAACGATTTTTACACAAAGTTTGATTTCCTGCTCTATTGTTTCAATTGCTCGTTAAATCCGGGGTCCAAAAAATACTCGTTCGCTAAAAGTGGTTAAGTTATACCGCGTTTAATCATTATACCAAACCAAATCCGTAATTTCCTCGCTATATCCGGGCTCATTATAAGTGAGTCTTACTGTATTTTGCCGTTGCCTCCAAATCCGTATCTGGATTAGCCTCTGGGTAGTGGACCTACATCTTCCCGAGGAATCCGAGCTCCTTAACGCCTAGGAAACCACCCCATCCCCACTGGGAATACAGCGAGCAATTCATCGGTAAAGCGTTCCTTTCTAATACCGTTGCGACTCTAACCAGGACAAACGGTTTGGTAAGTAAACGGGCGACAATCGCAGGGCCAATATAAAATCATTTATACAATGTAATCTTGCTGTCCATATTAGCGAAAGCAAATCCCAGTTACGAGCCGATTGTGTAAAATCTTCTCCAAGCAGGTAAATTTAAAAAAAAAAGAGACATAACTACAATGTTAATAATAATAATTAATTATAACGGCGATTACTGACTAGTTTTGCTGCAACCTGTTACGCACGATTATTACTTAAAATTATTTTTATTACTATTCTTCTTGCAGGAAGTTAAACCTTTAAGCAGTCCGTTTTTTCCATAGTGTCCTCTTATCTGCTAAAAATCGCGCGCGAGTTTAAATAATTAGGCAGCCATAACTAAGCTTGCGTCGTAAGGCTAATTAGAACGGTGGAATAAATCACTAAAAAAAGCTTTTTTGCGGCTCCGCCGCACTAATTGGAAGTCCCTCAACGTCCGCACATTTCCAGGACCATTAAAAAACGAAGAAGAAAAAAAGGATTTAAAAATAAAGGTTAATTAGCCGGGTCATACACCCGCTGTTAGCGGAAACAGACTGAACAGCTGTCAAATCAGTTGCGAACTGTGGATAAACAAACTAATGACATCAAGGCAAGCACTTTCCGAGTCCAAAAACTGACATGTTCTTCGTCATGGCTAAGGCGAGGTCCTGACTGCAATTAAATGAGGAACGAGTGATTGACTAGCGCCAACTTGAAATTGACGTCACCAGGCAGCCTTCTGCGAAGAATGAGCGAACTTGTTTATGGGTAATTGTTTATCGGCAAGGCGCTTAATTAGAATATGTGGCGAAATGAAACGGATTCGATTCGAAATGGACAGACGAAATTGATTACGATTTCTGGAAAGAGCAATATCAATACCCTCTGGCTAATGCGACGACCACCAACTTCAGGGTGCAGGCAACGAGTCAACGTCCACTTAAGGCACTGGCCTATTTTTATACCCTAGGACAGACAGGACCGTCGTCTCTAACGTGATATATGAACTATAGAAGGTTCACACACGACCAGGCAGCGGTTCTGACCCTTTAGCTACTGTTAAGTCACCTGTTAATAGTTTTGTTCTCAACCCATATCCAAACATGAACTTTCCTACAAGTAAAACACTTGTCAGGGTGTAAGAAGCGATGGAGACTCCATTTTTAATGTTTGTCAGTAAGAGGACAGTATGGAGAACCATTGTTAAATCTATAAAAAGTCCACAATTCCTCAGTTAGACCCTGGTATGTCCTGAAGAAAATTATTGAGAGTATGCAGTGTTGTCTTAATTAAAGAGTATTGAAATTGCGGGGTAACTGGACTTGGTGACGTCATTGCGCCGCGCTGACTGGCATTTGACTGGTCGTCTATCGTCTATCCAAGCTCAGGGTGGCAGTTACCACTTTCATCAGTTTTTCATTCCTCTCCTGGTCGTACGCAGGATATTATTTTGAGGCTTGGTGGATTCAGGGGGCTTCCTCATTTGTTTCCATTCAAGTTTGTAAATGACTAGAAAAAAAAAAGGCTGAACTTCGTTGAAAGTTGCCCCAAAAAAAACAAAAAACCAAGAAAAACAGCAAACACAAAAACTTCCATGAGACCTCGAGAGTATGCGGCGCATAGAGCGCGTACCCCTTGGGGACGGTCCTGGTCATACCCTGGTGCAAAGATTATCGCAAAAGCATCACCGAATTTTGGGCATACGCCCTCTAGCAGCGCCTCGCAATTTGCGTTTGGCCCCCGTCCTTCAATCCGAAGTTCATTAAACGGGGTCCGCTACAATTCCTTTTGGCAACAGCTTGGTCGACATTGATTCGGTGGGGCCTTTTCCCAATCAATTTTGTATCGGCATCGGTGGTGGATAGGGGAGCTGGCGAGCCAACGAGAGGAGAGTGAGTCAGGAGAAAGCTCAGCACGAAAATTGAGCTCCTTCTGTCACAAAAGGTGGCGAAAATATCGACGGAGGACGAAGCCAGGCTAGGGGGGGTAGGCACCTCCTTTTAATTGACTCCTCCGTTTTCATTACTCGCTACCCGATGCATCCGTCGGCGGGAGATGGAAAAAGTAGATAGGTGCCCCTTATCACCTTCCCCGACTCACAGGGGCACACATACGTCGCCTTGCGCTCGGCAACACCGTCGTACCTGGATCCCAAATTTCACGGGATCGAAGTGTCTATTTACCCATAGCCAGGGGCGTGCAATTCAAAAAATATGGGGGGAGGAGGTTGAAGCAACTTTAAAAAGGACCAAGTGGTTCGGAGTTGCGGAGAAAAATATATTTTGTTCTCCAACCGGGGGGCTTCAGCCCCTCCCTTTCCAACGCCACTGCCTATAGAGTGTATCAATCACAATGCATTCTCCAGATTTGATACTTACGCGGCCGTTCACGACCGTTCACTTCCACGACCTTCTGGAGGACGGAACCCTGACTTAATGCACTGAAACGAGGACTCTGTTAACGACTATTTTTACGGAACCCAGCAGGATGCTACAACGGTTTCCTACATTATAAAGTCCTCTGCAACGGGCACCTCGTTTCGGCGGTCAGACTAATCTCCCGACGAAACTCGTGTGCAGTAATAGTCTTCTTTTACGCACAACTGTTTGTGTACTACGAGTATCCTGTAATGAGAGAATATATTGTATTAAAAGAGGAAATAGCAACTGTTCCCTCAATGTCTGCAAAGCCCATATTCCCAAAATACATAGTAAAAGTAATCGTAAGCTGGAGATCATAATTAAGTAGTAGTTACTTAAAAATAATAATTCAGATTAAGGGATAAGATACGGCCACATTACCGCAGTAGACACGTCTTAATCTTAACAGCATTTCAGCTTCGTAATCCTCATAAGGAGTTTCGTTTAAAACAAAAATATAACGTACCGTTGTTAAACGATATGGATGTTGCTACTTTTTAAAGACTTAAAATTCCATAAAAATCTTCGCTGGAGAAGAGGGCGCGGACATGTACGGAAGTAGAAACAAACATTTCAATAGCGAAGTGGCCGCAGCGGCGGAATCTGCAGGTGTCGAGTTCGACCCCAGCGTCCGGTTTGGTCATTGCATTTTTTTTTTTTTATGAAGATTTTGTTCGTTCCTTTAGCAACCCCCTTACCCCGTTAACAACCATGATTTCCCTCAAGTAAAGCCCCTAGAATTATAGGCCGACGCATCACATCACCCGCCGTTTTGTTGTACGATCCCGGTAGCATTTACCTTGACGATAAGGATTTTCCGCTTTGGCTCAATGATCGCTATTTTGGCAAAAAAATAAAAAATCCGCGACTATCCGGCGAATGTAAACATTGGCTAACTTTTAAAATGTCGCCAATAAATAGAATTTTCTCGAGGAATCGAGACCTCTTACGTCCTAGGAGACCAACGCTCCTGAACTATAGAGAGAAGTTAGTCCGTAAGCATCCTTTATTTGGCACCGCTGAGGGTCGAATCGGGATTAATGGCACGATAGATGGATACACGTTACCACTACGCCCCGGAGAGGCGCAGGGACCTACATTTTCGAGGAATCTGGACCTCAAGGCCTAGGAAAGCTACGCCCCTGAACTCTGTGAGCATTCTGGTTGTTGAATCTTCAGTTGAACCTGGATGAACGGCGCACGAAGTGAACGCATTACCACTGCGCCCCTGATCGTACAATAGAATACCTCGAACAGAGTAGGATCTGTCCTCAGACCTTCGACCCATTTACAGACAACCAAACGCCCCAAAATCCGAAACAAGTCTCAAACGGGAAGGCAAACTACGCAGGCTTTACAAAAAAATGCTCCAGAAATGAAAAAGATACTTTTACAGCGAGAACAAGCTCAATGAATGGATGTATTTTTATGGCGCAAGAGGCTCCGTAAGTGGTTTGCTTGTTTGATGGCGCAAGGACATTGGAGGCTGTGTTACGGCACTCAAAGGGCCACGTAAGTGTAAACACAGTATTACACCAATAAAAAAAAGTACGACTTTCAAACATTGGCGATTACGACTTCCGATAACACGAAGGCAGCGCCACCTATGAACTTTGTAACAAATCGCCCAAATCCCGCCATACTTACCTTGGAAAACCAAGTACTCCATATTGAACACTCGTATGGCTATATAGGTACTGCCTACACATTAAAAGATTTATTTTTGCTCTGTGGAAGGAAAAACTTGGCGACAGCTTGGGTCGCTATAGATAGATTTGTCAAACAGATTTTACATTTGAATTTCGGAAAACGGCTTAAAACATTTGGTATTCCAAAAAGCCGGCTTCATCTTCCTCGCTGTTTTTTTTTCTTTTTTTCTTTTTTTACATTTCCTTATTTTGATTCTTTTTCCCTTCACTTTTTAGGAAAAACACTTAGTCTCTCCGGATTTTTCTTTATCCCGTTTTTTTCGGGAGAAGCTGCCGCCCAAAGCCGCAAGCTGATGCCTTTACTTTGGGCGAAGCAGAGACGGCCGCCAAATGCGTTTGAAAGTGCGGCTTCCGTCCATTTTAAAATACTACTGCCCGCCCCTCCCCCACCTCTCTAACTGCAACGCGTTTCCCTTTTATTTTTTCGTTCCATCCCAACTTACAGCTCCCTGTCCCCCCGCCCCCCCAATGCTCACATATTTTTTCTTTCATTTTTTTGAAAAATACATAAAATAAATCAGAATGTTCCGATACTTTTCGTATCTTTTTTTAAAGTCGTTAAGTAGTACTTAAAAGCTATTTACACATTTTTATAACAGACTTTATTTACATTACAGGCATTTTGTCTAGCGCACTAATGGTATAATGTGAAACGTTCAATTTAAAAGAATTCAGGAGCGGTTTTAAGAGCCATTTTATTTCATTTCATGCCATGATTTTCTTATCTTTTTATTTACATCATGTTCGTGTTGGGTTTTTTTTCATTACATTTCTTTATTTTCGTCACATTCCATGTCTATTGCCTATTATGTTCCGTGTTGTTGCTTTCTATTACATTACAAGATTATTTTCTATTACATGATGTTGTGTATGTCATGCCATGTCACATCTACTACATGCCATGTCATCTATACATGCCATGTCATTTTCTATACATGCCATGTCATTTTCTATCACATGCCATGTCATTTTCTATCACATGCCATGCCATTTTCTACTACATGCCATGTCATTTTCTCATCATTTTCCATGTCATTTTCTCATCATTTTCCATGTCATTATTTTTTACTACATTTCATGAGCTTATTTCAATTACTAGGGTTCCTACTGACCTTGAAGGAAAAAATTTCCTGACCTTTTCAACAAAATTCCCTGATTAATCGCAAACGAAACTTTGAATTGAACTTCAGTTTCGGAGAAAATCCTCCCGTTCGCGTGATATTTAGCCATCAGAATGAAAGTGAGGGAAGATCTCCCTGACTTTTAGGGACGATTTCAAATTCCCTGACAATTTCAGCTTGTGTAGGAGACCCGTATCGTGCATTTGTCCTTTTTTATTACATTTCCTGTCGTTTTCATAATGTACTTGAAGGATAGAAAAATGACAACATACACATAAAATGCCTTTTCATGTGAAAAGATTTGTCCTTTTCAGGTAATGCTAGTTGTTGACTAGTTAAAATAGAGAACTTCCGCCCACAGGATGCCAATTGGCGACAATCTGAACACTGTTAACAGCAACCAATGAATGAGAATTCATTTATAATCAGTCAATAGGAAACCGTATTTGCGCAATTTTCTCTGGCTTCGAATCCCGCCTCCCCTGGGACTAAGTGCCATCCATGCCCATTATTTTACTTCGGACCAGACTCCATACCGTTTCGTAACTCGTTACAACCCTCTTTTGGGAATACACAGCTGTCAGCCGCGGACAACCTTTTCATACCTATTTACCCAATCCATTAATAGCGCAATTCTCTCCTTAGCGTTTGTTTCTTAAATGGGCGACCTCGCAGACGTCCCGTTTCTCTCCGTTTATATTAAGGTGAGGTGCGCCAGGGCTTACAATCCGGGAATACAGCGCCGCTAGCCGTAGTCCACTTTCCCATACGCTCAAGCAAACAGGTCTTAAAGTTTTTCGAGGAATCTGAACGTCTGTCGAGTAGAGCATCCAATAATCACATAGTAAAAGGATCGTATTGTTTGCGCTATGTATTAAGCTATAGGAAATCCTACGTCAAATTTACGAAGACGCTTTCAAGAAAACGCCTCGTTTGGCGCAAAATGGCCTTTGCTACCTTGCGCCTCATCAAGCCCAACCAGCCACTTCCAGGAAAAGCAATTCTTGTAATGAATTAGGAACGTGTCAAAAGATCTACTCAACTTTTATTAATAAGTGGATGGCAACAGGAAACGGTCATAGTTTGATGAGTAGCAGCAGTAGACATCGAGTGGTGCCTCTGGCAGGCGGAATAAACCTGCAGCCATTACTAACCCATTCGAGACGACGATTTTTTTCGAACACGGTCCCCAGGAGCGAAATTTTTTTTTTCTTTATATTGTTCATTTTTAATAAAAAAACATGTTTACTATGGAAATCACCCAATTCGTAAGTGAATTCACATAAATAAGATCATTGCACACCGGGTGTGCAGCTCGCTCCTCGGAAAATTTTTATTGCGAGGAGCGGATTGAACACCATGTGTGCAATGTAAGGTAAAATGAAAATACATCATTAAAAAATTTATAAACATTTATTTCAAAAATAGTTAGATAATATAAAATCGTTATTTTGCTTTCAATAATAAAGAACAGAATATAATGCAAAGAAAATTTTTAAAAAGTAGTAAAAAGTTAAAAAAAAATAAGTTGAATAATGAAAAAAATAACATAAACGAGAAATAAATTTTTAGAAAAATGTCTAAAGATAATAAAGTAATGTAACTCAGTAATAAAAAAGAAAATATAATTTGTAAATACATTTTTAGGAAATAGTACACTGATCGTAAAGTAATTATACATTAGTTGGTTGATGGTAGCGCTTGAAACATTCTCCCAAACATAATCCAGGATTACCGACACAAGCAGGACAAGAGTAATTACTACGTTTATATTTTCCTTCTTTGTAGCACTGTCGGCAAATCTTTCTGTTTACTTTCCTATTTTTATTTCTTGGTAAAATTTCAGGTAGGTGATCATTTGTTTCTGGTGTTGTCGACCTTCTGTCTCGGGGTTTTCCAATTAAGTTTTTTAAAATCTCTAGACGATAGTCGTAAAAACTCAATTTTCTTATTGTTGGTGAGTATGTTTTGTATAAATTGAAGGAATTAAAAACCAAAGTTTCAACTAAATGAATCCATAATTTGATGTACCATTTAAATGTTCTCCTTGAGCAAGAATAGTAAGACAGCATCTGATCTTTGCGATCTATCCCGTTCATATAGTTGTTGTAGTAATGCAACGCAATTGGTTGCAGAATATTTCGTTTATATTTATTTTCATATTCTTTTAACGTTGCTTTGTATTCACTTGATATGAATAACACGTCTCTTTTGTCTTTAAATTTACCTATCATTACATTGTTTTTGAACCGAGAAATAACTTCATTTTTCGTCAGTTTTTTTTTATTACTTCCAAGTTGTTTCCTTTCCTTGTCTTTCTCAATGTTCCTGTACAGTAACTTTTGTATTGTAGCAATTTTGAAACTAAACCAAAAGAACTGTAATAATTGTCCATGAAAACAGAATGTCCCTGATTTAGAAAATCTTTCATCAAATGAAAGACAACTTTATCTACATGTCCTTTTCCACTTATATCGTCACCACTTCCCGTGTATACTTTTATTCGTAACGCGGTACCAGAACTTTCGCACACAACGTATAACTTTACACCATGTTTGTGTTTTTTACCGGCAATATATTGTTTAAATATTAACCTTCCTCTCCAAGGAACTAGAGATTCATCTATTGATAACTCTCTGTGAGGATAATATATTTCTCTCATTTTATTATTAAAATAATCTACAATTGGAATTATTTTCCGTAGGCGATGATCACTTTCATTATCAGACGAGAAATGAAGCGATCGTAAGACATTTTGAAATCTTTGTCTAGTCATGTGTCGGGAAAAACACTGAAAACCAAATTGTTCGCTTTTATTCCAATAATTATCAATTCTTGGACATTTGATAGTTCCCATATGTAATAATAAACTTAAAAACACCTTGAATTCAGAAATGGTTAAGTCCTTCCATTTTTCCTTTAAAATCATTTCGCCGTACTTGTTTGTTTCATTGACAATCAAAGAGAAAAAGGTATTATCAAATAAAAGTTCGTACGGACTACCTCCGTTTGGTAACTTTTGGAGACCTGGTTTACCCACAAAAGGAATTTTTGTAAGAGAACCATCATCTTCCCACGTTTCTGTATCTTCAGTAAGCTCACTTTGATGCTGTTCAATTTCACTTTCAATGTCAGTACAATCGTCCCAATCACTTTCTTCAAAAACCTCATCCTGTGTATCATCTAACAGTTCAATATTCACATTCATGTTTTCCTCATTTTCTAAATCACTATCACTATCCATGATAACAAAATTTCGATTCTTCTTTCTATTTCTTTCTATTTTAGATTTTTTGGTACACATTAAAACCAATGCCAAATTTTGTTTTCCTGTACTTTACAGATTTCATTAGTTCAAGAAAAATCCTATTTCGACGACTAGTTTACTCAGAATAACTGATAATTGCACATTACTGTTATTGCACACACGGTGTGCAGGCCGTCTTATAGCCTCGGAAATCAATTGCACACACGGTGTGCAATCGGTCTCGAATGGGTTAAACCCGGAACACGGATAAAGGAGAAAAAAAATCGGCAAACGTTTAATACCGGAAAGAATGAATAACACCCGAGTTTTTTTATGGAAGACATAGACATCAACATTACGTCACAATGCTGTGGACTATTTGTGTTTCCGGAAATAGCTAAATCGAAAAAAAATAGCAAATGTACGTTCTTCCGGAACCTTTATTAATTGGTTACTTCCCATAAAAAATAGCTATGGATCAGCCCGAGGCCGTAGTCAGGAATCAATTTCGTGGGGGGGAGGGGCAAAAATTTTTACAGCATGTGTTGATACAATCACAGCAAGGCCGTAGCCAAGTCCCATTAAAAATTTAGTTTCGAGTGGGGGGGACAGGTACATAAGATCCTCCCCCCTCAGGATACGGGCATGGATGAGTGTCTATCACGGCCAGGGTTTAAGCTGCATTTTTCGCAAAATGCGACGAGTTGCTCGAAAATGCGAAGAAAAAATTATTGCCCATCGCGAAAATGCGACAGGCATTTTTAACCACAGTTTATTCTCTGAAAACAGGATTCCTCGATTCCAGAATATCCGTTTTGCACTTCAGCGATCTTTTCTTGTTCCTTTTCGTTTCCTCTTCAAAATTCTTAACAGCACCTGTTAAGCATCGTTGATATAAATAATTTCATGGATAGGGTTCTTGGAACAACGAAAGCTACTAATATTTTTTAGCATTTTGCTACAACTTTTTTCCCATTTTAGCATTTTTGCGACAGCATGTTTTGAGCCAGCTTAAACCCTGATCACGGCAACAGTTCCTACACAGACAATAAACTAGGACACGGTTTACAGCCCCCAACAAATTACGTTGGTTATATTATTAAAATTTTGCCCGTGCCCCTGGGAAATTTTCTCCCTTTTGAACCCTGCAATGGACAGCAGACCCCAACTATTGTGTATAATGATAGTATAATTAAATAACGTAAGAAACGACAATTTTATATTATGTTAATTTCAGGAAATGTGCATGAGGGAATGAGAGTTAACTGCACGGCACTTTCAGCACGCACCTACGTTAAATCGTGATGTGACAATAATGCTAAGAACAACTGTGATTAAATGAGGCATCTATTTTTATGACGTATTCATTATTCACAGTTAGGTAACCTACGGTTCATAGAGGTCAGAAGAAAGTGAATAAAGGTGAAGGGGTTACAGAGTTAAAACTCCACAAATTCGTATGCACGTATATACACAAAACTGTATCATAACAGGGGTCGTGACCTCCATACCGGCCTCCTGCGTAAGCCAATGGGTCAGAAGTTGTGGTTGCATGCAGGGAGTAACCTGCCAAAAATATTTTTGTAGCTTTTCGGCTAACTTGTACCTAAAAGCAGGGGCCCCATTACCCGTTCCATGGGCCCCCCCACAGCATAGGTCCTTGTCAGAGCGGACCCTTAACCCTCATCTGGGTTTAGTTGGAAGCCCCTGCTGCCTGCCTCTCCCCCTCGTCAGTTCTACTGAAACAGTCTCCGAAATTGGTGCACTGTGCACATGAAATTTTATCCGTGCACGTAAACTTTTAATTTGGGTGCACCTAACTATTCCAAACTATGGCTACTTACTTTTTTTTTTCAAGAACAGTGACCTACGGAATAATTTTATATAATTTTCTCAATGTATCTGCATTTGCTTTGAATTTTTTTTTATTACAAATGAATGTTCAATTATTTTGAAAAGTTGCATTTTGTTGTAGCTTACATGCTTAAATATAATTGCTACATATACATTTTACCCGTTTTTAATGTTGAGGTTTACTTTCTATTCCGTTCGTTACTTTTGCACCTAAGCCACAAGACTTTGGTGCACTTGTGCACCTGATTTAAAAAATTAATTTCGACTCCTGGCCTAAAAGTTCTAGCCGATTTAGAAAAGTGGTAGTAGCTGAATCAGAAAAGACGTCTTGAAATTTACAAGAATTTTTGGTCAGAAACAACCAACCCCACACAATGGTATTTAATTATTTTTATACTTTGACTTGATTCTTCTATGCTAGTGCATACTTGCAAGATATGCAGTCTTAAATTCCTTTCTCTCTGGCCCATTGATTGGTACGTTCATCAAATAGCTTACGTTGGTGACATGGAGTCTATTACAGGTATCTGTTTCATATCCATTTCATTGAATCTCCTCTTACAATCCTTTAAATTTTTACAACAGTCTTTGATTTTGCCATGTTTGGCGCAGTATAGTCCAGTTGCTCTTGCGCCATAAAACATCCAAACAAACAATCCTCTTACAATTCACAAATGTACTGGAATTGACAATTCAAATTCACATATTATAAACATAGCAGTGTACTCGCGGAGTACATTTTTTTCAGCAGCACAGTACAATTTTCAAGCACGTTACTTGGAAGTTGCGGGCAACTGGGATTGGATGAGAGGTATTCTCACTGGGCATAGGAGTGTTTTGTCCCCTAAGTATACAATATTTCTTGGAGTTTCTAAGCAGCTCGGCACGCTCCTAGTAAATGTAAGCTTCACCTCCGAAGTGGAGGGCGACGTGATGACCTTTCACCTGACCGTACTGTTCAATGCAGCTGCGTGATCTCGCCATCACCACCTTTCCAATTTTAGTTGGCGCTCTTTGGCGAATTGCTCTACAGTTGTTCTGGCCGAATTTTGGTTAACGTCGCCTTTTGGCGAAAAGGCTAGTGACAGGTCAATCTCTGGTTGCATGCATTCAGTGGAGAGAATTTGTTCAGATTTTTACGGCACCAGGGCAGCAAGGGTCATATTGCGTCGGAGACTACAGTTTTCCGAGGAATCCGAACCTCTTAAGGCCTAGGGAACCAACCCCACCTTACTTCGACGGGAAGTTACAGTTCGTTCACGAAAAGAAGTCCAATGGTACAGTCGAAAATAACAGGAGGTGACGGCACAAACGGCCTATCCCATTACAGCAGAGGACTCCTCTTTCAGAACTTGATTTTGGCGCCGACAAACGTTCACCAAAAAGCCAATTCTGAAATTGCAGTCCTCTGCTGTAATCAAACAGCCCGTTTGTGACGTCACCTTCCGTCATTTGACTGTTCCATCGGACCCCGTATGAAGGCATTACCAATGCCCCAGCGCAGAACCTATGGAAAAAAACTGTGCATTATATAGAATAGATTAACTAGCCCTTAATACAGACATGTACACGCATGTAAACGTACACACTGGAACCTGACAAAGTGGCCATTTTTTATCAAACAGAACTGGTAAGGACTTACTCTTGCCCCTAACGAAGTCTTGTGTATGGTGACCACCTGCATATGGTGACCACCTGCATATGGTGACCATTGCAGACCAGTCCCAAAGGTAGTCACTTCTGGCAGGTTTCATTGTACATACACCCATTTAATATGGAAGAACGTGTATAAAACAAATCATTTTCGCCCAATTTTGAATGTAAACTAATGCTAAACATTTTGTATCAAACAGACTCTAAATATCTCTTTTTTATTTCTGATTTATTCTTGTCAATTTCGTTTCCGCGTAATGCAATGGTTCCAAACCTGGGGTTCGTAAACTTGTTTCTGGGTGGGAGGGGGTCGCTCGCCGCAACTATTTTTAGTTGCAATTATTTTTGTAAGGAATTTTATACCAAATGTTTCCAACGCTTTTATATTTCAACATGGCTACACACATTGCAATATTCTACTAACGGTTGTTAATTTTATATCTATAATATATATATATAAAATATTTAGTAATATATTTTTATATTTAATGTGTTTTCTTTACTCTGTTAAAAATAAATTTTTATGCAAATGTGGCGGCGGCGGATCTTTTGGTTACTATAAAAGGGGGTCGCGGATTACTTGGTTACTATAAAAGTGGGTCGCGGCTTGAAAAAGGTTGGGAACCACTGGCTTAATGGAATATCAACAAGAAATCATGGGTGAGAAACAAATTCAATCTTCTGAAACACACAAGAGAAAATGACAACTGAAAAAAAACAGGTTCCAAAGCCTTCATCTCAAGACCTTGAAAAATCGGTGAAATCGTCATGAGGTTAGATCGTTTTGTTTTTCCTTTTCGGAGGGAATAAAAGTGCTCATATTCCCTCTCTCATTCCCCAGTGAAGAAGGATCTGTCCTATGAATTACATATCTAATCTTTAAATGGAGTGTTTATGCTATCGACACGCTTTCACACTTCGTGCAGAGGGGGGGAAAACGAGTTTTCGGACGCGAAAGAATCAAACAACTTTTCTCACCTCATTTATCCCATTTTTTTTTCCCTCAGTGTTTTTCTTTTTGTGTGTGAACTGTGTATTTCGACAGTGGTAACGCTATTGCCAAATTTGACGTTTTCCCTCTTTTAGGGATTTCTCCGCCCCGTTTCCCTTGTGATAGTTATATCGCTGGCCATAGCGGGGCGATCTCGGCAGTAGACCGGGGATTTTGTGTAGCATTTTCAAACAATTGCAATTTAAAAGATTGAAAGGCCCCTTCCCAATTTTTAGAAAAACTTAAAGCCCATTTGGCAACACTGGTTAGGCGCTAACCATTATCAAATCTGGACACTTTCAAATGAAATTTCATTTTCCGGGAGCAATTATTGATTGCGAAGTTTGACTTCGATTGTTGGCTACTCAAAGACTATACCTAGCTGCAATCCAATTGTAAACAACACCTAGGGCGGGCTTTAGCAATAGGCGAACCTAGGCGTTCGCCTAAGGATGCAAACCAAAGGAGTACACAGCGACATTTTCATTTACTCTCGGCTTCTCCCAATTTGTAGGGACCCCTGGAGTGACCGATAAAGGAGCCTATGCCTAATAATATGGAGGCTATAGAAAACTAATGTATAATTTTTCTGCAAGTGGAGGGGTTACGACCCCCCCATATTGTATATCTACACTTCAACATAATATAATCGCAATCCCCGGATAAGGACGCCAAAGGTCCAAAGCCGGCCCTCACTGCCCACCCCCCGTGGAAACTGCTCTCAATATTGAGAGTAGTTTAATACAAGAGAAAACTGGTGCATTTTTCTATAACTACGATTTTATTACACGTTCTTATCCCCTAATTGATCCATTAGCTAACGCATTAGTTATGGACCAACAGCATTGTGGCGCAAAATTGTCCTTGCGTCATAAAATTGTAACCAACCAATGGTACTTCCATACACAGATAAATTATAAGACATCAAAGGCGCAAGCAACGAATATGCTCGGCCCCCTATATAGGTACGCGATCCCTGCATTAATATCATGGACGACCAAAGCATTCTGTCTGCTTCGAAGAACTTAATACATCACTGGTTGTATGCCAATAGGTCTAAGGAAGCGATCGAGTATTACGTAAGCAATATTTTGGCCATTTAATACGCCCCTCCCCTGGTAAGCCCAAATTACCATTGACTGACGTCGGAAAATAAGCACAGTAGCAACCCCCCCTCCCCTACAAAGGTGCTTACGTAATACTTAAAATCTCCTTAAGCAACGAACTATTTAATTTAACGATTAGCATCAACGACATGATCAAGTAAAACATCGTAGCAATCGATGTAAATTGGATGTCCATTTCATACTTACTGAAATATATTTACGGGGACTATACCAAGGATCTGCTAATTACATGGAGGGGTGATCGAAAAATGAGTTGGGTTGAGAAGAATGTCAACCCCCCCCCCAACACGAATTTGGAAAAATCTTGGGTTGTTACATTTACATTGAAAATGGCTAAACCTTCCGTATACGAGGAGGACAGGCTGACCTCGCTTCACAGGGTCGCAATATATATATGTATATATTGGGTAGGGAGAATTGGAAAGGGTGGCCGCTGGAGGCGACACTGTAATCTCAGACAGTATGCTCAGACAGCGCACATGCATGGATTTAATTTAACCACAGTTTAGTCAAATGACAGCAGAAACCCCAACGACATAGAAAGCGAATTTTGGTCGCCGACTTTGCGTAATTGCATAAAGATAACTAAGATTACTTCGAACGGTTTCGATCGCACGCAAAACGAGGTCTACGAAGTTTATAATGTACAGGGTGACTATAAAAGAAATGAACAGTTTTAACGTTTTATAATACCAAAACCATTTCCGATGTGGACACCCACGAGGATTGAAATTTCTGTACAAAACTTCAGCAGTGTTTTAACGAAGTCGTTTTCAAACGAGAATTTAATTTAAATAAACCAATTTTTTTTGGCTAAAATATACACATCACTTACAAATTGGTTACAACAAAGTCTCCTAAACGCCAACATTGGGGGTGGACGTGTCCCCGTCCCTGGTATCCAATGTCCGTTGGCGAATGACTCCGATGCTCATTCAGATTGTCAAAATATATTGAGCAAGGATATGAAAGGGTGCGACTTCAAGACAGGAATTACCTCTGTCACATTTCGGTTTAATGGCACTGAGCATGTCATTATATGCGCGTAATATATGTTAGAGAGCAAAATACATCATTGCCAAAGCATAACGTTTTATGAATATTTTTAATTTGGAAGTAAAACGACTCACTGGCCTTTGAATATATCCGAACTTAGTGGAAATAACACCGTAGGCACAGTTTTGAGCTACTGTTTTAATACAGACTTTAAAACGTTTCTGAGAGCACTAGCCCTCTTCGAAGAAGCTTACACAATGCTCATGTAGCTTCTTCCGAGAGAGTACCGCTCAGCTGATACAAATAAACATAGTTCAAAACCTGCCCGATATTTTACCAAGTTTTATGATATATTTTTTAATTTACTTAAAATTTTGCACTTCTTAGGGGTCATCCCACATTTTCTGCAACGAATTAGTTCACACAGGTAATTAGACCACAGAGGTATCAAAAAATTTAGGTCCGCAATTTTTTGGCTAATTGGGAACTGATTTAAAAAATCTGAAACAACCTATCACAACTACTACTGCTGCTGTATGCAATGAAGAGATGCGATACAGCGTTGATCTAGGCTATGTGACTAAAGGCGAATACATACAATATCTGTATATTGTCAGGAACGTACCTGGTGGGGGGGGGGGATTAAGAGCTGCCCCCCGCAACTGGGCCGACAAAAGGGGCAATAAATCAGGGGCGGCCACAGACCGTTTATTAAACTGCATCTAATCAAAGCCAATGTCAAGGTTCTTCGTTTCATTTTATGAAAATAATTAGAATATTCTTTTTGCATTATAATTATTTGAAACTATGCATATATAAAAGTAAGCACTGCGCCGTCAGGACGCTTATTACATATTACATTAATAAGAACGGTTATTATTTTTGTATCTGGGCGGTCAACAATTCAGGAAAGGTTCTTTATATTGCTGCATAACGAACATCTAGTTTCTTTACAAAACAGTGCATCGTGAATCAGTGGCGTGGAAAAGGGGGGCTGGAGCCTCCCACTGGGTATCAAAACGTAATTTTCTTTAAAGGTTCGTCACATAATCATTAAAGCCCCCCCCCCACCCCCACGAATTTTAAATTGCAAAGCCACTGTCATGTTTCGACATCTTAAATGGTTTTGGTTTTATAAAACGTCGGTGCTACCCATTCTTTTTATAATCACCCTGTATAACGCCTTCGAAAAAACGAAAACGACATTTAATAACGATCATAAGCTTGTTTGTTTTAATATCCACGAGACGAGCGCCAGCCGTCAGAGAAATGTGGAAACTGACGCGTCTGGAAGTGGTGATACATCAAGCAATGACGAGAGCCGTCCAGAAATCGATCCCAAAAAAATAACATTTTTGATGGCTACACCTCGTCTCTTCGTGCCGAGACTCGTCTTCCTACAGAGTGTCACGTCAGTATAAATTAAACACGCTATTTATGCAAACAAAACAGTTGACCAGATGGAAATAGACTAATTAAAGAACGAGGGAATACAAATAAGTTTGTTTTCCATTTGGAGTAATCAATTGCATCGGGGTTGTCAAGGCAGTATTTGTCTTTATTATATACCGATAATGAAACGATAGAAGAGGATGGCACGGGGAAAGGTGCGCAATTTGGAAACGTAATTTATTGCCTTTCATGTACCATGTATTACTGGGACTTGTGGCCATTTGTATACGCTCCCTAATGTTTTCGTACCTATGATATTCAAGTTCATAGACGTATGCAGAAAGTTTATAAGGGGGGTTGCAGAGCTACAACTGCACATGTGTGTATGTATACAAATTTTCATCTCAATGGGGGGTTACGACCCCCATAAACAGCCCCCCCTGCGTACGCCAGTGATCAAGTCCTAGTATTTGCATAATGGGGAGTATGAAAGTGAAGACTGTCTCCACGTTTAACAAAAAGTCTTCACTTTGTTATTTCAGTTCTAATTCATCATATAACAAGTGTTAAAACATTACACAGTTCTATAGAGGGGGGATTCATTTTATAACTGTATAAGTCCGCCACGCGTTTTCCACTGAAATGAAAAAACCATTTCCAAATCAGTTTTAAGTTGAAAAATTAGTCCTCATAATTTTAGATTTGTAGACATACCCTCTAGGGTTTTTGAAGTGGGGTGGGGTTTTCTGCCCACCCTTCACCTTATTTATCTAGTGCAAGTGCCAGCATAACATGTTTACGCTTGAGGTTCGAAAATAGGGGAGGGCAGGCGCCCCCACCCCATCCTATACACAACGCTATAGACTTCCGATTCGAAAACTAATACTGATTGAAGTTGATTTGGGGAACTTTGGGCAAGGCGGACACAGGGGACATTATCTCCCCGCCAAAAAATTTTTTCACTGTAAAAATTCCAACTTTCATGATAAATGAAAGGTGTTATTCCAAGACCATGGCAAATTCTGTCCTTGACTCCCCCCAAAATGAAAGCCTGTGTCCGCCTCTCACTTCGAGGACTCCAGACACCTCTACGCAATTTTATATCATCGAAAATATAGATAGCAGAACTATTTTTCGTTACAATCATTGCTAAATTTACTTTTATAGCCAGTTAAATTGATCGATTGTTTGGCTTTTTTATAGCCAGTTAAAACACTTTAACAGCCAGTTAAAAAAAAAAATGGCATATAATAAAACCCTTCTTAACGGATACCCTCAGATAGCGAACAACTCTACTTAACGGATAATTTTCCAATTCCCACTGCTTGTTACCCGTAACTCCCATACAGCGGACGGAGACCTGAGTCCCGAGGTGTCCGCTATTCAGGGGTTTTACTGCAGATCCCTTACTCCTTGAGATCAATTCGCAACACTAACAGCAGACGACGCAAACCAAACCGCGGACGAATAATATTTCTAAAAATCATTAACGTATCTGGCAACGAGGGACTGTGTGTGTGTCAGAAAAAGACGCGGGAAACGATTCAAAACAAAGAGCTCACACACTCACCTTGAAGTCGGCTCACGGCCGAGAACGAGTGACAAATCTGTGCGAAAACTGTTTGTGAACCCCACACTTTGGTGACCAAAAACTGTTGTTGTAAGATGGGAAAATCAGTACCGGTACGATTGTATTACTCCAGCGCGAGGGCGAATGTGAAAATGTCTGACGATTTCAAAACTGGTTTGAAGAGAACAACAGAAGAAAATCCTTAGTGCATGCGGAGACCAGCTTCTGTCAAAGAACAGTCCGGAGTGCTCGATAGAGACGAAACAGTTAGAGCACGTCTTCCCGTCGGATGGTATGACATTCGGTTATTAGTTGTGACAAGACAAAATAACACCCACTAAGAAGATGCATCGAATAGCGCTCTCATTTGGATGTGGTCCGTTCTGATCTTTTTACTCACTTCGTTTGTGCTGTGAACCAAGGTGCGCAAAGGGGCGGGCGCGCACGCCGGAAGTGGATTCGGCGTCACCCGGAATTGGGCGGGACGATTATAGTCTTGGTGGCGCCATCTGTGAACCAATTGAAAAACCACATTCTAAAAATAAACGGGAATTTTTTAAATAACGAGCAGGCAGTATTGTTTGAGATATCCTTTGCTAATCACGGTTGATTAATTATAGGAGATTAAGGTCTAATTTAGTTTGAGTGTAATTAGCATCTTAGGAAATGTTATCATTGCTAATCGCGTTATGGACAAATTGGTAACATTGGATGTCACTTTGAGGGATGTGCGTTGTTGCTTGATATATTATATAAAAGTTCATTTCTTTCTCCTCTAGCTCCAGTCCAAGAGATTATTTTAGCCATTCGC
>QLNU02003225.1:104403086-104418761 GCA_006491805.2 Dysdera silvatica | reverse complement strand
AAAAGCATCATCCACATATCTAAGCCATTTAGTGGGTTTTAATGGTGCATTTGATAACGCTAACTATTCAAATGCTTCCATGAAAAGATTAGCTATAGAGGAACTTAAAGGATTCCCCGTACGACTACGCCATCCATTTGCTCATAGAATTTGTTGTTCCAGGTGAAATAGCTACTCCCTCGAGGCAAATGTCAAATAATTTAACTATATATCATCATTGAATAAGTTTTTAAGAATTATGATGGTGTCCGGAATAGGAATATTCGCAAATAATGAAACCACATCAAAACTCACTAAGGTATCTTTGGAAGATAATGAAAACTTTTTTATGATTTTTACAAAATGGTCCAAATTTTTTATGAACGACTGTGTTTTTCCTATGTGGTTTTTAAGAAGTTAACTTAGAAATTTGGACAGATGATTATATATACTAAAACTATTTACGTGGAACTTTTTATGATGTTCATTTTGCTGAATGATCTCTTTGTTTCTGCTATTTTTACTGGGAGAGTGCCAAATGATCGCAGAGTAACACAACATTCGGGAACACACTATCCAGCGTAAATTCCTTCAGTCTGTTCGATAGCTGCAATGACTTTAGCTGCGATTTTTCTAAATTAGCATAATAAATGGATTTCAATCAATCAATATTATATTACACGTCATCAATAATGCCCATATTTATATGTTCAAGATATGGTTTAAGCAAAATTCCATATGCTTCAGCAATGGCGTTTTTTCCAGTTCCAAATAGCTCCATAAACATTTAAACATTTTCATTAATTTATTTACTCCCTCAAACCGATCAGTTAATCCTAGATGAATGGAATTAATAAGTAAGTCAAAGCAATTTATTTTAAAATCCTTTTCTTCTTAGGATACGACTACATCGGTTGGAAATTTCAAAGAATTTTTATTTATGATTTCTTCATGGAAAACTGTTCCCTTTTTTCAACCTCTTTTTAGGAAGTCTCGAATCAGTGGAAAGATCTAACCCTGGTATCAGCAACAAGCCTCTGCCAAAAGAATATCCCCACTAATTTCGCCGTTTCTTCAGATTTCCGATCAAACACGTGTTTTCAACTTCAACATCAAGTGTTGCATCCGAAGCCTGGAAGATTTCATTTCGAATGTCGAATACTTCTAATGCTTTCAATCACATAGTTGCCATGAAAATGCATGTAAATATTGAAAAAATTTACTTATTCCCATAAGCTCTGTTTTACAATCTGATGTTCAATTTAAGTTTTTGCATTTATTTATTGCCACCTTCAAGGGAGGCGGTTGCTTGACAAATGGCTCGATGATGTCAACAGGAAATGGCCATTTAATACCCGAGAGTCTGTGCGAGCAACCAATGGTTGTTGCGGTATTTTCCAACGTTGCGGGTTTTTTGAGAAAAAATTCTAAATATTTTTAATGACATCCGAAAAAGTAATGATAACTAGGTACCACTCTGCAGCATACATACCACACAAATTGAGACTATGAGCACCTTAATTTGAATACAAAGCAATAGGAACATTTCTTTTATGATTGCTTGTACGCCTATCTAAATGCCAGGCACGATATCTCCATTACAACACCTTTGTCCTCTGCAGTCCGTTAGAGGGATGTTGTGTTTCCCCACCTCTTCAATAATTCGATTCGCAATTTCTCTACAAGGTTTTTTTTATTGCTTTCAACGCAGGCTGAAAATCATTCTGAACTTTTGTATGAAGTGTCACAATCCAGGACATATCTTAAAACGAATGTAAGTTGGTTTGAATGAGATGCATCTGGAGTACCGTCGACCAGTGGTGGATTAAAGTTTTGGGGCCCCTGTGCTACTGCTATGATGAGGCCCCCCAGTAAAATAGTTCGAAACGATCGTCTACAAGGGAGCACGTCTCCGTAGGCCCTCTAGCTGGTGGAGGCCCCTGGGCTGCAGCCCTAAAGCCCATTCGTTAATCCGGCACTGCCGTTAACTAATAAGGAGAAATATTTTGATTCTTTTTAGAGGGAGGGACATTTGCCCCTTTGCCGCCCACAGCCCTGTAGGAAAAGGTGGGAAGGGCTCAAGCCTCGATTGGATATCAAAACACATCATTTTCTCATAGTCCGCATCACAAAATCTTCTTTAAAGGCGCTTGAGCCCCACCTCCCATGAGTTTTGAGTTGCTACGCTACCTAGAGCCCCTAGAATTATAGGCCGGCGCATCATCCGCCAGTGTTTCCTAAACACTTCCGGTTTCATTTACCTTGGCGATAAAGGTTTTCCACTTTAGAGCAATGATCGCTATTTTGGCATAAAAATAATGAACACTTCGCGATTATCCGACGAATGTAAACATTGGCGCAACTTTTAAGATGTCGCCAATAAATACAATTTGCAACCCTAGCTTAGTTTTCGATTAATGTAAAATTATAATGCAAATAATCAAAACAAACTTGCACTGAGATCATTCTATGTTTATTCCTCGAATGATTAGAACAATTCCCAGTGGAACACTCGTCCATTTCACCCTATTTTATTAAAAATAACACGCTTGTAAATCACTCAACTTTAACACAGCAATGAATGGGATCACGTGATACGATGGCAGGAAAATGGCGGCTATGCTCTCTTTCCCAGGAGCCTGACTTCTATCTACCGCCTCGTGAACTGTTTATTCCCATTCATTAAACCTTCATCGTTAGTGATCAACGCTTTTTTCCTTAAATCATTACTCAATTCCGGTTTTTTGATATTACTATTTAAAACTTATAATGTCCAGTGTTTCTGAAACAGTGAGAGTTTCCAAATAAATGCAGTAAAACCCCTCTTAATGGAAACACCTCAGAAATGGTCAGTTTGAAATTCCTCAGCACAAGAAGAACAGCCTTCATAATGATACCTCTTTTTTTACGGACAATTTTTCTTACTGTTCGATGAGTGTCCGTTAATCAGAGGGTTTTAATGTAATAGCATTGTAAATTCGTAATTAATAGCGTAGTAAAAACGTCTAAACCCTAGTTGTTCAAACTTTTTGGGTAGCGGGCCCCTTAAAATTTTTTCACGGATCTCGCGGGCCAAATAGTACAAAAAAACCTTTTACTTACTTTTTTAGTTATTTGTTTGTTTACTTGCGATATGGAAAGGGGTCATCCATGCTGTTCCTGCCGTTTTTCCTTATTTCCTAAATAAATAAATAAATAAAAATAAAAAAATCCAACATTTTGTTTTGGCAAAAAAACAAAACAAAACCCGTTTATGATAGGGACCCCACATAGGCTACTCGACATCTCCCTACGATAGGTTCGTATACGGCCAAGTGCACTTAAAAGCTCAACCCAAACCCAGAGAGTCAGAAGGCGGTCATACCCTTACTATCGAACAAACATTAATTAATAATTATTAATTATTAATTAAAATTAAAATAATTAGTAAGTAATTATTCATTAAAATTAAAATAATTAGTAAGTAATTATTCATTAAAATTAAAATAATTAGTAAAATAATTATTCATTAATCAAGATGACTATTAATTAAAAATGATTATTAATTAAAATGATTATTAATTAATTAAATGATTAGTAATTAATGCAAATAATTATTAATGGTGTCTGACAATTATTATTGGTGTCAAAATAATTATTAATGAATTAATCAAAATAATTGTGTGATTAATCAAATAATTATTAATTAATTAAACAAATAATTATTAATTAATCAATCAAAATAATTATTCATTAATCAAAATAATTATTAATTAATTAAAATAATTATTAATTGAAATAATTGTTCCAGTAGCAACGATTACACCCGTTGGGACACTGTACCACTGTTTTGAACTAAACTGATGTAGTTGATTTGAATTTTAGGCCTCATGTGTGGTTTTCTGGTCTATTTCCACGCTTCTTCAATCAATTTCAAAAAACTTCATTTATATAAATGCACTTTCATAAAGTTTATTTGTTTATTCATTTATTTATTTTTTTAAGCGTTCACTTTCGTATAGTTATATTGAATACCTCCAACTAATTTTAGACAGTTTGTGATGCCAACAAGACCATGCAAATTATGCACTGTTTTCAGAGTTGGCTTTGAAGTAACAAGTGGCAGCTACTGGCGAAGAATATTGACCACGTAGAATTACAGTTTGTGTTATTAATGGTACGCACAAGAAAGCAATTTCGTATTCAAACTACCGGAATTTGCAACTACCATCTATAGGAAAGCGGAACTCTCCCGATGAAACTCTCTTGTCATTATACTTGGGTTTGCCCGATGCATTCAAAAGTTCACCGTTTGGAACAGGGTGATGGGCATTAATTTTCCCGCTTAAACGACCACCGTCGAGATTCAGCGGCGGCGATCGGAGTAAAGAGTGCCGAGCCAAACGCCTTCGGTTGCTGTCCATTCCCATCGGCCAGGCTCCAGGCCACGGCTGATGCTCCTCGCACACACACAAATTCTCCAGACCAATACATCACACGCGCTAGGTCCTCGGTTAATTAAAAGTTTAATGAAGGTTTTAATTGTTTCCATTCCAGAATGAAGCTTTGCGTGCTAACAGGTGATTGGCTGCCCGGGTTCGGTGAAGGATGCTGCCTGCTGCACGCATGTAGGCAGCCCGATAAGTTAGGTTTAGGCATGAATCTAAACTATACCGCCCCTGCCCTCTCCTAACTAACTCTCATCTACTTCCAATACTTAGCTTGTAACTATTAAGTTTTAGTAATTATTACGTGCCGGACCTCCTCCTCCCTACTCCATTGCTCGCGGCAGGCAAGGATTGGGTGAGGATGGAAGGGAGCTAATGAAAGTAACTGGGGGCGGAGATCTTGTGTAATTTTGTTTCAGAATAATTACCAAGCAGTTTAATTTTTTTTTTCTTCTACTTGTAGCTCGATGTTCCATCTTTTGATTGAGACGTATTAGAGAGAGAGAGAGAGAGTTGAGAAACTTTGTAAGTGAGTAGATTTTTTTTTCTCATCTACTAATTGATGATGAGGTCTTGAATATAGACATCTTTTTTTTTTCTTCTGTTCAACGGCAGCATTCAAAGTGATGTCATGACTTTTAAATAGCTGCTTTCGTTTTCGTAAAGTTAAAAAAACAATATTTTCTTTTCTATCTGAGAAAACAATTTCCTTTTCTAACTTTTCATTCTGTTAGTCAATTTCCTTTCTATATTTTATACTTCACCTCAGGAAATAATAAGTAAGCAAACTGTTCAAGAATGGAATGTCAAATGCATACAGGTAATGTATTATTATAATATAGATAACGCCCTTTTATACAAACTATAAATTCTCTTGACTCTCCTTAAACAATATAAAAAATTTTGACCTCGTCAGACCGGGGTCAGTAGGGTCACGGCCCCAGTTGCCCCATCGAGCTATTTATATATATAAAACAATCCTCGGGTACCCTGTGACCCACATGACCTTTGCCTTGACCTAGTTGCCCCTTGATCCTGGCTACAGACCTGAGCCTCGTTAATACAGGGTACTTTTTTATTTTTTCTTTACTTAATAGTTTTCGACACCCATGTAGAAATAAACTTAAACTAGAGCTGTTTTTCATTTAGGAGAAAAAGAGAGGCCGTCCCCATTCTGGATTCGAACCAGGGTCCTTCCGTTGAGCCCGGAGTGTCTTGACCACTAGGCGAACGAGAACGTGGAACAACGCGCTCTTTCTCCGTATGTAAGGATGTAAGATATTATTACCCTTCACAGGGATAACACAATTGCCAAATAATGGTCAACACACAAAGCCAGCGGGGCTTTCTTGCGGAGAAAAAGACAACTGTTCTTGTCCTCGTTCGTCTAGTGATCTGGACACTCCGGGATAAACGGAGAGACCTTGATTCGAATCCAGGATGAAGATGGCGGTTTTTTTTTTCTCCTAAACAAAAACAGCTCTAGTTTGAGCTTATTTCTACGTGGGTGTCAAAAATTATTAAGTAAAAAATAAATTTCTCCATGAAAACTTACAAAAACTCGCCCGGTGGCTTTGTGTGTTGACCGTTATTTGGCAATTGTGTTATCCCTGTGAAGGGTAATACTGTCTTACATCCTTATACACAGAGTAGTTTGTTTACAATATTCAGATGGGTTTTTTTCAGCTTCAACAGAATATCATTTGTTCGTCATGGTCAAAATTTTACTATTAATGACATGACGTGTTTACTCAGATTTTATTTCGTTGTTTAGTCCTTTTCCTTGCCATTCCTTTATCTTTGGTGTATGTTTTTGTTCATCGCTTATTTACAAATTCATTTCAAATTTCTCAAACGCTGCCTCATAGAAAGAAGATAATTTTTTAATAATATTGATATTGATCGATAGTGGTTTATAATTTTGACATTTTTATATTAACCCATCTAAAAAAATGGGAATGTTTAATTTTTTCCAAATTGTCTGCTGGAAAGAAGGGCAAGGCCGAAGTATTTTCTGAGTAATATGCAAATTATACCAGTTAGCGCATGCGCGTAAGCACAAGTAACAGGAGTAGTAAAGCAAGTGCTATCCTTTGCGCGTTTAAAATGTTAGTTTATGTTAGATATGAGTGCTAGGAGTTATATAAGCAAGTACAGAAAGAAGAACGTTCATCATTCAAAATTATTCGTGCATTGAACTTAACATGGGTGAGCTGGATTGTAAACTAGAATCCAAACTACTATTAAACTAATATCTATAGTGTTACTACTAGTATCTATAGTATAGTACTATTAAACTAATATCTATAGTATACTACTATTAAACTAATATCTATAGTATACTACTATTAAACTAGTATCTAGTGGTACGCTACTATTAAACTATATCTATAGTATACTACTATTAAAACTAGTATCTATAGTATACCACTATTAAACCAGTAATTCATAGTATACTACTATTAAACTAGCATTCATAGCATAATTACCATTAAACTAGTATCTATAGTATTACTACTAGTATCTATAGTATTACTACTAGTATCTATAGTATTACTACTAGTATCTATAGTATTACTACTAGTATCTATAGTATTACTACTAGTATCTATAGTATACTACTATTAAACTACTTTCTAGTAGTACTATCAAACTAGTATTAAACTAGAATCCAAACGTTCAATGTGAAAAGATTCTCTCCACCATCTATAACTAAGAATCATAATCAAGGGCGTACGCAGGGGGATGGATAGGGGTCATAATCCCCCACTGCGATACAATTTTTATATATACATATGAATACATGGAGATTTCTCCGTAATCCTCCCCTCATTATGAGCCTGCTGCCCACTCCCCCCTTATGAACTTTCTGCGCATGCGCATAATCATAAGTTCGCTCGATTAAAATTTGAAAAGCAATGCGTTTCCTTTTAATAGAGCTTTTGTTACTTTTTTGCCACAAAGCAATTTATGCTTTGTGACAAAAAGTATTTAAGGGGGTGACTCACGAAAATACTTTAAAAAATATTTTTGCTTTATTTAGAAAAAACTATGGATTCTTACCTTTCAAATCGCATAAAATTTTTCATTTTGGGTTAATTAGAACTATTTTTAAACAAATTTACTAATATAATAAGTGAAATTAAATGCACTACAAACTTTTTACAAAAATGCGATTTTCTCAAAATGATATTTCCTGTCGCAAAAGGAACATGTTTTCAAAATCTTGAGTTTCAGTTGACTGATAATTTCTCGGTTAAATACATATAATTATTTTACGTAGGTTGTATGTAGCGTTTTTTAATTACTAACCTGAACGTAAAATAAAAACCGCGTTTTCTAGAATTTTTTTTCACACGATATAAATATTTTTAATTTTAAAAATATCGTGTGTATCGTAAAACGCCACATATAAAATATGTAAATATGTTTACTAACTATACAAAAAAAATTTTGTATGCATCGAATAAGTATTTTCGGAGAAAATGTTTTTTATGTCTCTATGGAAAACCCCATGTTGTTGGTTTCATTGGTGACCCCCCTTAAAATAATGAGATAATTTTGCATAATACTGTCACAGTATTCATAATGGAAACTATCTCTTCTCGAAGTGTCAATTTGGTGGTGGTGGAACAGTGATGGTGAGAATATGCGTCTCCAAGAACTGAAACAGGGTTTCGTCAAAATAGTGACCATCGTGTTCATTGATACTAAAGTAAACTTTAAGAGGTATAAAGATACGTTGGGAAATTTATTGCCAAATGCATTTTCCATTACATGTGGAGAATACGTTTTCCACCAAAATAATGCCTGTATTTACAGTTTCTTGCTAATAAATTTATTTATTATTTTGATTTGAGGCCAATGGCTTTGTTTGGATGTTTTATGGCGCAAGAGCATCTGGGCTATACTGCGCCATTGGAGAGCAATGGCTTTTATTTACTTAAATGACCACCCAGATAACCATATCTCAGTTTGATGAAGAATTTTTGGGATGTTTTAATCCGAGCTCTCTGCAAGGATGTTTGATAACAATATATAAATCACGAACATATTGAAGATCTCGAGATTTCACAGAAATCGTGGGAAAATGTTGAGATTATCTAAACTTTAAATCAAGTTTCTTTTTCAATGACTTGCAGACAGATGGAAGCCACTGAGAAAAAAGGTGCATTTAGCGAATATAGGCAATAAATTCACCTGCAAAAACAATTTAATTTTGCATTTGTTTGAATGTTGCAATCTGTCACAGTTCAGTTAATTTCCTGTCATTTTCCTTTAACCCCTTCACTGCCAGGCACAACACGTGATGTCGTTTTGCCGTTCATCACCAGGCACACCACGTGATGTTGTTTTGCCGTTCATTACCAGGCACACCACGTGATGTTGTTTTGCCGTTCATTACCAGGCACACCAGGTGATGTTGTTTTGCCGTTCATTACTAGGCACACAACGTGATGTTGTTTTGCCGTTCACTACCAGGCACACTCATATGTGTGCCTGGTAGTGAAAAGCAAAACGTCACATCATACGTGGAGTGCTTGGTGGTGAAGGGGTTAAATTCTGCCTCGTAAATAATGCGTTGTTGTTTGTTTTATATGCAAAAATAAATAAATAAATAATCTGGAAATGGTGGCCGAGCAAGCGGCACTGTGTTTCTAGGAGAGATAAATAATGTGTTTATGCCATTTTTGTGATGCTTGAAGATTGTAATTGGTCTCTAGGTTCTTCTTGTTGTATATAGTGTTGATGTTCTTTTTACTTCTTTTTTGTGTGATATTGAACTTTTCCATAGTCTTGTATGTATTTGTGTGCATACAAAAGAAACTATATCTATTTTACATGCGCTATTAAATGATTTTTATAGCCTTGTCTGTATTCTAGAAGACATATTTGATCCACATGCGCTGTGTTAAGTGATAGATGTATTGACATACAATTTAGTACGGCTTTGTGTGTGTGTGTGTGCGCGCGCGCACGCGAAATTTTTCCATAAGATGTCATAAAATCAAAAGTATAGCATAGAAATTTAATTTCATTATTTGCAACTTCTAAATATTACAACGAGAATTAGAATTTGCATTTTCGAAAAATAACTTTATAAATTATTATATAGATTTAGTTTTTAGTTTGTCTTATGCGCATCTCCACGGGGAATGAAGTGCTTGTATGAAGAGTTTTGCCGTCAAAACAAGGACTATGGTTTCTTCTTTATCGCATTATAATTATACCACTGAAACGAGTGTGAAATGTCATTACTTTAGAATTTTGCACTTTGCAGTTTTAAAAAGGCACAGCAAAAATTACTAATTAATGTATTATTCTTTGAAAGAAATTTTGCTTCCAAATTCTCCAAATGTATACAAAGTAATCCATTATTTTTGGTGAAAGCTTGATAATCCCTTGTATACTCCATAGGACGCTAAACCGAATACTATGTACCGCCATAAAAACTCAGCTGGTTGTTAGAGTTTTTTTGCGATTCATTAATTTTCAACTTCTCGCCAATTTCCTTGCCAATTTCGAAACTCGGAATGACAAGTAAGCGTTTCTTTCGACGCCGTAATAAGGATTTAGCCAAGCATCTGCTAATAAAATCTGGTTAATTAATTCCTGTGTTAATTAATTCCCGCCTTTTCAATTAAAAACGTACGAAGTAATTTTAAATGTTGAAAGAGGGGGTGGGGAGCGTTTCCGTCGAGAAAAAGTGCGCAATAACTTTCGCGCTTTAACTTCATGAAAAAACGGCAACACTTTTCGTCTATAAATTAGTATGCAAACATGTTATAGCGTATGTACCCCCCTTTCTCCCTTTTTTGACGCAGTGAAACGTATAAAAAGGGATTTTTCAGTGCGAGCTTATAGCTGGGTACGCATGTTTATGTCTTCAAACCAATTCCTCGTCATTTTCAAACGGGAAAATTTTCCTCAAAAGAAGTTGTTTTCCACAGCTTGTTTTCTTCCCCAGTTTGCGCCTAATCTAATGAAGACGTCTTCATAAAACGCTTTCTACCACAACTCATAAAAGTAAACGCAGGCCTTCATCTCAATTAAAGCTGGAATATGTGAAATACTCTCCTCTCCCCCTCCGGCAGGCATGTTTTGGAAAGGGGGGGGGTGCTCCCCACGCCCCTTGCCCTTCGGATACAGCTCCTGCTAATTGTAGAGGTCTGCGCGCAAAAAGAAAATATTTTCCCCGTATCCTGAAAATTAAAAGTCTTCCTTTTCAGGCTACTGGCAACTTAAAACCAGGATTCCATAAATCTCCTTACAAATATTGCGAAAGCGATCAGCAGGGTGACGTGGGGGGTCGGCATCTCCAGAAAGGTTTAGCCCCCCCACCTCTACTTTGCTTTAAAACGAGAGGGAGGGGGAGGAGAGCAAGAATGCCGTCTTTGTTAATTATGGAGCACTAGTTAGAGAATTTTAGGACGCGTGGTTAATAACCTAATTAAGAACGGTGTTTTCGCCTTGTTAATTATATTGCTTGGAAAATACGCCTGCAAAACAGAACCTTAATCCTTTAGGTTTCGCAGGCAAAATCCTTTACCGTCCGTTGCGGGGTTTATTTGTTTCCAAGTCGCCGTTTAATTAAAGGAAATGTTATCAATTTAAAACTGGAGCAAAATTGAATTATATCGTAATGTTCGGAACCTGGAGGTTAATCTCGCAGGGTATTTGATATAGGGGAATAAGTATCCGGATATATCCAAGCTGTGTTTACGTATAGTGAGGCATAGATACGTGTTTCCGAAGCACGGGCGAGACCATGCCGACTTGACTCCGCTTATTTTTGATATTGACGCCCGGTTCTGGATTTGAAAGAGAGAGAGTGGGGGAAACTGATTAGAGAACTCGGCACATTATTCCCGGAATTTATTCCCTGTTTGGGGAATTTGCGTTAGCGCCTGGATTAAAATCTCTCTGCGCCTGTATCTAAGGTTACGACTCGAACAAAAGAACTGACTTGAAGGACCCAGTTACGTAGAGTCAAATTTGCGAGAGCAATTACTGATGCTGAACATGGAAATGTATCTGTAGGCCTCCAGCTAATTAATGAGGTAGAAATAAATGAAACAGCTCAACCCTTGTCGAATTTATAAACATGGTGTATGCTTAAATTATCTGGATGTAAATTGATTTATACTTTTGAAAGTTTTTCGTAGTTTCGGTAGTTTTATCCAGTTTTAGTCCTGTTGGATAAGCGACTACATCTGTTTTGTAAACAGAACGTTAATGAACACCCATAGCAAATATAACTCTCTATGTATACAGTGCTTCTCATAGACCTTCTGTAAATTAATTGGAAGGGTAGACCAAAGAGATATACTTCCAATGTTGGTAAAGGTGAGTGGAAGCTCATACCTAAGTATTCCACTTCCTCTTCAAGTTAGTGGAAACTGGCAGTCTTCTGTCCACAAACCAGATTTGAACTCTGGATCAAAAAACGAAATATGTAGGTGAGGAAGGAGCTAGACCCCCCACCCTCCCAACCACAGCTGATCAGATAGGTTCAATTAATTTACAAATTGATTGGAATAACACCCTTCATTTATCATGAAAGTTGGAATTTTTTACAGTGAAAAAATATATTTTGGAGGTCATGACCCCTGTGACCTCCTCCCCTTTGTCTGCCCTTGCATACTTGCCGTTATTCAGAAAATTCCGATTGGAATTCAAATAATAGCGAATAGCTACCATTTTCTTGTGGACCCACTGTCCGGGTTTTAAAATTCTGAAGATTTCAAGGTACATTTATTATTTGGTTCTTTAGTTATTAAGAGAGCCCACTTCCTCTGCAAAATGGAGGTTCATTGATTTACAGGGACGTAGTGGGAAAACAGTGGTTTATCTTGCCACTAAGCCTGGTTCAACTATAGATACCATAGACCTCGTACCACTATTCTGTCCACTGCAGATCATGATTTCGTTCCCTTAATAGCAAAGGTTCGGAGCCATTCCTCGAAAAACTGCTGTGTGGCATGACCATTGCTGTAAAAATACAATGACACTGGTTTTTCATTCTTTTAACCTGTTTGAAAACTATGCCTTTCATTAAATGTATTATAATTTTATATTAAATTATTTTTTGAACTGCATTAATCAGATATGCCTCTTCCCCTGATACCGTAGTTCTTAATATTGCGATTTTCAAGCCGTCCTTGCTAGCTTATACTTAGTTTAAACCTTTCTAAAGACGTCGTGAATTTGAGGTCCCGCCGAGCTATTCATGTCGTCGACGATGACCCCGTGAACCATCTGATGACAATATCTGATGTCTCTGATTTGACAGCGGTCTTTTTCCAACTCTGGAAAAGACACGAGTTCAATTTCGAGGCGCCGCGCCGCATGCTCGATGTCGGCCTTTCTCCCATCCTCAATCCCGCAGCATATCGACCATGCCGAGAGTGCTCTATCAGCTGAGGGACGCTGTGGGAACGATGACTCTGGCAAACAATAAGGGAGAGATGAGGCTGCGACCAAAGGGAGCTAACGTATATGGAGCAAATTTATTCTTAATTTAAATCGCCGCTCGCCATTGTCCGCACGAGTGCAAATGTGTCCGCCGGAAATCCCATACAATGAACGCAGGAAGCGATTAGTGGTTGATGATATGCACAAAGGGGGGGAGTCCCTTGCGTCCATATACACAAACATTATATGTACTGGAATACGAGGAAAGAAGGCTGCTCGCTGGACCAGAAAGGCAACTATTCTAAGACTCGACCTTCTCGTACAGTTCCTGGGATAATGGAGTCTTCTCAAAAGCTTACTCTTTACTGTCTCAGGATCCCATTTGTTTTATCTCATTTGTCTTTCACTATATTAGTGAAACGCCATAATATCTGATCTAACCTAGGGTCAAACACTTGTAGCAAATTGAGAGAACCAAACACGCAAGAATAAACTTGCATGCCTGATGCCTAAAATAGGAAACTGACAACTTATATGAGCACCTAACATAAACACTTTATTAAATCATTAAATTATATATTAAATCATGTCATATATTTATTAAATCATGTCATATATTTATTAAATCATGTCATATATTTATTAAATCATGTCACATATTTATTAAATCATGTCATATATTTATTAAATCATATATATTATTAGCATGTCATATATTTATTAAATCATGTCATATATTTATTAAATCATGTCATATATTTATTAAATCATGTCATATATTTATTAAATCATATTATATATATTATGATTTAATAAACATATAATATTCAATATCAAAACGTGCTAGTGTCAATGACCTATCGGGTTTTAAATAAAGTTATTATTATTATATTATTATCTTCTAAACTGTGTTGTCCTTTTATAGTAGGAATTCCATTCACTGATTACTTAATTTAGACGTTTTTTAATGCTAATATTTGGTTTTGCTTGCCACTGAGTCTGTTCACTAAAGCCAAAGAAATTGCTCTTTTCATTATTATAAAATTATAAAATCTGGAGAGTGTTATTTGCCGGCCCAGGGAATGAGGGCTTCCTTCTCAAAATCTAGATATTCACCCCTAATGTCCATGGTTTGTAAAGCCATGTTTGAAATCCCAGGGATTGTTGTCACAAAATAAGAAATGTTAGAGATAAAATTTGTGAATATTTTTTTGTTTATATTTAGTAATGGTAATTGAATGATGGTTGCTATGGATATACAGCTAATGTGAAAGTTCGGAAATATATTTCAAAAAGGAGTGTTGGCTGTAAATTTTTGGAAGGCGAGGCGTATTTGGCACAGCGTCTGAGAGTGGACATAAAGAGGGATAGTTATGTAAATGAAGCTTGTATTTTGTACATAAAAATACTATAGCTTGCTTTTACCGAAAAATCACAGAACAAACTAACGAAAATGATATCAACGATAGCGTCACGAAGAACCTTTTGATGCAATTTCATAACCCTTTGCCATGCAGTCACCTCAAAAGAAGGGTCACCTCAAAAGGATCGACATGTGTCAATTTAATACGTTTTAAAAAATAGAAGATATCTGGGAAATCTAAGTTTAATATTTCTTCTTCGGCTAAGATCTTCTAGAAGTAAAAGAAACAGGACCTAGACTTTATGTGTTCTTTAAGAGTTATTTCACCACCTTGTTTACTCCCCTTGTGGTTTTTTTTTTTTTTTTCATGCTTTTAACTCTTGGCTATAATTATTTCAATCTGAAAGCTACATGTACTATAGACTTAAATCAGTGGTTCTCAATCGGGGGGGGTCGCGAACAGGTTTCTGGGGGTCGCCGCAACTATTTTTAGTTGCAATTATTTTTATAAGGAATTTCATACCAAATGTTTCCAATGCTTTTACAATTTCAACATGGCTACACACATTGCAATATTCTACTAATGGTTGTTAACTTTACTATTCTATACATTAATATCTGTTATATATTCTCTATTATAATATACATCAATACATATATATATATAATATGCACAATTAATGTAATATATATATATATATCATCATCATCATATTCAACCATTATCTATCCACTGCTGGATGAAGGTCTCTCCAAATGCTTTCCACACAAGTCTATCCTGAGCAATTCGCTTCCACGTCACCCCAACCTGTTTTCTTATTTCATCCACCCATCTAGTTTGAGGACGTTTTCTAGGTCTTCGGTGGTCTCTTGGAATCCAGTTCAGAATTTCTGTTGTCCATCGTTGATCAGTTCTTCTTGCAATATGCCCAGCCCATCGCCATTTCAGCCCTTTTACTTTAACAATGATGTCCTCTACTCTAGTTTGCTCTCTCACCCAAGTGTTTCTTTTTCGATCTCTCCTAGTTATTCCAAGCATGCACCTCTCCATGCTCCTTTGCGTTGTCTGTAACTTTCGTATTGCTCCAACTGTTAGACTCCATGTCTCTGATCCATAAGAGAGGACTGGCAATACACACTGGTTGAAGACCTTTCTTTTTAGACACAAAGGCAATTTCCCCTTCAGGATAAAACTGTTTCTTCCAAATGCACTCCAGCCAAGTTTAATACGTCTGTTGAGTTCTTTCATAATGTTGCCATCCATTGAAATCAGCTGGCCAAGGTAAATATATGAATCAGCAATTTCTAGCTCAATGTTGTCAACTTGTATTTTTGTTTCCTCTACGAAATTATTGAACATGATCTTAGTTTTTTGTAGGTTCATCTTGAGTCCAACTTCTTTACTTCTAGTTGAGAGCTCTTGTACCATGTCTTGGAGTTCTGATGGGTCCGTTGAAAAAATAACAATGTCATCAGCAAACCGCAGATGAT
>QLNU02003225.1:104378819-104396566 GCA_006491805.2 Dysdera silvatica | reverse complement strand
GGAAGTGTAGTGCATTATATGTAGTGTATCATAGGTCTTATATGGGGGAACTTCTTTGAGGTTACTAAAAAGGTGGAAGTGTAGTGCGTTATATGTAGTGTATTATAGGTATTATATGGGGGAACTTCTTCTTTGAGGTTACTAAAAAGACGGAAGTGTAGTGCATTATATGTAGTGTATCATAAGTCTTATATGGGGGAACTTCTTATTTGAGGTTACTAAAAAGACGGAAGTATAGTGCGTTATATGTAGTGTATTATAGGTATTATATGGGGGAACTTCTTCTTTGAGGTTACTAAAAAGACGGAAGTGTAGTGCATTATATGTAGTGTATCATAGGTCTTATATGGGGGAACTTCTTCTTTGAGGTTACTAAAAAGACGGAAGTGTAGAGCATTAATGCCTTTTGAAATAACCAATGAGCTTCTGCTTTTTAGAACAGACATAGCCGTTGAATCGTGTAAGTGCCATTGGAAGTAAACTTTTTTTTCTACATTTATTTTTTATTTATTTTCTACAACTGTATACCAAAAGATAGTCCTTCAAACAACAATTCACCTATACCTCGATATACTGCCATACTATATACTTGCTACGTCATTGTAATTTATTTTTACTTAAAATAAAGTCTAAACTCTTATCTTTCTCTGAAATAAATTAATATTTTACACTTCTTTCCTAATGTCGGATTTACCTTACCCCATTCATCATTAAACATATCGATTTTTTAGTTAAATAACTTCCACATTTTTTATATTGGAACATCGATCTTTTTTGTTAAAATTTGTAACATATCGATGTAACGCCGAATAGACATCGAAGCTTAGAGATCGATGTTTTTCAAAAATCGTTAGCACTTCACTGATGTTGATATTTATGTTAAACATCGATGTTTTGCTATCAATGCTCATCCCTACTGTCTACCATGAAAACTCCCCTAACATATTTCCAATAGGGTGTGAATTTGAATGTATTTTTCAAACGCGCTCTATTGACAATGGGTTAGGTTCTACGATGAGTTGTCGGTTTAGATAGATCTGTGGCGCAGTGATTTAAAAATTATGGGGGGGGGGGTTCAAGTACCCTTAAAAAACGTTATGCGACAAGGTGTTAAAAAGATAAATGTGCCTTGGTGTCCCATGGGGGGCCTGGGGGCCCCCTTTTCTATGCTCATTGCGGTAGACAGCGCCGGTAACCACGTTTCTAATATTACTTCGGAACATTCATTTCCTCTGCTTTTTGGCGCAGTATAGCCCAGATGCTCTTGCGCCATAAAACACCTAAACAAACAAACAATTTCCTCTGCTTGAGGTTGTTGAACATACTCGTTTCTATTTTAAACTTTAATGATATTTCCAGAAACGAAATTACGAAGCTTACCTAAAAATTCGGGGTTTTATTGTTGAAAGAATAATTTCAGTCGATTACTATTAAAAAAAAGAAATAAAATAGAATGTTCGACGAAGATATACAAACGGAAGTGTCATTTTGTTTTAATCTACCGAGTGCCACAGGCATAAGTCTGGTGTGCCACATTTGACTCACGTGCCGCACTTTGGGCAAGGGGAATTGGAAAGGGTGGCCGCCGGAGGCGTTGTGAGCGTTGAAGCGAAAAATACGCCTTCTTATCCCATGGGAGGGTCTTGGACCCCCAGCCCCCCCCCCCTCTTTTACACGTCACTTCTATTTATCTTTGATAACGTGCTTTATTAGAGCCATATATCCGAATTTCTGATTAACTGGGAAATATCCGGTTATTCAGTCCCTGCCCTAATTAAACCGGATACTTTGAATTTTATTGTATTTAAAAGCGCTTTACTAATTTCGGATTATCCATATTTGAATGAAGTGCAATTTAATAAAATTTTTAATTCCCTCGTGAACCCCTGCCTATTATTGTAAGCAAGTTTCCGCTTGTTGTCTCTATATGACATAATCAATATAGAGAGGGGAGGACCCCCGGGGGAGGGTCCTGCTCTTTCCAGTTTGATTAAAGCCGAATTAAAACACAATATTTGAAATTTATGAACGTATAGTGGTCTATAAACCCAATCTCTGCCGAAGGCAGAATTATCGAGTTGTTAAATTCTAATTAGGTATAACAATCGCAAAATATATGAATAATTAAAAATACATAAACCTTAATTAGTATTAATAAAATATGACTCAAAACTTCTTATTAACTTATCGGATAATTAATAAGTTTAATGAGAAAATTGATAACCACGTTTGCTCTGAATCATTAAATTTCACGTCATCAAAATTCATAATTAAATTAATGCGCCAAGCAGCCGGATATTACTCTCTGTTCAATCGTTATTGCGCCTCACATAGTCGTTATTGCGCTCCTATAGTTGAATTCGGAGAAGACGTCGAGGGATATTATTTTTAAATGGGGAAAAACGATAAAACGAAGAGTTCAGGTCTAATGCTCGACCTTCACATTTGGCCAATCATTGCCCGCGGAGCTGTTGCCAACGGCGAAAATGGAAATAATACAGGGTGCAAAATTTTCCCTACTAATTATTTCCTTCCCTACGTCTTTGACTCCGGCGAGATGCAACATCGGATTTCATTGCAGCGGCGCATAAACAAGCGATATTAATTAATTATCTTCATTAATTAGCGGGGAATGTTATTCTTCGGCGGCGAAGAAAGACGTAATTTTATTGTTCTTGCTGCGAGCGTGCGAGAAGTAATAATAATTGTCTCTGTGCGTGTCTGGGAGAAATAATTGCATATTCGCAGGGATCATTATGTGTATGTGTGTGTATGTTCCAATCTCATTCTATTATTAATTATTAACGAGTAGAGATTGATTCGCCGGCGAATGTGATTTGCCTTTGCGGGGGCCGCCCCGTGTAATTAAGTTTAATTTAATCCAACGGGTAATACGGCTTTAATTGCCTCGCGCCAACATGGTGCACTAATTAAACACGCGGCGTCCACTTTTGTTCCTGCTACGATAGCCTCCGCTAGGTAGCGCTCCGATCCGGGACAAAGGGAAAATCGGAGGGAATTTTCGGGCCTCGAGGATGATAATTTTCCCTATAATTTTTCCGCCGGTAGTGGAGGAAAATTATTAATTCCCGTATTAATATTAACCGCGGCAAATGGAAATAATAACGAGACCCTATTTTTCCCGTTAAAAGCCCGTTTAAAAATGAACGATACCGTTTACAGAATGCATAATTAATTTAATTTTTGGATTAATAACAGTACGCCGGCGTCGAACAAACATGCAGAAAGAGATCTTGTACATTTTAAAGTCCGTAAATTTCAAATTTAGAGGGGAAAATGCTATTAAGGGGCTTTCATATTTTAACAAGAGGGTCGCATTCTCATCACGACGACCTAATTAGGTCGCCGTTTTTGAAATGAGTTTATTCGCGTTATGAATAAAGGTCGTTTCATCAGCCCACGTCTTGAATGAATCTTTAGAAAGTTATTTATTGTTATGTGACGGAGTTTCAAATTTAGGAATTCGACCTGATACCTTAAAAGGTTACATATTTTCCCTAATTTATATTCCCTCATAGATCTGTCCCCTTAATTTATATTTTCTCGTAGAGTTGTAAAGTTATCTCCCAATTTACATTTTCTCGTAAATCTATGTTTTCGATGCGAATTTAAGTTCTATTTTCGATATATTCCCTAAAATTATATTCTCTCCCACAGAACGTTTCTCCAAATTTATATCCTCTCTCAGACCTATTTTCACAATTTCTATTTTCTTAAGATTCTTCTATTTACTTTTCTCACAGTTTATATTGACTGTTGGTATAGAAATTTCTTTGAATTCGCTTAAAACTTAATGAACGATTTATTATAGTATATAACAAGGTTGTGCAACATACGGCTCACGGGCCACAATCCGGCCTGCCGACAACTGTTTGAAATAAAAAAAAAAAAAATCCAAAACTAATATTTTAGTTTGTTTTCTCTAGAAATAAAGGAAAACTACGGAGACAGCATGCGCGACCCCCTTTCCATACCTCAAATAAACAAACAAATAATTGGAAGAAACTCTGAAGGGAGTATTTTTTTAATTTTTTTTTTTTAACGAAACCACCGGCCCGCAAGATCCGTGAAAATTCTTTAAGTGGCCCGCTACTCAAAAAGGTTGAACAACCCCGGTATATAACAACTTGAAGTTCAGCACAACAGACCTTGATACAAAGAAATTTATACTAACAGAGTTATTATCAAAATTAGTTTTACTTGAAGAAGATAACTTTCCGTCAGTGAAAATGATAAAAATTTTGCAAAATTATTACGCATTAAAACATCATAAAAAAGCCAAATTATTAAACAGTATGACGTATATTAATAAAATATTATGAATGATGCTATTGGTATCTTAAAAATAATTTTATTAAAATACTATGGTAATATTCTGAAGCACACTGTAGTGAAACCATGTACATAACTGAAGTACATTATAGTGAAGTACATTATAGCCGTGGAACGATGAAACCGCTAAAATAGGGCTGTCTAACGTCTTTGGCCAGTACCACTTAAAAATCTTTCACGACTTCGCGGGCCACAAGTTTCGAAAAAAATTTTTTAAAAACCTTCTGTTTAGAATTTATTCCTGTTATTTATTTGTTCCCCACATATGGAAAGTGGTTACCTATGTTGTTTGTATGGTTTTTCCTTATTTCCTGGAAAAAAGGCATTTTTTTTCAATCCAAATAGCTGTCAGCAGACTAACACTGTTGGTCGCCGGGGTCGTATGTTGACTAACAATCCTGACCCATAATGGTATCTTTTCCCACATATTCAAAGACACATATCAAAACAAATATTCAAAGACACATATCAAAAAACAAATACACTGCAGACACATATCAAAACAAATATTCAAAGACACATATCAAACAACATTCAGAGACACATATCAAAACAAATATTCAGAGACACATATCAAAACAAATATTCAAAGACATATCAAAACAAATATTCAAAGGCACATATCAAAACAAATATTCAAAGGCACATATCAAAAACAAATATTCAAAGGCACATATCAAACAAATATTCAAAGACACATATCAAAACAAATATTCAAAGACACATATCAAAACAAATATTCAAAGACACATATCAAAAACAAATATTCAAAGACACATATCAAAACAAATATTCAAAGACACATATCAAACAAATATTCAAACATACATCAAAAACAAATATCTCAAGACACATATCAAAAACAACACCAAAGACACATATCAAAACAAATATTCAAAGACACATATATATCAAAACAAATATTCAAAGACATATCAAAACAAATATTCAAAGACACATATCAAAACAAATATTCAAAGACACATATCAAATAACATATTCAAAGACAGAGCCAGGTCTATATGAAGGGGAAACTGGGGACATGCCCTGCTTGTCCCGGCTTGGCTGAAGGCCTGGACAGAAATCGATGTACATGAAAATAGCATGAAGCATATTATTAAAACGTTGAAATGTATAAAAATTGTTAACAAACAAAATTTGTTAATTTTTTAAAATTCAGTGCAAAAAAACGTTGGTAAAAACCGCCAAAAAAATTTCGCTCATAGAATGAAGAATTGCAAAAAAATGAGAAAAGCGTTTTTTCGGCTTCGACGAGCTCGAAAAAAAAAAAAATAGCAATTTCTTATCCAAATTTGGAAAGAAGTTGAAAAACGTCAGAAACGTTTTATAAACAAAATCGTGCCGAGCATTTTAATAACATTAACGAGGGTGTTATTGTTTTTAGGTTTGTAAACGTGATTGTTTTCAACCTCACGGAATTAAAAAAAAATATATATCTAAAAAATTGTAAAAAAAAAATAAAATCTTTTTGGAAGCAATTCATTTCGTGCCATAGGCAGCTTGCCAAAGACACAAAATTATTCCCACGCAGTTTTAAACTTGATGTTTTATGTAGGTTGGTTTCAATAGAAGATGTTATTTCTTCCCGAAATTGAAAATTGCTGGGCAGGCGCCATGGGATGTCTTCCAATTCCTTTAACCTATTGAGGAGATTTTCCCCTTTTGGATGGCTTCGCCCCTAATCACTGTGAAAGTCTTTCAGGGAGGAATAAACGCGATGGGGAAAGAAAAAAAAAAGGGATTATTAGAAAAAAATATCCCTTCTCGAATTTTACGCCGAAATCAATATTGCTTGAGGAAGTTTTCCTTTTAATTAAATTAGAATTTCTACGATTTATTTATTACTGACAAATTTGAAATTGATTCATTTGACTAAAATTGAGGCATGACGTGGTGTGTTCTACCACGTTGGTTTGGTGAGATATGGCGCTCTTGGGGGACATGTCTAGATAGTCTGCTGATTCTCACCCATTGATACAAAAATGCTTTTCGAACTTGGACTCAATCTGCTAATTTAATTCAGCGTGCGCTATGTAAGATAAAGCTAAGGTTTGATTTTTTTTTAAATATTATTTTATAAATAAATTTATTTGGTATGTTTATTAGTAAACGGACTATCGGGAGTTTTGACAAAAAAAATAATAAACGCGGCGGTGCATTCTGCATATCCATATCTGTAAGCATGATACGTTGAGGGGCATATTGGTACCCCCCGGTCGAAGGAAAACAACAAACAATACATTTCTAATTATCCGGGTTCAGTTTATCCGGATTATTCAACTAACCGGGTCTCAATTCTTCATCTAAAACAGTGGTTCCCAATTAGCAGTCTGCAAGTTCCGGAGATCCATGTAATCTACGCAGGGGGTCCGTAGTTCCGTTCGCAAAACAAAAACAAGCTAGATTTGTAGCCGAATAAAATAACAGCTTTTTCAAAATTAGAGTCTTGCGGAGTTGAACACTCGAGCTTTGAATTCTAGCAACTTCTCAAAACTGTGCGAAGCAGTAAGAAGTCCAAATATGCATAAACCAGTGAATTGTAGTATATTTTGCATATACTAGTGAATTGGTAATCGAGGGAGGAAGTGTTGAAACAATTCTTCGAGTTACGTAATTAACTAAGTGGAAGTACTAACAAGGGAACCTCGCGAATTGTCAGAGTTCGATTCTTCTAAATTTATAGACCAATATGACCTAGTAGGTGAAAGATCCAAAATCCAATTTGGCCCAATCGACCTGGGGGGTCGAACTACGGCCCACTGAAAATAGAACTTACCATACGAGGACGCTTCGCGGAATGACAGGGGAAAACAGTGTTTTGGCGTGCTGGGTAAGCATTAAACGCCAAACATTATCGTAGGAAAAAAATAACACATATGAATAAAATATAGCATATATTTATAATAGCCATTTTAGTTGTACCTGAAATAATTATACATTGTATATGCTGGTGTAAAAGTAAAAAATATTTGAAGTGTTTACCTTACTTTTGCATAACTGACAAATTTTGAGATCATTTTTGGCGAAGAACTCGAAAAAGCTGCCTGGTACGTAAACCAGTCTTGAATAAATAAGACGCGATCCTTCAATTTTCAAATCAGAAGCAATCATCACTTGCCTGTAACTTCATTATTTTTGACATTTTTAATTTTTTTGTTGGAAAGCGTGGAATTTCAAGCCTTATTTGTCACCATGTCTTCCTTTTCCACCATATCAACATACTTGTTTCGCGTTGTTTGTGAAAAATACACAAAGCAAGCCGATTTTGTATCAGATTATAAGATGGATATTGAGAAAGAAATATTTACATTTGCCAAAACTTTGATAAGCGAGTTAAGAAGCGGGTGACGAGAATACACTTGATATTTGTTTAAATGAAATGAAGTAAATGATGAGGAATGGGATGAACAAACTAATTTGCCGTCACGCGTAACTTACACATTAGAAGACATGAAAAGAATTTCCATGGAGTGGGTCAGGAAAACTACGTTCCTTGAAAAGCATACAGCATCGCTTTAAAGACAACACGCTTTCACGTCGACAAATTTATCGCTTTCGGGATTATGTTGCTTCCCAGGGTACAAGATGTGAAAAACTGTTACGGATGAAAGACGAAGTATTTGAGAAGTTTAAAAATGCCGGGAATATGCTTTATTAACAGTTCACGATTCCGATTTAAAGTTATGGTTTCTGAGCATTGCAATGAGAGAAAATCTCACAAACTTTAGCGCAAGTGATGCTTTTCTATTAAAATTTTAATAAAAGAGCGTGGCATAACAAGTAGAAGAGTCACCAAATTCGTTATGCCTGTACGTACTATGCACACAACGGCTTTGGAAGATAGAGCTATAGAATTCGTCAACATAGTTACAGATGCAATGAGCAACTATTCTTTTGATGAGGTTTTAAACACTGACCACAGCGGATTCACTAAAGAACGGGCATCTACGCGCACTCTGTCGATTAATGGGGAAAAGCACACTCCGAATACCATTCAATCTTCTCACGCCATATCCCATTCCGTAACAATCCGACCTATCATTTCTGCTGCTGGACAATTATTACCACAATTTCTGCTCATCCATCAGGAACCAAAGGGTGTATTCGATCCACGGGTACAGGAAAAGTTATTTAATCTCCTAATGTTATTCTGGAATGTTCCAAAAGTGGTAAAACCTCTACCGAAATACATAAGATGTTCCTCAGCGAAGTACTCAAACCGAACGTAACATCAAAAGTTCTATTAATTATGGATTCGTGGACAGGTCAAATGGACGAAAATATATTTGATAATGCATTTAGTCAAGCCAGTCTTTCAGAGCAATCGAAATTGATGATTACACCACCTGGAGGGATAGCACTCATACAGTCATACGACGTATATTTTTTTCTTCAATGGAAATATTTCGCTAAACGCTTAACACGATTTTGCCTTTCTCATTATTATAATCATGTAAGCTTATCAGAAAGCAATAACATCACAAAATTGCATTCGCTCATTCACAATCAGCTGTCTTCCCCAAAATTCCGAAATATGATAATCTATGCTTGGTGGAAATCAATGTACCCGATACCAAAGCCTGAAAAATTCTTCAATGTGCAAGAAATTTGTTTTAATTTCACGGACCAAGTGTGTCACGAAATGGACTGTGATGTCAGTTCATTCATTTGTTGCAGTCATTGCTCAAAGTTATTATGCTTTCTCATTTTTTTATTGATTTTCATTTCCATTAAAAGCGTTTTAAGTTCATCACAGCCAAGAGCGCAGTTATAACTCTGGAAACCCCCGCAGTTAGGTAACTCAAAATTTTTTTTTTCATATCTACATAAATTCATTTTCATACATAAATACTCCATGTTCATAATTCAAATCAGTTTCATATGTAAATACTCCATATTCATAATTCAAATCAGTTTCATATGTAAATACTCCATATTCATAATTTAAATCAGTTTTAAATGTAAATATTCTATATTCATAATTCAAATCAGTTCCATATGTCAATATTGCAGCGGTAAATAATTTTAATTGATTTTGGAAAGTGCCTCTAAAATTATTTGCAAAGGAACCTCAGCTTTTCCGATGCGCCAGGACTTCACTTCTACAAGACGTAGAAAGCTAAACTTCTAACATGAATAAAAGTAACTCACAGTAAAATTTTGGCGCTTAATGTTTTCCCAGCACGCCAAAACACTGTTTTCACCTGTCATGCAGCGAAGCATCATTGTAGGGTGAGCTCTATTTTCAGTGGGCCGTAGCTCGACCCCCAGGTCGATTGGGCCAAATTTGATTTTGGATCTTTCATCTACTCGGTCATATTGGCCTATAAACCGAAATTCAGAAAAATCGAGCCTTGACAGTTCGCGAGGTTCCCTCGTGAGTACTGTTTCTGTCAGACTTCAAATTATCATGCGATCAGTTGAATAATATGGCGTGGTAGACTATAGTCCGTTCGCGCAGACCTGACGTCCGATCCGCGCGAACGGACAATACTTAGCAGACGTTTTCGTATACTTGAATATTCTCAAGCTTTCCAGATAGCTTTCTGAATACTTTTTACACGTTGAAGGCAAGGCTGTCCTGAAGAAAATTATTGAGAGTATGCAGTGCTGTCTTAATTAAAGAGTATTGAAATTGCGGGGTTACTGGACTTGGTGATGTCACAGTGTAGCTCTGACTGGTATTTGACTGGTCGTCTATCGTCTATCCAAGTCTAAGTTGCCAGTTGCCATTTTCATCAGTTTTTCATTCCTCTCCTGGTCGTACGCAGGATATTATTTTGAGGCTTGGGGATTCAGGGGGCTTCCTCGTTTGTTTTCATTCAAGTTTGTAAATGACTAGGAAAAAAAAGGCTGAACTTGGTTGAAAATGGCCCAAAAACCAGCAAATACGAAAACGTTCTTGAGACCTTGAGAGTATGCGGTGCGTACCCTGTATTTTTCAAAATTTCTTCAGAGTACGCGGCGCACACAGCGCGTACCCCGTGGCGACAGCTCTGGTTGAAGAGAAGATTAAAGCAGTGATTAAAACAATTATGATCATGGGCTAGCCGAGTAGAAGGTACAGTCTCTCACTAATACCCCAACAGTACAACATTTCTGGAGTCCACAAGGGCTGATCCAGAAATTTTTCAGTTGAGGGCGAGGGGATTTGTTTCCGATTCCTATTTTTAGCCAAGTGTCCGGTACTTTTCATTTCTTTTTCCATGATATAATCCTGACCAGGGCTTAATTTCTAACAAAAAAAGTGCAGGAGCCCTAATATTATGATAAATCGATTAAAAAATCGAATGGCTGCAAAAGAATCGATAAATCATATCAATTGTTTATGTCCATTTTTCTGGACAACAAAATGCTTGACCTTAATCTCAAATTTATTACTTTTTCATGACATTCATGACCTTTTTTGGCAATTCATGACCCTGTAGGGGCTCCGGCTAATATTTAAATAATCGCCAAAAATGAAGAAGTACCGGAATAGGACCCCGGTGTGCTCCCGCCCTATTTAAACTCTGGTCTCGGCTCCAGGGAGGAGGGGCGATGGCCCCATCGCCCCCACCTTGGATCCGGCAGTGGAAGTCCATTTATAAAAAAACCGTACTGGAAACAGAATATAATATTATTGTGCATCTATGTGATTTACCGCTGTCAGTTTCAGCGATAACTTTCTTTCCCCAAATATAGAAAAAAGAAGGAATTTAATAAAATATGATGATGTCCAACTCAGGGGCGTAAAAACTCAAAATTATGGAGGGGGGGTTCAAGTTCCTTTAAAAAAGATTACGAAATTGAGGGCTAAATATAAATATAACACCAATCACACTTAAAAACAGTTTCGAAACAGTAATAAACTATTACGTTATTAAATATGCATTATATAGTAAAATTATATTGCCCTATCCAGAGGTAATACATAGGAAATAATTTTATATCGGGAAAGAAAATTAAAATTGGAGGAGAAATTGCGCGGGGAGGGGGGATATCTCAAATTTTGCGAATATTAAAAAAACAAAACAAGCAAGTGAAAGAAAATTGCCTAAGGTCGATATTTAAATTTAGCGGGTTTCAATTAACATTAATTCGCAACTTCCTAACCCGCAAGTCTCTAATTCGCAAGTTTCTAATCACCAACTCTCAAATTTGAAACTCTCTAATCCGCAACTCAGTAATCCATAACTTTCTCACCCGAAACTCTCTAATACACAGCTCTCCAATTCGCAACTCTCCAATTCGCAGCTCTCCAATCCCGCAAGTCTCCAATTCGCAGCTCTCCAATCCCGCAACTCTCTAATTCGCAACTCTCTAATTCTCAAGTAACTCGGTAGGTTTTCAACGTTAACAATAGCCATCATTATTGCATTTACGGAAGACCTTTACATTATCCTTTTATTGCGTACAAACAGACAGGCAGGCAGGCAGGCAGGCAGGCAGGCAGGCAGGCAGGCAGAACAATCAAAAGCAGTAGCTGGTTCAATATCTATTGAAACCCGCTAAAAAAAACGAAGAAGGAAACAACACTAATATTAAAGAAAATATTAGTTACCACACAGTAATAGAAATAACTATTACGTTACTAAAAATAAGCAATACCTATACAGTAGGATTGTATACAGGTGATCGTATACAGGTGATTGTATACAGGTGATACATTGTTCCAAGAACAACCGCGAATGAAAGCGAACCTTAGCCTCCATAGTAGTAGTATAGTGAAATTGTCTTATGTTAACATACATGCATATGATAAAGTTTAATTGGTAAATTACGCAAAAAAAGCCATTACTGACATTAATAACAATATACATAATATATTTCATTGTTAAAGACGCAATTATTTAAAATTGTACTAACACTTGCGACACGAAAAGGGCGTTGTAATATTAAATAATATCGGTACCAAAGGGAATAAAATTATTCAGAAGTTTGAGAAAAGCGTTTTTCTCATTAATCAGACAGAAAAATGTCTCCAAATAGATCATTTTCCATGTCTTTGTCCTTCGCATTATTGCACTAATGCTCTTTCCCTCTCTTCCTAGTATTTAATATAACGGGATTTTAATATTTTAGTTTAACCCCCAAAGTTACGGTGGGACAATGTAAAACATATCGTACACTCATAGTTTAAATACATTTTTCCACCAAATTTCACCCAAAATATTTTCTGATGGCAGTATTAAAATTACTTAAATATAAAACTTCAACATCATAATAGAAATTAGGCAACGATAAGAAAAATTTTAAAATTCGTGAAATTATGAAAAAATCCTAATATTCGCGAAATCGTTGAAAAATCTATAAAATTCGCGGAAAACCTCGCGAAAATTCACGCCACGATAAAATACATATTAAATTAATAACATAATTAAAAACTGCCCTAATAAAAAGTCCTGCTTGTGGTGGGGGGTGTACCACGCTCCCAGTGGGGCTTGGTAAGGCTCTTTTCGCAAGAAAATTGCCTTTATAGAGACTAATTTTTAGCAATTTATGAAATTACCCCCACAAACAACAGGCTCTAGATCCCCATATATATAATATTATTATTATATCTTCATATATTCTTATTCTTATATAATTATATTTTATTCTTATATAATTATATTTATTCTTATATAATTATATTTTATTCTTATATAATTATATTTTATTCTTATATAATTATATTTTATTCTTATATAATTATATTTTATTCTTATATAATTATATTTTATTCTTTATATAATTATATTTTATTCTTATATAATTATATTTTATTCTAATATATATTAATATATCTTCATATATTCTTATATAATTATCTTTTATTCTAATATATATTATTATATCTTCATATATTCTTATATAATTATCTTATATAATAATATATAATATATATCTTCACATATTCTTATATAATTAGCTATCTACTTATCTTATATAACTTCCTTTATACGCAGTGATATCAATACACCTGCAATAAACATTATTTATATCCCACACATGAATTAATATTCCTTGTACATAGTCCTTTCATCAGATACAATACACTGCGCCGTAGCTAGTCTGGAGCTATAGGGGGCTGAGCCCCCCTCCCCCCGGAAATGTATAGTTCGTTCGCGGAAAGTTGGTGGCCAGATCTCGTTAGCTGAAGTAGCAGACGGGTTGTTCCATTGCAGTAGAGGGAAGGGCGTCTTGGCGTAACTGGTTTTTCGCGCCAAGACGTCCTTTCCTCTGCTGCAATGGAACAACCCGTCTGCTACTCGGGACCTGGCCGCCAACTTCCGCGAATGAACTGTAGTCAGCCCCCCTGGAAAATATTTTTTTCTCAAAATAAAATATTGTAGAATTTTATTTTAAATTTTTTATTTTGTATGAAATTGTACATGACAATGGAAATTGTTCTTTGACGTTAAAAATGTATTCGAAATAGCTTTCTACGGTAGATCTTGTGTACATAATGTTTTTTACATAGGTTTGAGTCTTCATATACTTTATAATAAGGATTGGGGAAATTATAGAGAGGTATACTAAAATTTATAAATTTTCAATGCAAAATTTACTTTAAGAAATTTATTTAGTATTATTAAATATATTAATGAAATATATCAAAACATTTACGAATTTTTTTAAGCCCTCTTGTAGCTTTCTGAGCCCTCTGTAACTGTCTCAGCCCCTCCCCCCCATATAACAACCGTCTAACTAAGGGCTCGACAACACATAGTTACATGATAAATTGTTTTTTATATATGAGATATTATTACCATTCACATAGTTGGCATGATTGCCAAATGGTGTTGACCACTTGGCAATTGTGCTAACTCTATGAACGATAATAATATCTCATATATAAAACACAATTTATCATCTAATATTATCACGTCATCGGCTATGATGAAAAAAAATTTCCTGTCTACAATGCATATTTGTTTACTTTGGTTCAGAAGGAATAGATTCCGAAAATATTCGAGGAAATACATCTGTATTTCAAGCATCTGAAGAAAGAGTTTATTTTTCACGTCAAAGCAGTTAAAATGAAGTGTTCCTTCGAATGCGAAATGACTTCCAATACATTTCCAAAACGTCATTGCCAAACGCATTCGGGCGTGCCAAGAAACGGACAAGAGGAATGCCTTCTATTTCAGTCATCGGTTACAGAAATTAAATTAGGGAAAACCTTTTCACCTTCGAAATTAAAGAAATGATTTTTCGCAATTACTCATCCCTTAGCGGATTCTGAAAACGAGTGGTCACCTGTCTTCGAACTAATCACAGAATATTTCAGTTGGGAAGTGAGTTGATGGCTGTGGTTTTGGTATTTGCTTACGGGGATGTCAGTTTCCATCCATGACAGTTTTATTGCTTAGAAATGTTATACAAAAAGCATGCTACGTGTAATACATATCGCATGAAAATGTTATGTAAATTGCACATTGTATGAAATGTATATGAGAAGAATATGAAAAACATGCTGCATGAAAATCTTTCATGAAATACATAAGGTGTAGAAATATTTCATGAAATACATGAGGTGTAGAAATATTTCATGAAATACATGAGGTGTAGAAATATTTCATGAAATACATGAGGTGTAGAAATATTTCATGAAATATACGTTGCATAGAAGTATTTCATGAAATACACATTGCATAGAAATATTTCATGAAATACACGTTGCATAGAAGTATTTCATGAAATACACGTTGCATAGAAGTATTTCATGAAATACACGTTGCATAGAAGTATTTCATGAAATACACGTTGCATAGAAATATTTCATGAAGTGCATGCGGCACACAAATCTTATATGAAATACATATTTACATGGAAATGTTACCTGGAGTGAGTGTAACATGAAAATGTGTTACGTGGAAATTATATAAAAAATGTCTTAAGCGAATGCTATGCAAAAGGAAATATTATACGAAATCTATGTAAAAGAAAATGTTATATAAAAGCTATGCGAAAAGAAAAGATTAAGCTAATTGCATTAATTATGGAAAAAGCCATATAAAATACGTGCTATATGAAAATTGCATTCTATGATGATGAAGAAGAGGATAGAATGCATCTAGAAAGATGTATTTATTCTATGTTGTGACATTACATACGAGATAGCAGAGTCGTTACATGGGTATAGAGCAAAGTGTTGAAAGTGATCATTTTTTGTAGGGGGAAAGCTCAATGACCCAAGTTACATCAATTGCAGTTTAAAAAAATGTGGCAAAATTATATTATTATTATCAATTTGACATTCCTTTGTTTACATGATATTTATTTTCTTAAAATTTCGTCTGGAATATATATATTAATTCCATAATTCGATATTTAATCGTTTTATATTGTGGAAGTATATTGTTGGGTGAGGAAATACCATTTATTGATGAACTGCAATCCTCCGCAACGGATTTTACTCCTGGTTTGATCTCTAATCCAGAACTGAGTACGGGTTGACGTTATTGTCTTTTAATTTCATTATGGTCCACGTACATATAAAAAATCATGAACGCGGGTAGTTATGAACACGTTCATAATAATAATTCGAATATAATTCGAATACCAACACTCCAATAAGACAACGAAACAAAGAGAAGCGGTACTTGTTGCCAGGTTCCAGTTACCAGAAACGCTACCAATCTTTGGTTTAAGAATGGAGAGATTGAGGTTTTTCCTTTGTGAGAAATACAAACGTGTTAGCGTAGAAACAAGAACTTATCGTGTTTAAAAGTTCATTACGTAAATCACAACATTCAAAGCCCATGGTTTATACGTTTTTCATTTACTATGTTTGTATATTGTAAGTCCCATGGATTCGTCATAGGACATCTGGTACGGAACCAGCGGCTTCAAGGAATCTTCAAGACTTCGACACCTTTATCCACAACCAAGTCTAATGAGAATCTGAAAACGGCAGTGGTTATAAACACTGGAGCGCCATCTATTCATTAACCACGTGACAATCTAATCTCATTACTAGGAAGAGGACCTGGTTACTAGATTTGCCGCTCTCTTTCTGTTCCCTTATATCAACCCTCTACTATAATACTATTTAGCGCATCCGTATACTTTTATCTGATTTCATCAAGAATTGAAATTTTGCATTTCTACATTTATAATTATTTTTTTTCCTTCTGTAAGTAAATGACAAGAGATTATCCGAACTGACAGGGATATCCAGTTCCGAATAATCCGAACATTTAATTATACTTCAAATTAAATTATACTTCAAATTAAATTATACTTCAAATTAAACTATACTTCAAATTAAATTATACTTCAAATTAAATTATACTTCAAATTAAATTATACTTCAAATTAAATTATACTTCAAATTAAGTTATACTTCAAATTAAAGTATACTTCAAATTAAATTATACTTCAAATTAAATTATACTTCAAATTAAATTATACTTCAAATTAAACTATACTTCAAATTAAATTATACTTCAAATTAAATTATACTTAAAAGTACAAAGAAACAACGATATTTATCCAAAATCACGACAAATTACATATTATTAAATTATAGCCTGATATTGACATCTTGCCAATAGAACGACTTCATGAATATTTTGTTTTAATTAAAAAGTTTGAAAGTGTAAAGCAAAATAAACCTATAGAGTTCATAAAAATTAAATTTAATTAGAGAGACATTGGTCGCAAATATAATGAACTGATTTTACCTAAAATAAGAAACAGAAATGGGACGAAGCAACATCAATTTCAAAGGTCCAAATCGTTGGAATAAATTGCCCTTAAAGAAATTGAATAGTATCAATAAATTTAAAACCAATCTAAGAAAATACTTAAACTCACGACGGAAAGCGGGAGATCGAAAATGATGGGATAAAAAGATCGGGAATTGAATGTATTAGATTAAGCTGGCGAATTTATGATTCCAATTTTATGATTTCTAATACGAAATAATTGCGTATTATTAATTGATATGTTCAGTTATGATTTGCTATCGTCAGGTCCCAGGGGTTTTCATATCCTAGTTGATATCTTCCTGGGACATTTCCATATATGGTTAAATCCTGTATGTATAATTCGTGGTTTTATGTAATTTTCTTTCCAATTTTAAACTGTACTTGTGAAGAATAAATAAACTGATTGATTGATTGATTGATTATATTGACAGCGAAAAATTTCAAGAAGCATATGTTTGCTTTAAGACGTTAAGTAGTTTGGAAATGTTCGATATCCTTGTTTATATCGAATATGTACAAAGTATAGATATATCTTTGTATATGTCCGATACCTATCGTTTGTATCGGCTTCCCTTTTAAGATTGGAGTATAGTTCGTTCACGAAAAGTAGTCCGATGGTACCGTTAGAAATAACGGGAGCTGACGTCACAAACGGCCTAGCCGATTACAGCAGAGGGGAGGACGTCATTCCAG
>QLNU02003225.1:104351610-104368764 GCA_006491805.2 Dysdera silvatica | reverse complement strand
CCTTTCGATATTTCTTTGTTCGGAGCATTCTCTCGAAATCTGGGTCCCGTAACGCACAATGAAACGTTAAAAGCTATCTTCGCTAGATTATTTGCAACGGATTAAATTCAGGACAAGGTGGGAATCATATCCCTTTGAATCTCAGCAAATGGGCGAAGGTGTACACTATCCAGATTAAGTAATAGAATATTTTAAGATGGCGATTCCTTTTGGATGGAAATAGAATGTGGGTAGGAAGCAGATACGCCCTGTACACGAGAGTACCCCTAAGAGCGTTCTCAGGTACGAGGCATATCTGCTTTTTTACAGAAATCCAAAACCGGCAGTCTCATGTGGGCCCGTCTTTGTTATGAAATTTTAAAATTTTAAAATTTGTACAATTATGTACCACAGTCATATAATATTCCAGGTACATGGCGCTTTTAATACAGGACTTTTCTACGGCGCCTTTAATGTATCCCGTAGAAATTAATAATCCCGAACTAGTCTGTGGTGTGTCATCGTCATCTTTACTCCAACAATGTTTATTAATATTCAATAAACAAGGCTCTATTTTCAGGAAGATAGAAATGTGTGATGCTAGTAAAAGTATTTTCGCGACGTAGTTTGGAAACACTTGCTGTACTTTCAATTTCTTTGGCGCAGTATAGCCCAGATGCTCTTGCGCCATAAAACACCTAAACAAACAAACAAACTTTCAATTTCCAGGGGGGGAAACGTCCGTTTTTCCTCTTCCATTCATAATTCAGGTGTGTGTATTAGACATGCACATAAATACATGTGCAAATCCGTCCATACATCCATCCATAAAACATATAAATATTTGTAAACTTGACGTAGAGATGCGCAACTGCAATTAACATCCAACGCCAAATATTATTAATAATAATATAAATATTCTTCTTATATGTAACACGTTCAAATAATCCATACAGCACAAAAAACAAAGTCCGATCAAAATATAAAATGGTAAAAAACAAAAAAGAGAGGGGACCCCAAATAAAAAAATAAAATGAACAAAGACCCAAGAGGGTGTTGTGAGGGGGGAGGGGATAATCTTGTTCAGGTAAGACATGTACCTGGTATACATACGTATGGGCGCTCATATGGGGGTGGGCATAGGGTCTCTAGCCCATCCTAGCCGTTTAAAAATTTTATTTGCCGTAACCTGCTATGCATTTACTTTCAAAAGTTTTACAGTCACATTTTAAAATAAGGTACTTTTTAGCTCATTACTAATTGTCAAGCAATATCAATTATTTTTGTAGCGTTTTGGTATCTTGTACATTCACTAAAATTACCAACGGCTTTGGAATAGTGGTAATAATTTTCTACTCAGCCCACCTAGAAGTACTTACATTGGCTTCCTCTCAGCACCCCAAAGAAATACTCGTATGGAGTATCAATGTAATGTGTGTATATATATTAGTAAGGTAATTTCTGCTATTTGTAAAAAATACCAACGAACTGTTTGCTGCAAAAAAAAAGAAAGAAAAATGTTTTAAAAATACTTGGAAAAAACAAAACAAAACAGGTTGAATAAGTAGAAAAATTATAATTTCACTATGAAACGCCTCTAATAATTATAACATTACATGTCCTTTTCATAATCGCTTTTGTCCATATCAATACGATTATTACTTCGCGTGTATCTAATCTATTCGTATATTTTAAAACCTGTTTATTATATAATAATAAAAGTACCTTTAACCACAAACATAATTAACATAAAATACGTTTCACATAGAAAATTTGACAAATTCTATCCAATTCAACAGGAAAAAATGACTTTAAGAAAAAGAAAAAAACACATACTTTGAAGACTTACTATTGTTACCCACAAAACGCTGCACAGCCCTCAAATACAAATAGTTTATTACATAAATTGACCCTTAAAAGAATGGCAAAAAAAAGCACTTACTCTAGAAAACGGTGGTACCACTTTCCAGAGCTGTTACAGGGCTTCGATGAAGAATAGCTTTTTTTTTGCATTTTTGTGGTTTTAACTTCGTTTTTTGATCCACTGTTTTGAGAGCAATGGGACAACCGAAGCTGGCCACACCTCGTTACTTTTATTTCATTATTAGACATTCCTGAGGTTGTGGTCAGTGGCGTACCCACCGGAGTGCAAATAACTATACGCATTCTAAACCACTTTTACACAATACTGAACAATTGTAAAAATTGTCAGTGACGTTATTTCGCTCATCAGAGACTCACTCCGTTATATTTTTGCACTGAATCTACTGAATTTCGTGCCAGAAAATCTATTTCAAGTCCAAATGCTATTCATCGAACGAAACTATTGTAAGAATCATATCTGGTGTTAGCATAGTAGCTTCTAACGTCTGCTTTCCAGCTAGGCATTTAAATGTACTTCAAAATTCAAATGGTGAAGCTATCGTGAAATTTTCTTTAAATAAGTATAAAAAAAAAAAAGACTAAATATGAAGATTTATGCGAGCCTTAAAATTTTAGTTAATATCTACTTTTGACCAATAATTAACCGAACTTGGTCTTGTCGAAACCACAGGCAACGAAACAATGTAAAAGGCAATCAAAAAACAAACTTTTGAAGTTAGTTTTTCTCAAAAAAAATATACTTTTAATTAAAAAAAAAATAATAACGATAACCACAAAAAATAAAATAAAATCGGGAGATTAAAACGGAGGTAAGAGGACGGGGGAGAAGATCACATGGGGAGAAATTAAGGATAAGGAAGAGGGGCGGAGTCGATGAAAAGGATGGAGGATGAGAAGGAGGAGCAGGAGAGGAGAGATTCATTAATCTAATAGCGTGTTCCTCTATGTCCGCTCCTCTTTTCGATTTGAGACATCACTTTACCAAACTGTAGTCGTCGTACTCCTCTTCTTCTTTCCTCTGTGTGTGTGCTCCCTTCTTTGTTGCAACGCTAACCCTCGGCTTCCAAATCGATCAAATCAAATGGAAAGGCAGATAAAGGAGATTCGAACTACCATCCGCCCAAATGGGAGGAGAGAAGAAAGAAGAAAATTTCTTTCATTGATAAGAGAGAATTTCGGAAGATTGGCTTTTTATCAAGAGTTGCACTCCTCGGTGTACCGGGAGGTGCACCCATGTTTCAGGATAGAATGTGGACACGTAGGGTACTTATAAAGTCTTATATTTATTTGTTCTTTATTTCCCCGCCAACAGGAGACCCGGAAAACAATTTAACAAACTTTTAGAGTTGATTGAAATGGGAAGACGAATGAGAGGAAATGTTATAACCAGATGGAAGGTTTCGAGTGCCTATTGGTTATATCAGTGATTACCAACCTGGGGGTCGCCGCAAAATTATTTTTTGTTGCAATTATTTTTATAAAGAATTTCATACCAAATGTTTCCAACGCTTTTACATTTCAACGTGGCTACACGCATTGCAATCTTTTGCTAATGGTTGTTAATTTTATATCTATAATATAAATTAACATAATTTACATAATTAATATAATGTAATTTTATATTTAATGTTTTTTTACTCTGTTAAAAGTTTTTATTATGCAAACATGCGGCGACGACGGGGCGAGGGGTCACGATCCTTTGGGTACTATAATATAATAGGGGTCACGGATTACTTGGCTACTATAAAAGTGGGTCGCGGCTTGAAAAGGGTTGGGAACCACTGGGTTATATGATTAGTAATAGTTTATATTTCGTAGTTTATTTTATGTTCTTAGTTATGAAGGAAATTATACTTCTTGATAATCAAAACGGACCATCATGGATAAATATTTAACATTAGTCGTTAAAATTTAGTTAATAATTGCGGAAAAAAAAGGAGTTTTGAAACATTATTACAAATTATAATAAATTGCTCGCAAAGAAAAGAATGATTTCGCGGTAACTGATGGAAACCGAACCCACAAACCCATGGCAACCGGACAAGTGCTCTTTCCCACTGAGCTACAGCCGTCGCCCAAACTCCCTTTTACCGGCAAATATAAAGCTTCACTATGGACCAGTTCGCAACTGATGGGGCAGTGCTCGGACTGCTTTTTAAACCAAAGCGACGAGTTAAAGAATCAGACTCTTATAAGCCAAACTATACTCGCGGCAAAACTAACCTGGTACATTGAAGGCGAAGAGAAGTATGATTCCGCCAGTGCAATATAGTTCGCCCTTTCTTACGTTAAGAGAGTTAATAGAAGATACATTTCGTACATAAAACATTAAAATAATGCTCAAATACATAAAACATAGGCATATGTATATACAATTAAAATCTTTTGTTTATTAAATTTAAGAAAAAGGCTTATTAAAACGAGCGATGACGTCATTCAAGTAACTGAGCACTCGGGACTACGTTCGCTTGGCGGAAAATTTGGGAAAATTCCTGGAATTTTGACGATCGCGTTTTTCTGCATTCCAAATTAGGCGATAAAGAGCCTAATAATATTGAGGGCTATCTCATTTTTCGCCAATTGGCGAATGAATACTTGTCTCACTGGTGTGAATAGGTCGTCGTAGCCTTAACAGTGTACCAGGTTAGCTTTGCCACGAGTATAGCATTGATCTATTATCAAGAGGTTGTGGGTTAGGTCCCCATCAGGCGCAGAGAATTCATTCTTTTCTCTGCTGGTAATTTATCATGTATTATTACAACATCATTGACTATGATGAGTTGTTCAACTTTAATATTTTATTACAAATGTTTATCGACAATTAACTCAATGAAATATTTAAAACTGACAAGGGAAATCTTTCCGGTGATGAACGCACTTTGAGATGAAACATGTGGAAATTGATGGTTTTTGAGTTCTTTATGAAGAATATGGAATTATTTTTCTGCAAAGCTTATATAAATTTTTTTATTAATATTTGAAGTCCAAAAATGACACTTTTTTCGCCGGGTTTGATATTTTTTAATCGCACTGTATGTGAGAAAAAGTAGGTTTGAAGTCGGTAAGATTATGAACGATCATCGTATTTAACGGACGAAACATAAAATAATGTGCCAATGTAATTCAAACCATGTAAAAAAAAAAAAAAATCACATGAAAACTGATGTTTGGCGCAGTTGGCGACGATTTAGGAGGGTTGGCCAGATTGGTTTGAAGTGCTCATTCAATCATCGCAACCCTTCAAGTTTCTTTACTTTTTTTTTACACTATTTTTTTTTTCAAAATACCCTCTCATAAGGAAAAGAAACACATAACTATATAGAACCATGCATACATGAGTATGAATAAATGAAATGCATGAATATGGGAGTATCCATAAAAATAATATATGAAAGGACAGAGGTAAATAATTGCATGGAAAATGTAAAGCCACATAATTTTGGGGGTAACAGAAATCTAAGAAGCAAAAATAAAACAAATTACCTAAGATCGAAGCAGAATTATATAGGGAAGATATCAAATACACATATATTAAATATCGGAAAAATATCTAAGATGTTATTGGGGATATCGATAGTCAAAAACTATTTAGAAGAAAACCTTTTCTGTATTTGATACACAGAGGAAATGTGTGAATTGATCAATAGGGTCTTCAGTCAGTTAAATCTTTTGTTTTGCTGAAGACCCGTCATGAGGTCGCAGGGAATGTAACTTTTTTTTCCTCTATAATAGTAAAAGACAATTTCTATATAAATAATACCATATTTTGTATCGTAGAGGCAATACATATATTTGTAACTCAGTGTCAAATAAAATATGCATTATTATTGCCATATATGAAGTGTCATGCACAAAACTTAATGGTAGGTCGTTTAAAAATGCATTTATTGTAATTAGAAAAAATTGCAGGAAATTTATTTCATTTCATGAGGTTATGTGCCCACATTTTTTGGACTAATTCTTGAATTATGTTTTTAATTTAAAAATAAAAAAATGTGTGTTTTTCAGTAAAGTCCTGAAAGTGATACAGTACAAAAAAAGAAAAGAGTGAAGCAAAGCAATTGATCACAGTGGGCACATTTTAAGAATGATAGATTTTTGCAATTATCTAGGCTAGAATTTTTGTACTCAATTTTAAACAAATTTTCTTGAAGTTTTTAAAAATTTCCTGGAAACATGATTGGTATAATAACATTTAAACTAAGCGTATTGCAACATAGAGCGATAGTTTTCAAACTGAAATTTATTTTGAACGAAGGAATGCATTTTTATTATCTCATTTCGATGTTGTATGTCAATATCCATTTCATTGATTACTATTCTATTTACTTTATTTTTCAAACTTTTTATATTGCCGGAAAAACAAACAAACATCCATCTGTTGTATGAGGGATGTTGTTTCAAGAGGTATTTGTAATTCTATACGATTTCCAGGAAATCTTTATAAGTGTTTGAGTTCGTACTACCTGTCCATGAGTCTAGTAAAATGCAAGGAGGGGGGAAGACATGACGGGTTCCACAGAATATTTCATTCGCTCCCTCATTTTGATTTTCTCCATTTTTCCCCAACTTTGAGCATATTATTTGTAAGTTTGGAGGTCGAAATAAATTCCTTTTGAGAGTGGGGCCAAAGTCACCCGAAGCTTCTTTTAAACGTACTAAAACTTTCTCCTGTAAGTTCTCCCATTCATTAGCATTATTGTATATGAATGTGTTTTACCAAAATCAGACCCTATTAAAGAAAATGTCTGTTCTTCATCTGTATGCGATAGCTGCTATAATACCGTACTCGTGATGGCCCACTGATAAGAGAGCGCAGCTGGAGGGCACTGAGTTCGAATCCCCGCCTGCTCCAGAAAAAGACTTTTTTTTCAGTAAGGTAGAATGTCAGTAGATAAAAGTCACTACAAAAATTCCAAAAACTACCACCAGGGGAAACCGCCACTGTCGTAGAACTGTCCTTTTCCCCCTACTCATATTATTAATTAACTACGCTGATGGATCAGCATGGAGGGGTCAGGCTGTGCATCGTTCTTTAAATTTGGTTTCTTCGTTCCGTTGATGAGTCTACAGACGAAGAAAACACATCCAGTCTTTATAATATATTTTATACCAGACAGATGAAATAAGAAAACAGGTTTGGCTAGCATGGAAACGAATCGCTGTACATACATGTGGAGAACTTAATCTAACGTTAAACATACAACGGTTGAATATGACATAATAGGAATAAACAACGAATACGACGTCGTGAAAATGTGAAAGAGTAATAATTGAAAATTTATCGTATGATCGAGTCATCGTAAAGCGAGGTGCGACTTCGTATCAGGCTTGGGAACGATTACAATCGGTTTACATGATTACGATTACCATATTAGGATTATGATTACGATCACCTAAGTATAACAATTTAGATTATAATTTTGATTACGATTACAATTACCTAAGTATCAAAATTTGGATCATTATTTTGACTACGATTACAGTCAATTTTCATTTTTCGATTACGATTATGAATATACACAAAAAAGCATGATTACAATTACGATTACAGATTATAATCACGATTATTTGTATGCAGAAATAATCAGTTCGATTACGATTATAATAATGGAGATTACGATTATAATCATAGCGATTATGATTACGACTACCTAAGAATTTCAAAAAACGATTATGATTAAATGAAATTTAAAAGTGTGATTATGATTATATTGCAGATTACAGCTACTTCAAAACATTCAATTACAATTACAGATGTGAGTACGCGAAAATGTAATCTATTATAATCACTTGATTATGATTATTCGGAATGTGCTTCATATCACCTCCCTGTAAGATCCCTTCGAAACCTGCAAACGATAGGGAGAAATTTTACCAAAGTTCTCCTCCCGCCATTTTATCATCCCAATTAATATAACTTGGTAGATTTCCCAGGTCTTATGCAAGGTGGTTTAATGTATACACGAGCACGAGTCGGGCAAATAATTATGAATAATTTCATGGCTTAATGATCCAAGATGAAGGCCGCGGATAAATTATACATAAGGCTCTAAATAACGTACGGAGTGCTGTCCGCGCGATATTAAAGTCAGTAGATTTATCGATAAGATAAACCACTCTGTAATTTATTTCTTATGGCTTTCCTCTATTGCCCCAAAGAACCACTTGTTAAATATCATACGTGGCACATCTTTATAAATTCCTTCCCTAACCTGTTTTAGATCCGTGTCCCGGCTGAGAACAGAGGGCAATCACCTGCAAAGATGCCTGTGGTCAGATCCACCCGCGCCTGGTTATTACAGTGTTTAAAGTGATTTCATCTGCTTTTTTTTCTTCTAACTGGAGCTAATGATGGTAAATCTTAGAAGCTTGAGCAATACGACGTGAAACACATGTACATAGACAGGAGAGAGATTCCCGCTTTATATACAGGGTGTAACTGAATTAATAGTATGAACTTTAAGTGGTGATAGTACCCATCAAGATAAACAATATTTGTTATAGAATTTAGGGTCGCAGTCGCACACCATTCACAGTACCAGTAAACAGTAAGTTCTAAAACCGTCCACCATGCACAAATATTTACAACCAGTGCATGAGAAGCGCCAGATACTTGGGTAAGCTGATCAAGTGCATAGATGATTAGAATTCTCTTACTTTTCATGAATATACGCCAAAAATCACCTGTAAACGCTATTGTCCCTGTATACAAGTATGTTTCGCTACAATAACTTTGCCGTAATAATTTTTTTCTTTGTTAGCCCAAGGGGGGCCCCCTTGGACTCTTAGGTGGGTGCGCCACTGGTTAATGTCTATTTCTCAGTCACTTTCATGACATTGATGTTTATTTCAGAGTACATATGATGATGTTGATGTTTATTTTCGAGTACCTTTTATGGTATTGACGCATGTTTTTAAGAAAGTCTTATAGTATACTGTTTTTCACCTTTATAGGGCCGCGGTCAGTAATATTTTGTTATAAGAGAAGGGCCTGGTAATTTCTCTTTTTGCAACATGAGCGACCCGTCTCGACAAATTTATTTGTAAACATCTTTCATTTTTTTTAAAGTTCATACATTAAACTATAAGTATGAATAATTAATTATGGCATAACATAAAGACTATCAGTATACTCCTTCCATTAATATACACTTTTCTGCTACACTGCCTTGTTGACTGGTCTCTGGTATTTGCAACATATATTTTATTTTGTTCGGTTTTAAGAAAGGAGGATGCACCGCGTATTATTATAATCGGCTTGCGGGCACTTTTTACGACAGGTCATAATGAGCATTATATCCTTTCTTGAATGCTAGAAGATTTCGATAATTCATGAATACTCACACATTTAAAAATACATGGTTAGGTCATTAGCAGTTGCTGCACAGATGTTAGTTAGGCTTTCTGGGTTTGACCTTACCGACCCCTTGGTGCCTATCATTTTCCTTTGAATATTTCCACTATGAAATATCTATGAAAAGAGCTTATAAAACTAAAATAACAAATTCCACGAGAACAGCTTGCAGCTCAGCGGTTGAGAAACGCTGTTATAGTACGCGAGTACGCCTACTTCTGATTGACTCTTATAGTATTAGAAGGTGTTTTGATACCCACTTTTTTATCAAGATATATACATGATAAAATCTTTTTTTATCAAGAGATATACATGATAAAATCTTTTTTATCAAGAGATATATGATAAAATCTTTTTTTATCAAGGGATATGTGATAAAACGTTTTTTTATCAAGATATATATGATAAAAAAGGAGATATATATGATAAGAAACTAGATGGAAGAGTATACGATGACTATAGAAATTTGAAGAAAAAAAGGACAATCCACTTTATATTATTTTGCTTTAAGCATTATTAATTTTATTAACCAACGAACTAATTAATTAATTAATGTATTTCAAACAATAGGAGTACTATAATAATTATACGAAGTATTGTTAAGAAGTCCTAAGCATACTGGAACAAGTCTTTGGAACAATGAAATCGGGATTGTTTCGAAACACACTCACTTATTCCGAATCTTAGACTTAGACGGAAGATTCATAACCTGATTAAAACTCGTTTTTTTTAAAAGGTATTTGGCGTCTTCAGAAATAACGCGAGTTATTGTTGAACCGATTCAAACAAAACCATAAAACTGGTTTGCCTTAGTCAGGGTCAAGAACAATTTAAGGTTATACTTTATAGCCATGTTTTTCAAGGCAATGGTGGTCAACAATCCTATGACGTTGTTAACAGCATGTGTAAGAATTGAAGAAACCAATCACTTTCCGTTTACATCGACATCTGATGCACTTATAAGAAGTAATCACTGATATTTTATTTGTTATGACGTTTGATGAATAATTTCGTTGGACCCTTTTATCTTTTGGTGAAAAAGGGTAGGTCAAAAAGAGAGTTTGATTTTAACCACGAAAACAACTTACAGTTCTTTGAGAATATAAGTTTCTTTCTTTCTTTCTGTCCGTTCGTCCGTCCGCCTGCGCATGAATGAATGAATGAGTGAATGAATGAGTGAATGAATGAGTGAGTGAATGTATGTATGTGTGTATGTGCGTGTGTGTACACGTACGTACGTATGTGTGTATGCATTCATTCATTCATTCATGTGTGTGTGTATATGTATATATGTGTGTGTATGTATGTATGTACGTACGTATATAGGCACATGAATGAATCGAGTTAGCTCATTTATAGCGTAAGGATAGCAAAGGTCATGTTATATCAAACGAGGTATATGTTTTTATACATAAATGTTAAATATTGCAGTAAAGTAAATAAAAATTTGATAAGATCAGATGCTTTTGAATATTAGAAAAAAATGCTTTTTAGAAATTAAAAAAAAAATTAAAAATGGTATAGTATTATAATCAAAACAATAGGCGTAAAATGCATCTCATGTTAAAATCATTTCGTCTGAAAGCGAGGATTGAGGCAAATGTGATCCGGCATTTGTCGAAAGAAAAACAAAAGTATATGTTCGCAATGGGCATGTGTGGACAGAATGAAAAACGTTGAAGTTGGTTATGTCATGTCACCGCGGCCCGTTCAATCCCTTTTTTTTTATAAAAAAAATAAAAAGGAAAAAGGGGCCTGGTTCCAATAGTTGTACCCGTAAACAAGTTTCCACTTTGTTTTTAAAGTTCATATATTAAACTATCCATAAAGAGTATCGGTACACTCTATCTATTAATATACACTTTGCTGATGCACTTCCTTGCTGATTGGTCACTGGCATTTGCAACACAGATATTATTTCGTTTAGTTTCAACCCTCTAACTGCTTATCCCTCGATTTTCACGGGCAACATGAAAGTAACAAAATTTGCTCAATCCCTCGATTTTCGCGGGTATGAAATTTTTCCATCTTTCATCTCTCATCATCTTTGGTTACAAAAATGTGCTACATATTTTAACTCTCAATTACATGTAGATTTAAAATATTGAATAAAAAGAAATATGCAGTTTTTGAAGAGATTGTTATAAAATAAATAAATAAATAATTAGCAGTCAGAGGGTTAAGGACAAAGAATTCACCGCATCTTATAGTAATCAGTTTGAGAGGAACTTTTTATGACTAATCATTAAAAAAATTGAAAAAAATTTTCCTGACTTTCCCGACGAAATTTACTAACTAACCGTAAACAAAATTTCGAATTGAACTTCAATTTCGAAGAAAATAGCTTCACGTTCGTGTGAAACTTAACTATTCGGAATAGAGGTTAGGAAATTTTTCCCTGATTTTTTTCACGTTTGACCAAAAAATCTCGTTTTCCATTAACTTTTTGAAGTTTGAAAAAAAAAATCTCGTTTTTCGCTGATACGTTTGATCAAAAAATCTTGTTTTTCCCTGACTTTTCCACGTTTGACCAAAAAATCTCGTTTTTCCCTGACTTTTTCGTGTTTGACCAAAAAATCTCGTTTTTCCCTTGACTTTTAGGGACTGTTTCAAATTCCCTGACAATTCTAGGTTTTTCAGGTGCGTGGGAACCTTGTTCCAACGTCTGAAATCCTCTATCGTTCGTAACTACTTACATACAGTGAAATCTCGTTAATGCGAATAGTCATGGGCGACCGATTTTTATCCGTATAAACGGAAGTTCGTACTAAGCGGAGGGCAAATTTCAGTAGTAAAACTTTGGGTTATTTAGCAGTACCTTACATAATAATGCACCGCACAACGTGAATTATTAAATTACTGAAACAAAATAGTATACCGTCAACCGGGGTGACGTTATCCCACCACATGGGGAAGATAAAAGTGTCAGTAACTCCTGTCTGTTTCGTCAAAATATTTTAATAAAACCTGATTCCGGTAGCTAGAAGTATTGGCTTGAATATAAAATGTTTAAGTTTAAAGTTTTAATTACTGGAGGTGGCATTACTGCAGTTGCTGTTTTCTATATTTTCTTTGCGGAATTTGCTTGTGATCAACTTCTTTGAAAAACTTAGTTCTACATTATGTAAAAATTTAGTATATTTAGTAATTTAGTAATATTTTTACCGTATCTGCCAAACTTCTTAGGGGCCGGTGACTGCTCTCCCCTGAATATAAGGGTGAAATTGTATCCAGACTTTCTATGAAGACTTAGTGCATGATTATTTGAGGCATGAGACAAAGTCACCCCAAGCGGGGGTGACTTTGTCCCGTTTTTTTGAAACAAAAATTTCTGCACTTCTGCATTTTCAAAATTTCCAAAGTGCATATAAAATTGTCTATTAGACACTTAAGAACATTTAAGAAATATATATTTTTTAAAATAAAAATTTCAGCCAGTTTCGGGATTTTAAAGAAAAAAATAAATAAAAAATGAGACCAAGTCACCCCAGTTGACGGTATTATGAAAAAATACTTCGAAAGAATTAGCAAGGAAAGAAAAAAAAAATTAGTACATATTTACATGCAGTGGAAACTCATTTGTTTTTACTCAATGCGGTATAAAAAAAATCCGAAGAAATTTGGGGGGGTGTTATTGAAAAATGGTGACCAAACCTGGGGGAGGGGGATCATACTCTCTTCGATACACCACTAAGATTTTTCCTGACAAGGCCGTTTTTTTGTTCGCACAAAAGACTTTCGTACGCATTATCCAATGAGCCGTATGAATTTAGAGAAGTATTTAACATTGAATGTACCTATATCTCAGACAGTGAAGAGAATTTGTTTTCACTAACGAGAGGTACGTCTTAAGCCAGTGGTTCCCAAACTTCTTCAATCCGCGACCCACTTTTATAGTAGCCAAGTAATCTGCGACCTCCCCCCCCATCCGGTCATAGTAACCAAAAGATCTGCGACCCCTCTTTATCCGCTGCCCCATATTTGCATAATAAAAGGCTTTTTAACGGAGTAAAGAAAGCACATTAAAAAAACATTTATAAAATTTATGCATTTATAAAACTATATTAGGCCTATATTATTTTAATTATATATATTATACTAATTATGCATATTATATTAATTATATATGTATTATATTAATTATATATATTATATTAATTTATATATATTAATGTATATTATAGATATAAAGTTAACAACCGTTAGTAGAACATTGCAATGTAGCCATGTTGAAATACAGTGTAGCTATAAAATAACTTACTATATTCTAGACGCTCTAGACCCTAGAGCGATGAGGAAAAAAGATATCGCTCGCCAAGGTATTTGGAAGGTAGTTTAATTAGACTATGGGCAAGCGATTTCAATTTAGTTCCAAATTTCACCACCAGGGGGAAACTAGCACTTCCGAGGTCATAACTGTTGTTTTTAGCCAGTGTGGACATTCCAAATTTTACAGAAAGGTTTTATTTTGCATAAGGAACGCGATTTTATGCAAAAGAACGAGATTTGCATACCTAAAGCCCCACTCTCCCCATGATGGAATTTGGAACTAAATTAAAATCGCTACCCCATGGTCTAATTAAGCTAGCCTCCAAATCCCTTGCCGATATCTCTTTTCATCATCGCTCTAGAACGTCTAGAATAGGGCAAATTATTTTATGACCACACTGTATAAAAGCGTTGGGAACTTGGTATGAAATTCCTTATAAAAATAACTGCAACTAAAAATAATTTCGGCGACCTCACAGACACCAGTTCGCGACCCCCCAGATTGGGAACCACCGTTTTAAGCGAAGCCTTATTAACAAGATATCACTGTATTTAAAAATATAAGGCTTGGTTATTGGCTATTGCTGAACAGATGTTATTTAGACCAGATGTGTCGTCCTAACTGTCCGACGCACTCGCGGCTATTGTTCTGCTCAGAATATTTCAATGAGAAAATGTTTATGAAAACTGCTTAGAAAATGAAAATGACAAATTCCGGGAGAATCAGTCATTGCCCGGTATTGGTCCGTGGACCGGTGGTTAGGAAACACTACATGTTACCGAACTGAATAGTTATGGTAACACTCAACCACGTTACCGGCCATGGTAACCAGGAAGATCCAACTCACCAATGCGTGCGCCAAACGTCCATGAAAATTACTTTTAATGCCGATTTGGCGCAAACCCCATTCTGAACAGCGTCATTATTCAAATGGCCATTCCATTTCATTTCCATGTCGATTTCATTACAACGGAGACGTCGATATCTACGTTAGATGAGAGGAGATTACGAAGTTTCAATAGCATTCTTACGTGTTTGCATTGTATACGTTTCCACCGAAGTGACCTTTTTCTTTAGTTTCCATGTCACGAGGTTCCCATTCCGCACGAACTTCATTTTACTAAGTGTTTGTAAACCGTTACTCGTGCCTGCCTAACCTGGCCACCTCTCTCCCCACCACAAGCACACAAGCCAGCGATACCTATCGCCAAGAACCCATTACGCGAATGAGGTATGCTTGGGTTCGAGTCGGACTGATGCCCGCCCGGACTTGAAAAGAAAATCCCTCTTCCTCGTTACTTAACTTACATCTTATTTTCCTGTAGTCCTCTTTGGCTAGCTATAAACTGTTTACGCTGCCGCTTTTTTGTGTAAAAGTTTTTACGGAAATTGAAGCTTTCTTGTCGAGTGTTTGACCCTCAAACGATGATTGGGGTGCCCTTTTTAAGCCCTGAGATCGATATTTGTGCTTCGGGAACTGGCATCACGAAATGCTAGATCGAGAAATGCATTACGTTAAAACCTCTAATGTAATACCTTTTTTTTCCCCCCAATTGCCAATATAGCAAAAATATTAAATTAATGTGATTGGTTGTACGGAGGTATCTGTTCAAATACAATGGACAAACGGCATTTTTTTACGGCTTTCGTAGCCATAAACGACTATGAAATTTGTGAAAAATATAGCTAGATTTGTGTAAAATTAAAAACAAATTAGTATTTAATTAAATGTTTAGTGATTAATTATATTAAATTATATAAATTTTACCTCATTTCTATCCTTCCCGACCAATAAGAGGCAATCGAACGCAAAATATGATTTTTTTTCTAGTAATACGAATATGAGTAATATATTCCCTTCCATTTTATAAATGAAAATATTAATTTCCTTTTAGAACAGTGGTTTCCAAAAATTTTCAAGCCGCGACCCATTTTTATAGTAACCAAGTAATCCCCACCCGTTCGTCTCCACCATTTCATAATAAAAGCATTTCTAACGAAGTAAAGAATACATAAATTAAAAGTACATTATATTAACTATATATTATATTAATTATGTAAATTATGTTAATTTATATTATAGATATAAAATTAACAACCATTAGCAAAAGATTGCAATGCGTGTAGCCACGTTGAAATATAAAAGCGTTGGAAACATTTGGTATGAAATTCTTTATAAAAATGAGTGACACTAAAAATAATTTTGGCGACCAGGGATTTATACACACCCAACACCCCTCCAGAGTTTTTGATACACCTCTTTAGTGAAATTTAAACACCTCCCAGACGATACACCCCCTCCCCGTTCAGTGTGTTCACTAACACCTGAACACTTCCACCGTAAAAAAAACCATTTCGCCGAAAATCAGCCAAAAGTTATCCAAAAAACAAAAACGTAAATAATCGATTATCTCCAATCCACACCCCCTAAAAATTTTGTACACCCCCAGTTTATGAATCCTGGATAAACTCCTGGCGGCGAAACCAGTTCGCGACCCTTGAAAAGGGTCGCAAACTAATTTCTGTCAAATAGATTATGATAATAACGATAATGATCGATAATAAAATTTTTATAAAAATTCTAAGGGCCACGTCTTGGCACGAACTTTAGAAAATTTTCATTTGAAAATAAGGCTGAAAATAACAAGTAATTTTCCCATTGGATATACCAATAACTGGCACTGCATCATGGGTAATTCATATAGTGTTTGAATTACCCATGATGGCACTGCATCATGGGTAATTCAAACACTATATGGAGGCAAAAGGGGATGACAAAGGGGTGATTGCCTACCGCCAAGGAAGTCAAATTATCCTCAGATATGCTGAAATTCACTGGGCTGCATTGAAAAAACGAATTAAGTGTAATGAAAATCAAAATATTATCTGATCGAAGGAGGACACTTCTTATCACATGGGGAGTTCGCTTTCAGCAATGGTCTATACTATTAACCTGTGTTGCTTTAACTGCATTAATTCCAGTTAAAGACAGAGTAATGAAAGTTAATATATGAAGTAAACAAGCAAGTGAAAGAAAATCGCCTAAGGTCGATATTTAAATTTAGCGGGTTTCAATTAACATTAACTCGCAATTCTCTAATTCGCAAATTTCTAATCCGGTACTCGCTAATCCACAATTCTCTAACCGGCAACTCGCCAATCCGAAGCTGGGTAATCCACAACTCGATAATCCGGTACTCGCTAATCCACAATTCTCTAACCGGCAACTCGCCAATCCGAAGCTGGGTAATCCACAACTCGATAATCCGGTACTCGCTAATCCACAATTCTCTAACCGGCAACTCGCTAATCCGAAGCTGGGTAATCCACAACTCGATAATCCGTAACTCGGTAATCCATCATTGTCTAATCTGCCACTCTCTAATTCGCGACTTTCTAATTCTCAAATAACTCGGTAGGTTTTCAACGTTAACAACAGCTATCATTATTGTACTTACGGAAGACCTTTACCTTACCCTTTTTATTGCGTGCAGACAGAAAAACCAAAAGCAATAGCAGGTTCCATATCTATTGAAACCCGTTAAAAAAAAAAGTGGAAATTTTTAAGACCCTTCTGTCCTCTCTCATCCCGAAATATTTTCCACCGTTATTTTTCGCTACAAAGACCTCAAAATTACCAAATCCTTTTTGGAATTCTTAGTTG
>QLNU02003225.1:104329464-104351510 GCA_006491805.2 Dysdera silvatica | reverse complement strand
ACTACTAATATATTATACTACTAATATACCAAATATATATACGACTAATATATACTAACATATACTACTAATATATCAAATATATACTGATTAATATACCACATATATATATATACTACTAATATACTAACTATATACTACCAATATACTAAATATGTATACGACTAATATAATAAATATATATATTACTAATATACCATATATATATACTACTAATATACCTTCATATATATATATATACTACTAATATACTAAATATATACATACTACTAATATACTAAATAATATATATACTAATTAATATACTAAATATATATACTACTAATACACTAAATATATATACTACCCATATACTAAATACATATACTACTAATATACTGAATATATATACTACTAATATACAAAATATACTATACTCTGTAAAGTAAGTGACCAAGTACATATTTTATTTTGCCGAGTCTATTAAAATCTCATTAACTAAATAAAACTGTTTTTCAATTCTTTGAATAGTTGTCTATCATATTTAAAAGTTGTGAATCTTACACCTGAAAAACAGAATAGAAATAAAATAATTAATTTTAGTTTTAAAAAATCTTTCATGTGCGTAACGTGACCATGACATTACATTTTTTCTGTATATGTGTACAAATTTAAAAATCCAAAACCACAGTAGATATAAAAGATTTGACCCATCGTATCAAAATATGTCATAATATTCAACCACGCAGGTCACATAATCAGCACATCGCATGTTAAACAGCAAAAACGTTGTCTAAATGTGACGTGGAATGCCCCAAATTAGGAAGGAAGTCCAAAAACACAGAAACGGAACATTCAATAATGATCATGAAGTATAGAAGCTCAAATATATGTGGGGCTAAACATAAAAAAAAAAAAATGTAGACGATGACAACTAATATATTTCAAATGTCATACTCTCTGGACCATACTCTGATTCGCCTTATGTATCTCTCATCATTAGTGGGGGGGGCTCAAACTCCCCCCCTTTTTTAGGGGGCAGGGTGAGCCGAAGGGACAGGGCCCTCTAATGACAAATATGATTGGAGTTTAGAATTAACGGTCTGAAAGCGGTGGTTAACATTTACAACAAATGGAATTGTTGTTGACATTTAGTGAGAAGTCATCTGAGGTAGAACAATCACAACAAACAAGGGCATCCCATCTGAATGGTAAAATGTCACTGGTCAAACATAGTAGACGAAATGGAGGAGCGTTTAAGAGTGGTAACTTTGTGTGCTGTACATGGTCGACATTCGAATACTGCCCTTCCTCTCCACTCGTCTTGGCAGTTGGTTGTACCGTCTGAACGTCCTGCCTGGGATTACAATGCTACCTTCAGCGGCCACCCTTCCCAATGTAATCCGAATCGTTTAAGAGTACGTATAGGTTTAACGGATAATACAAAAAACTGTAGTCAAAGTTTAACGCGTAATAGGATTATATAAACGTAAAACTATATAATTACCCGAGAGATTCGTCATTAAACCCATTATCAAATGTCCAATCCTTCGAAAAGGCTGTGTACTTGGTTGGGTACGCTGGTCACCGACGAATCATTTTGGTATGCCCCAATACTGATTCTTACTTGATCTGATGGAAACCTGACCACAATGGCAATAGTGTATGCAGACAATTTATGAGGGAAGGAATGCAGGGATACTATCTTACATATGTATATAAGGGTTTCCCAAAAACATCGACCGCAGATTTAGTTCCTTAAATATTGATCCCAGAAATATGTATTAAATTGCAAAGTGGTGTCAAAAAAAAAAGAAGAAAGGTGCAGAATTTTATGAAATCGATTAAAATTGCAGAGGATTATTTTTTGAAGAAATACGAAATTTAAATTTTGTGTTTCTTTTTTTAAAAAACTTATGCTTAACAGACTATACAACCAGTCTTCCATTTAATAATAGTACAATGATATCCTAATAATATAATTAATGATTTTTAAGAGACGGAGAATAGATGTCGTTAAAGACAAAGCCAGGGCCGTACTTAGGGAGTTAGCGGCCCTCAAAAATATTTTAATATAACACAACGGTAAAAGGACTACCCAGGATTTAGCACATGACCATACCCAGGGATGCGATACCTTAAGGATCGCCCCCCTCCCCCCGAAACAAATTTGTAATAGAACGAAAAAATACGTATATGTGTTTAATTGTCAAACTTTTAAAAAAGGGAGGGGGAACCCTCTCAAACCTTGAATAATTATGAAAATTCTGACCACAAGATCTCGTTACGTAAACCACTAATTTGAGAATACTTCAACGGAAAAAATATAGAAACCATTTACTTTAAAAGGAGGACATTATAAAAGATCAAATTTTAATAATTAAACTACAAGTAAGAATTTACAATGATGTCTGAAAGCAAAATTGGTATTTTCTCATTTATTTTTGTGTGATACATTTATATTTTTTCTTTACGATAAAGGTGGCCCAACTTTATTCAATGTTTTCTTGTGAATCTTTTTGATTCCCCCCACGAAATTAAAACCTGGCTACTGCCTTGCTTTGGCACTGCAAAACAAAGTTTTGGTACAAACACGAAAGGTAAAGATAAAGAGAGGATAATAAAGTTAAATTAAAAACAGAAGATAACAATTAACCAATTACAATACTAATTAATATTATATTCTTTATCATAACGAATTAATGAAAAGCTAACCCAATGGATATAGCCACTTTTATTACAGTATTACAAATTACAAAGTCATTTTTCTAGCCTTTTGTGTGCAACGAAATTATCCATCAGGTGTGAAAAGTCTAAAGAAGGTAAGTCATTTTTAATTGTGAAATAAGAGCTAAAGCGTTGAGATGAGAGCCATTCATAGCAGATCGTACGTTTTATTAAATTTCAGTTTAGAGAATGAACGCTCGGCTGGGACTGAGGTAATAGGCATATTCAGCAAATTTCTGAGAGTGATCGCAATGTTTGTTAAAGCACCCTGCCAACCGTTTTCAAATAAGTACGTAAGAATGAGCAGCGGCGAAGAAGCCAGTGTTTCCGAAATAGGTCAAATAAGAACTTCCAGTTACGTGTACGTCTAGTCCGTTCAAATCGTCTAAAGAAATAGCCAGGTGCTTACATTAGTTCACCCTCTCTTTAGTTTTACCTTCTATTTAACACCGGAATATTAAAGAGAAATCCAAACGTTATACTAAAGTTTTGACATGCTAAATTTTTTTTGATCACCATTCAAAAAGCTGTATGAGCATTATGGGAAGTATGACGTCACATGCAAGGGTCAATTGATCAAATACTCTTTCGAAAATACACAAGAGCGGCTACAAACTGATTTCTTGAGACTTGAACTTCAAGATTTTAGCGGCCCTGGGATACCGCCCAGCCCCCCTTCTGCTAACCACAGCCCTGCATAAAGCGCCGTTAATTGAAATGCAATAATTATACGAAGCATCTGATGGAACCTCAAAATACCGTACTTGAGCGTAACCAGAAGGGGCGTGGAGAGCAAACGTGGGCCCTCAGGGTCACTTTGACCAGACTCATGACCCCTTTCCCTAGTCCGGGCCAGTTCCCGGGCTCTGGGTCGCTCTGGTAACCAGTCGTTCATTAGAGCGACGATATTGAGTGACATGGCTGTCATGATTGATAATGACATCTAACTAATTGCCCTGCGGTGGCGCAGTGTGGTAACGCGTTCTCCTAGTGCGCCGCTAATCCGGGTTCGACTCCCAGCAGTGCAAAAAGAACGCTTACTCAGAGATCTCATAAAGATCGCACTGCTCACTGTAGTCCGGGGTTTGGTTCCCTAGGCCATAAGAGGTTCGGATTCCTCGGAAAACAGTAGGTCCCGGCGCAGCATGACCATTGTAGTCTTTGAGCCGTAAAACCAAAAAACAAACAAACATCCAACTAATGAAATCCATTTATTACAACAACTTTGAAAGTAAAAAACGTAAAAGAAAATAATTTTTCTAATTTAGTTTTCGTATATAAATGTTTTGACATAATGTACTGAATATTTCCCCCACTCATTCAGCTGCGCTTTAAGTGTATTACCTTCCAGTTCGAAAACCACCGCTTTATGATGCACCTTACCAGACACTGTATAAAAATTCCAACAAAAGGAAACAATGCATTTTTCTTGTCGTTCATCAGGGCATATTAATATGGGGTCTGGAAAAATTCTGTTTCAAATTTCTTCGTCTTTTTCAAACCAAACTTCATCGATTTCCAGTCACTAATTGTGGTGAACACGTTATAACGGATTGAAATTTACATAATCAAAACAAGAGGCAAGACCATAAAACCCACTACCACAAATCAAAGCCGTTTGTAATTCGATTACAGTGAATTTATAAATACAAAAATTGAATTAAAAAAAGGGGGAAATTTCTTTGGATTAACGACTTGAACTAATTAAATATTTACAACAATATTTTCACTCAGCCGCTTTGAGTTCGTTATAAAGGGGTTCAATTACATAATTATATCGCAAAGCTATATCTTCATTATGTATTCCATTTAAAAAAGTATTTTTTTTTAAAGGAGACTGGTGACGAATACCATACACATGAAATAATTTAGCTAAAGTCAGTGTTTTTTATAAGTTGTAGTTACGTTTGGCAAACGTTCTTTCTTAAGAAATGTGTATTAATTTTATACAAATGATTGATTTTGTATGCAAAAAAAAACCATAATCTTTGAAGGAAGTTTAGTCAAAAGTATACGTTTTTCAAAATTTTCAGTATGCAACGTAGCACAAAAGCTACAGTTCGCGACATTTTTTAATCAGATATTTATTATAATACTAAATTTCGAATTTCCCGCTTTGGGCCATTTTGCATTCCAAATTTCACTATTTTTTTTAGTCAGGGAAAACTTCCCTGACTTTGTCAGATTTTCTATATGGCTAAATATCCTGTATTAATGATTATGCCACATTTGAATGTTAAAATCTCCCTAAAAAAACATTAAGTACGTAAAACAAATATCTATTGTGCTTTACCGAAATTTCATCCAAGACTTCCTCAACATGACCGCATCGCGGAAGTATTGGCCATAAATTAACCAAGCTGCCTACGCAAGTTGCCGAATAATTTAGCCTTCGTATTCTATCTTGATTCAAACGTATCTGCATATTTGCTTGCTACTTTTCACGAATTGTTCGTTTTTAAAATGTTTATATGATTTTACGGATGAAGCCACACACAAAAAAAAAATCACGATTTTCTTGAAGATCTTTATACATCGGCAAGTTTTATTTTAATTCTGGTAAGTCTCTTAAGTTTTCTAATATTTAATAAATAAATTAACCAAAAAAAAAAAAAAAAAGACAAAAACGCGTCAGAAAGAAAAGAACTTTCTGATCATACATAGGGATAAGGTTCGGCTTTTTCTCTATACTACTAATTTTCAAAAGCACACTGGATTTTTATTGGATGCCAAGCTAATAATTTACAAGATATGATGCTAATCTAGTAATTTACAAGATATGATGCCATTCTAGTAATTTACAAGTTAGGATGCCAATCTAGTAATTTAAAAGTTAGGATGTCAATCTAGCAATTTACAAGTCAGGATGCTATACACATTTCTGGGGGCAAGATATATTTCAGCAGAACTCACTACTTTTCTTAGAACTTGTGACACCTATACTTAATACATAATAATAATAATAATAATAATAATAATAATAATATAATATATATATATATATATATATATATATATATATATATATATATATATATATATATATATATATATAATATATATATAAAATGATATGTATAATAAATATATATATAAAATGATATGTATATAATAAATATATATACAAAATAATATATACTATATATATATATAATATATAATGTATAATATATAATATAATGTCACTTTCATGGATTTATTGTGACTGTATGTCAATAGATAAACAAAATATAGCATTTTAATAATACCGTAAATCGCACGGATTACGTGATCACGATCACGATCCGTGCATTTCCTAAAAGTTTAATTTATATATAAATTCATTCCATTCCTTTTTTTGTTGTTAATAAAAAATTTGTTAAACTTTGTTCTTACTTCGTTGGTATTCGAATACAGATTTCGTCCTTATAATATTTAAATCATGTTTAAGACTGCAATAACTGGAATAACAATAATCTTCTGAAAACAATATGGAGTCATATGTGGTATAAATGACTTGCAACTACCATGTAAGTGACCAGGATGTGATCAACGAAGACTATTAGGTGAGAGTTTTGATTCTGGTTTCTATTCTGACAACGCTTTTTATTATATTTTTCTATAATTATGCCTGACGAAAAAGAAATAGCTAGATTAGCTTTTAAAGCCCCTCCGTTTTGGAAAACGAATGCAGAATTATGGTTTGTTTAGCTAGAGTCGCAGCTTAACATATCTGGAATTACTTCTGTGCAGACCATGTTCCACTGTGTTGTTGCTGCGTTAGACGCGGACCTATTATTGTGAGTCAGTGACATAGTTAGGGACCCGCCAGATAAACCATATTCCACTTTAAAAGAAACGTTTAAACGAACAATACGCTCAATCAGAAGCGATACGTTTGCAAGCGTCATTAGAGGACCTCTCGCTTGGCGATAAATCTTCTACCCAACTATTGAGAGAAATGAAGGAATTGTCCGCAGGAAGAATAGGAGATTCGGTAGTTTGTGGTTGCGTCGTTTACCAACTCATACACAAAAAATTTTGCCGCTAGGTGGCGGTGATTTAGAGCAATTAGCACAAATGGCCGATAAAATTAGCGAAGTTGCTTTAATTAGTCCTGTCATTGAAGAAGTGTCAATGGGCTCGAGCATTGACTAATTACGAGGGCAATTTAAAGAACTGTCAATGCAGGTTAAGAGACTCTCACGTATCTTAGAGAATAGAGATTTTAAAAAAAAAAGAAAAAATGAACGATCTGTTTCCCGAAACCGTTCTGTTTGTTTGTTTAGATTTTTTATGGCGCAAGAGCATCTGGGATAAACTGCGCCGTTTTGCTTCGCGTGACGGTTGCAATGAGCATCAAAGAAATAATCTATTTGTAGGAAAAAATCGAGATGATGGATATTGTTGGTATCTTTCGAATTTTAAAGAGAAAGCTAGCAAATGTATACAACCCTGTAAATGGCCGGAAAACCAAACGGCTCCCCTAATTCAACGGTGTTCGGTTCATTTGAACAGGTTAACCGTTTGTTTGTCAAATGTAAGAGGACTAACAATAAGTTTCTCATTGACAGAGGTGCCTCAATATCAGTTTTTCCTAGAAAAATGATTAAAAGCAACGGAAAAAAAAGGCGAATCATATTTATATGCCGCCAACGATACTCGAATCGAGACTTTTGGCAAGCCACATTCCCGTTCTCGTTAGTCGCGTGTATGACGTCACAGCTGCCTTTGAGAGGTTGAGGTCGTTTTCGCGTCCCTTCTTTTATACGTCAAACTTTAAAAAAATTTAAAAGTTAAATACTGCACGAATATTAGAAATATTTTAAATTTATCCATTTTTTGACTCAATGAATCGAATAAAAAAATTAAAAAAAGCTGAAAAACCCAATTGATAAAAGAAATGTACATAATTGGAACAGATTATTCGCACAATATGAAATATTGCCTGTGGATTAGAGTAATGAATATTATATACTAAAAATTAATGTATGAAAGGATAAGAAAACTTAAGCATATGGAATCAATGATAATACAATATAGTAATAATAAAAAAAAAATTTTAAGGAATGCACAAGATTTGAAACTGACAAAGATAAAAACCGAATTATATAGTAATAGCATAAGAGTATAAAGGTGTAGATCGTTGGAACAATTTGCCAGATAATTATAAGAATATTAAGAATACTGATTTATTTAAGAAAGAAATGAGGACATTGGCTGATAGGGAGACTAATGGATTAATTGAAAAAGTAGCTGATTAATAAATGGTCCTTGGCTACTTAAACCTCCGGTTTTTCCGAGGACCAGTCACACTAGTTTACACATGCACCAATAGTTTAATTTAGCAAGATGATAATTAAGGACTAAATGTACATATCGATAATGTATAGTTTATGGGAAAATTATAGGTTATTATAGGTATATGATGTTAGTTGTATTATATTGTAATTTTTATGTATTTTTGTAAACTTTTGTGTATATTAACTGTGACAAATAAATTTTATCATTATAGATTGAAAATAGAATTGTAGGGAAACGCAGGGTGGTATCAGTGAAAGGAAATCTGTGTTGTGTGCGTGTGTGAGAGAGAGAATTTAGGCAAGACAGAGAATTGCGAAGGGCCCGGCAAAAGAAAATTTGGAATAGATTTAAAGGCTAAAAGCGACGAATCGGATAAGAAATATTTAGAAGGGAAGTGAAGGATAAAAAAGGCTATGGATAAAATTAATTAAGATATAGTGGAACTCGGTTAGAATGGAGATTGATATAAGGAATCCATGTCTATAACGAACAGATGATTTTGGTCAGTTTGATTTAATGCATAATATAATAATAAATTTATTTGTGTCACAGTTGGTGTACAGAAAAGTTTACGAAAATCACTCAAAAATTAAAACAAAATATACCTAACATCACATATCAATAATAATATATAGTTTTCTCATAAACTGTAGATTATTGATAAGAACATTTTGCCATTAATTTAAATTTAGCAAGATGACGACTGATAATAGATGAAGACCAATTATTTTAGTTGTTAATCCATTAGTCTAAAGAACAGTGTTTTTCAAGCTTTTGTCGCTCATGGACACAGACGTAGAGTTATACAGGCCCGTGGGGCCCAAGCTCCCTCCCCCCCATAATTTGAAATAAATTGCAATTTTACATATACTGTAATGTAGAAATCTACAAAGTATATGCTTTGGACCCCCAATAATTTTGAAAACTCTACGCTGATGCTGATGGACCACTCTAAACATTTCTTTATTTTTCGAGAACTTACGTGGGGGGTGGGGAGATTTATCTTCCCCCAATAAAAAAGTATATTGCCTGAAATTAAGGTTGCCAACTATCTTTAATAATTATATTAAGCTCCGAAGGATATTATTACCCTTCACAGGGATAACACAATTGCCAAATATTGGTCAACACACAAAGCCACCGGGGCGAGATTTTTGTGAGTTTTTATATTGTGAGATATTAAGCTCTGCTTAGCCACTGTCATACTGATCCCCTTCACTCCCAAGAAAAAACATAACCAAAATAAACCTCGATTTGTTTGTTTGTTTAGGTGTTTTATGGCGCAAGAGCATCTGGGCTATACTGCGCCAAAAAAAACTCGATTTATGTGACTTATTGGCAGGCTTATATAAGAGCTCCAGCAGGAGCGATTTATTCATCCCTTGAAATATAATTTCTAGTTAACATTACGCTTTTTTAGTTTTTTTGTTTGTTTTTTTACTTTAAAAAAAAAGCACTAGCTTTTCGCAGAAAATATCCGACCATGTTCTTAAAATATGGGTTGGTTGCCAAACTCATCCGAAATGAAATAATTTTTTTGAGTAACGTTATTTGATAAAGAGAGTGTGAGTTGCGATCTTATTTTGTCGAATTTACAGTAAAAATGGTTTCATTAATTTGATTAAATAATAATAAGCAGTGTAGGCAGCATAGATGTATTCAGAGGATTTAAACCTTTTACGAAATGCCGCAAGGTTAATGTTTATAACAAATAATATTTATGAGAAATTTCTTAAATCTCACTAGAACATAAATTCTAGCGACGCCTGCAATTTCTAGTTCAATTTTTTTTTTTGAAATTTGGAAGGTGATGATCCATTATGATAAACAAACCACACTTTGGCTTACTGTTCTGGAAACGGTAATGTTCTAATTTTGTTTTTCTTAGATAAACAACAATTATTAATGCTCTTATATGATCATCTAGTATTAATTTGTTCCAGTGATTATTACCTTTATGCTCTACGGTATTTTTATATAATTCAGTTTTTACTTTTGGCAATTTCAAATATTGAACATTCCTTAATGTTTTTTAGTATTACTGTATTGTATCATTGTTTCCATGGTTAAGTTTTGTCATACTTTCATACATCAATTTTATTATAGAATATTCATTAATATAATCCAAATACCATATTTTACAATAATTTTCAACACCCACGTATTAATTAGCTCAAACTAGAGCTTTATTCATTTTGGAGAAAAAGAGACGCTTTCCCCATCCTGGATTCGAACCAGGGTCCCTCCGTTTAGCCCGGAGTGTCTTGGACCGCTAGACGAATGAGGACAGGAAACAACGCTCTCTTTCTCCGTATGTAAAGATGTAAGATATTATTACCCTCCGCAGGGATAACACAATTGCCAAATAATGGTCAACACACAAAGCCTCCGGGGCGAGTTTTTGTGAGTTTTCATGGAGGAATTAACTTTCACAAAACTTTTCAACATCCATGTATAAATGCGCTCAAACTAGAGCTATTTTTGTTTAGGAGAAAAAGAGGAGCCGTCGCCATCCAGAATGGGGACATCTCTTTTTCTTGTTTAAAAATAACAGGGGACCCAGTATTGATCCTTGTGGGATTTCACAATTATTTGCAAGGTACTTGAATTTAACATCTTTTACAAAAATGATGTTGTCTATTGTATAAATAATCTCTCAAAATAATGTTTACCCCCTCCACCCTTGATTCCGTATCTTCTAATTTGCTCAACAGTATATCCCTCTTAATCACATTGAGAGCCGTGTTCGAATAAAAAAACAAAACAAAACAAAAAACGGCTAAGCCAATAATATCACTGTCCAGAGCCCTCCATATTTTTATTAATATATACAGATCTCACGATAACTCAACCTTCACCTCAGTTTACCGTAAACCCACACATACAGACAGATATCTCGATTTTAAATCGCATCATCCAACATGCCACAAAGCTTCCGTTGTTAAAACATTAAGTCTTAGAGCGAATTCTCACTGCAGTAATGAAACACTTTCAAACACAGAAACAAAACACATACACACGGCACTTAAAAATAATGGATACCCTAAACGATTCATTCTCAGAAACTGTAGACCCAATAGTACATCTTTAAACAATACATCTCACACCCGCATATCTATTCCATATATTCACGGCATTTCCGAAACAATCTCTCGCATCCTTAAAGAGGCAAATATCAAAACATTCTATTCCCCTGTCACAACACTTCGCAAACAACTTACAAAAGTTAAAGACCCAGTTCCACCAGAAGATCTCACAGGCGCCATATACCAAATACCATGCAAAGACTGCAACAAACATTACATAGGACAAACAAAAAGAATGATCAAAACAAGAAAAAAAGAACACAAACAAGCACTCGCGAAAGGAGACATAGCCTCACGTCTGGCAGAACACGCTTTACAACACGGACACGAACCCGACTGGGACTCAACAAAAATACTACACCGTCACATCACAAACAAGAATAGTAGACTCTTCTTAGAATCTTGGGAAACTTACAAACTACACGGGAAAGCCATTAATACATCACAACCACTTCCAGAAACTTATAAACAACTCTTACTCTGAAATGTATGAGACATCCCCAAATTAGGTAACCCGCAGTGTGGGTTTCTCATTGGTCCCTATTGGGGTTCTTCCATGATTCTATTGGAGGCCTCCCATTGGTTCTCATTGGGTTTTCCCATTCTGCGGGACTACTCTGATGAAGGGTTTTCCAGAAATTTCAAGTATAAAAAAGAGACAGAAACATAACATCGTCATTACTCCTGATGAAGGACTGCTGCTGATGCGTCCGAAAGCTTGAGTGATCTTTTTCATTGCTATTTTACCAGTGTTTAACCTTTTTATGTAATTTCCTCCCTGGTACCCTGTATTTTATTTCTATTTTATCAATATATTTTCAGTCGATTTACCTTCCTGAAACCACACTAATGATCACTCAATGTCTGAACCTATTAATGAAATCAATAATTCTATTATATAATAATTTTTCAAAAATCTTCGTAAAAACTGACAATATTGAAATAGGTGGAAATTTTATTCTCCCTTATACCCTTTTTAAATATTGGAATTATTTCTGACAGTTTCATTTCCTCTGGAATTTTTCTAATTGAATTACTTTATTAAAAAGTAAGTGTCTCGGGAATAATTTTGAATTTATTTTTAATAAAATCGATTTGATTTTATTCAAACCTGCTCCCTTTTTAATGTTTAAATTAAATACTATTTTAAGCAATTCATTAGTATTTATTGCTTTCACATACATTGCTCCATTATTCTGTTCATGAATTTTTTAAATATCGTCTTTATACTTCTCCCTCTTTCTTCATTTGCAACATTCACAAAATAATTATTTACTAAATTAGAAATGCCTTTAGCATCTGTTATTAGCTCTTCATGTTTTAACCCTCCTTGTTATTCTGCTAAATATTCTCCATTTCTATCTACATTGTTAATATTAAAACGTCTCACAAAATGATCCTGTGTTTTCTTTTAAAACTTAGTTTCTAATTTTTCTAAATTTATATAAATAGATATTTTTTTGGTACAAATCTGCAATGTGTTCTGTTTCCTTAGTTCAATTCATTTAGCAATTTCCTATCTGCTCACCCTTTTCTGCGTTACCTTGAATACATTTCATTTGAAGTACTTCATTAATTCATTCATTTTATTTACAAAAGTATAATATTTGCTATATTTTTAAATCCTTCGTCCCAATTAAGTTTCGCTATTTATTTTATTTCCTGTATAAAAATTTCTTAATTTATTTTCTTAGTTCTTTTCCTTCTTCTTTAAAATAAATAAGGTTTTGTATTGTGGGGGAAAAACTCACTTGAAAGTCATGAATTTTTGCTTTAGCTTCTGTTATATTTGCAAAACATAGTCAATCGTACTTGATGATCAAGTTGTCACACTTGTATGTTTTTTCATTAAATTCCTAAATCCATTTGATTTCATTGTGCTTAGCAATAAACAACTACTTCTATTTTCCCTACTAAAGTCAATTATGATTATTTTTGCTGTCGTCTAATACATATGGCTACATGGAATAACGTTTATAAGGAAGAAAATCCTATATTCCCTTGATGCTCATTATAATCCAGTCTGATTGTGAATTCAGAAGGAAATAAATACGTAACTAAAAAATTATAGTATGCATTCGACTCGGAAATAATCAGAAGCTAAGTGAGAAGACTTCCAGGTGAATGAAGAAAGAAGCGGTTGGAGTAACAAACTAAGACACTGCTAAATTAATACTAGTCAGTGGAGAGTATTTGGTAAGGAACATTAGTTTGAAAATGGTTCAGTCAGTTCAAGAAAAGAGTAAATCGAACAAACCAAGTAAAAAAAAAAAGTTAGAAACTTGGCACTTTGATTATCTCCCGCGCCCCACCACCACACCTTTATCATTTCATATTTCGGACATTTAGAGTTCAACAATGAAATTATCGGACAATGGAGAACAGTTATCAGCCACACTTTAAAAAAAAGGAAGATACTATACGTGACTTATAAGGAGATAGGCGACTGACAACACTGAAGCTGACAGAACCAATAATGAGTGGCTATCCTCCCGAAAACTGGCCATGGCCCATGTTGCCCAATTTCAGTGATCAGACGGGCGAATCAGTGTTTTTAACATTGGCTGGCTGTGAGCTATCTTGATTAAAAAGAAAAAAATAAATGTTCTAATGTAGCAAACTAAGAAATATAAACACACAGAATTCCACATATATGAATTGGCTGTACGATATTATAACCAATAATGAATATTGCATATTGAAATACATATTTAAGAACAAGCAAGCGAAATAAATTCACCTAAGACCGACATTTAAATTGAGTGAGTTTCAATTAATATTAATAAGCAACTCCCTTATTCTCAAGTAATTCTATGGGTTTTCAATATTGACAATAGCCATCATTATTTCATTTATTAAGACCTTTACCTTACCCTTCTTATTGTGCACAGACAGACAAAACACCAAAAGCGATAGCGGGTTCAATATCTATTGATATCCACTAATAATTAAAGAGAGATATTGCAGTAACAGAACTGAGAGAAGGAAGTTATATCTGTGAAAAATCAAAACTTAAAAAAGGATGGGACACTATCAATTACAGAGAACCAAACATTGAAACATACTGACAGAGGCAAAAAGAAAATAAGGTTTAAAACCTTAAAAATAATAATAAATGAGAAGTTAATGGAGGGGGGGGGGGATGTAAAGGGTTGAGTAGCAGGGTTACATGAAAGGTCCCAAGCGGTGATATGAATCGTATTTTTTTGGGATTCCTTAAATGATATATGTTTAACTACATCAAATCCTATTCAATACGTTAATGATTGGTTCCTACTCTCGTCCTGATGAAATTTAAGGACCAAATATTTTTTTTTTAAGGACCCTACATTGTTAATTATAATAGACACATACATAAAACTCAATTAAAAATGCAAGACATTATAAGCATAATACTGAAATTAGAGTGTTTAATTATGTTGCTCCTTTTCAACTTGGCACACTGCCAGCAAAAGCTATCTTTTTTGCATACCTTGTATCACCCTTGCTCAGCAGGTGGGGAGGAAGGGGGGCATGTCCAAAGCACAACTGGCTTTGTTCTGAAAATAAGGAGAAATGGCTTTTTCTCTACCTTTCTTTCACCAAAACTTAAAAAAGATTTTTGAGAAAAATTCAAGGACTTTTCAAAGACCAACCACATTTTTGGCAGTTTTCAAGTACTTTTCAAGGGCCCCAGGCTTAGTAAAAAAGATTCAAGGACATTTCAAGGACCAATGTAATGTAACTATATATATGGTAACGTTGTATTTTGAACAGCATTGTGTATGGCATAAACCGTGTGCTTGAAGTCTAAATGTCATAATTCATGTAATAAACAAACGAAATCGAGATTTAATTTGATTAGATTTTTAGATGCTTTCACAGGATGCGAGAAATGAAATTAGACCACGATCGCCACAGAGAGTAAAAAAAAAGGTGTATTTATAAAAAATTGTCAATTACACGAGTTGAAGATATAGATTTGCTAGTATTGACCTACAGTTTGCAGAGGGATCTGAACTTTTCACATTAAGGAACCAAACCCAAACTGGGAATCTACAGGGAAAACTTAGCAAGTACAGTAGCATAGCAAAGGGAGGCAGGGGCTCAAGCCAGTGTCCTCTATAACTAAAAGTCGTCCAAGCCAGTTTTGACGTCATCACTAGTGGACCATGTGATGGATGGATCGATAATTCCAGTGTGGAAAAATGTACATAATTCGTCGGTTTCTACCGTTTCAGTAGCAAAAAAGTTTGGATTTTTTTTCGAAACTGCACTATTTTGAAAGCCTATAATTATAGTAAAATGCTTAATCAACATTAATACTTTTAAAAAAATAAAATAGCAAATTTACTTTCTTATGGGTGAATAAAATACAGAAATCTGACTGATATCATTTTTCTTTTAGAAATGTTATCAAATATATTTAAATTTAATTGGTTGGTTGAATTTTGGTGGTGCCAGGAGAGCTCATTTTGTGACAAACGATGTGAGGTTGAACATAGTATGCATTTAAATACTTATATATTTTGAGGCCCAATTACTAAGTTAAAATTACTTTTGACAAAAATCAAATACAAAGTTTAAAGTAAATAATTTATTATTACAAATATACAAATCATGACGTAATGTCATAACGCTGGAAGCTGGTCACATGGTTTGGAGAGTACTGAGTGGCGATCCGAGAAAGGCAAGTTTCTTTTATGACCTGAAAACGATGACATGGTTATGGGCGACAGGCTTCATGATAGACATCCAAATTTCTGACATCTCGCCAGGTCGGAGGCATGTTATTATGCAATCGATTTCCACACCGGCGACATGGGGCAGTAAATAGGGTCTGATAACTTCTGAGCCAGGTCTAACATAAAATAAATGGCAAATCATGAAGGATGTTAATTCAGACAAGCAAACAAATTAATAATTGTCTTTTTATAACAAACATTCACAACTAATACATTCAAGAAGCTCTGTGCAAAAGTGAAAATGAAGTCTGCAACTCAGAGCTTTAATTCTGAAATGCCATAGGGATGCGAGAACTGAACAGTAGAAAAAAAAAAAAAGCTTTCACAATGTGGACTCTTAGAATATCATTGAAAATAAAATGCACTGACGAAGTCTTCAACGAAGAAACTCTGGAAAAATCCACTACAAAACAAGCTATTATCAATACAATATTAATAATATTGAGAATAATCAATATGAAGAAAGCAATGATGGACAAGAATATGTACAGAGACATATAAAATATAAACTAGCTCAGTTAGTACTATAGCGAAATATCACGGGGGGGGGGAAAGAGTGAGGCAGAAAAAGAGATGGACGATCTCAGGCCTTGGAGAGGATTAAATATAAGAGGAATTATCCATGTAAGCTAAGACACGGAATTATGGTTCATGCAGGTGGGTAAGCTCCAAATCTAAGAAGACACTTGAATAAGATGATATTCAAATTAAGCAATTTCTTTCATCAATTCTTCGAACTGCCAAAAACCAGACAAGTGCAGGATTAGTCATTTGAATTGGTGAATCTGAGTCAATTGCCACTCTTTGCCAATGAAAGGGAAAATTATCCTTAGCTCTTACTCTGTTTATCTTTAGTTTTCTGTTGTAAGCAACGCCGTGAAGGTTGAGGTTCAATTTTATCCATACAGGTGTTCTAGTCTAATGGAATGAATCATGAAAACAGTGTCTGCGTTCGTATCTGAGGGTGGCCGCTAAGGGGAGTTTGAAATACATAATTATAAACCAGTTTCTGCCAGGAAATTTTTATCTGACCATAAAAACAGGATGACCACATCTGTGGGATGTTCATTAAGAGGGGATTTCACTGTATATCTCTTATATGTACACCTTTTCTTTATAAATTACTGTTTATACTGACCATACACTACTATACTTTTTGTACAAGCTACGTACTGTCCAAATTAACAAAAACTTTGTTTTACGGTGCATGGACAACAAATATGCTGCATTAGGATTTAGCTTTCTGAACCTCTTAAGATCTATGGAACCGACCATGGACTCCAGCATGATAATCGAATGTACCACTGCACAGTGGGGTCAAATGGAAATTTTAAGCGGTCAAAATTCGACTGTGAGAATTGCATTTTTTTGTTTCTAAGTAACTACGTAAGTTGTATTCAACCCCTTGTTTTGCATACATTGATCGTCTGTCGCAATGAGAAACCGTCAAACTTCTGGTTTAGTATTCGAGTGTTGCTCGAGATTTTGTTCTTCAGTTTGCGCTTAATGGTGCATTTGGACGGTTGAGGTAATAAGCTTTTGAATTTTTTAAAATTCTTTTTTTATGATTACTAAGTGTTAGAATCCGATGACGTTTCATTTTTAAAGCTGAAATAACTTATGTACTAGTAGTGACAAAAATATGCATTTTTTCTACATCGTTTTTGGAGACGGGAAAAAAAAACAAAAACTCCAGACACTTCCGGGATAGAACCTCAGTTTTTAACGTCTTTAATATCTAAGGTACATAATATGTGTCAAAGGCCTTCCTCCAGATGTAACTGTTAATGAATGCAGGAAGTTTCTTTTGCATATAAAATTGAACTTAGCTGCCTGATAACATGGTTTTTGATAACTGCATTTTTCGAATCGTAAGAAGCCTTTTTTTTTTATTCAAACATGATTTTCAGGTGACCAAACACCTCTGGAAGAGTTCGTTGATCACATGGATCGTCACTTGTTACAGATAGTGACAATCGACGAGAGCTTTGAATAAAGAAATTTATTCTCATTTGCAAGTATGGGTGCGATGACAGCTCTGTATAGACTTCTGCACAGTCAAAATAAGATTTTATTTCCCTTTCAATAGCAATAAGTATCACTGATTTTTCTGATTCATCTACTTTTTAATTGCTTTTTGTAGTAAAAGGCCATACTGGGCCATAATTTATAACCTAATCTCTTTGGATACAAAAGTAAAGCAACGTTATCATATGGAGGCCCTGCGGTGGCGCAGTGTGGTAACGCGTTCTCCTAGTGCGCCGCTAATCCGGGTTCGACTCCCAGCAGTGCAAAGAACGCTTACTCAGAGATCTCATAAAGATCACACTGCTCACTGTAGTCCGTCATTCCCCAGTCTCAAGAGGTTCCGACTCGGAAAACAGTAGGTCCCGGCGCAGCATGACCACTGTAGTCTTTGAGCCGTAAAACCAAAAAACAAACAGAGTTTATGGATTTTTATACGGATTTTGCAAAAAACTGATATAAGATTCGAAATCAACAAACTTGAAAACCCCGCATACGAAATTTCAGCTGAAAATTAAATGATATGTCAGGGTCATCCGCCATATTTGATTCGTCACTTTGATTTTTTTAAAAATAACAAGATTTGGAATCAGTGACCTTAAAAACCCATGTTCACTTAATTTAACACCCATACTATGAATTTCTGATTTTTGACAGGCTGGATTCCCATTTTATCCAACTGTGCATTGCACCAAAGAAGGCCAATAACAAACACAGGTAATAAAATTTTAACTTTTTACTACTCCATAACCAGGTCAGGCTGGGCATGGTTTTATATATCTACGGGTAGATATATTACTTCAAATATATATATATGCAGTTGACATAATGATTTGTGCTAAACTAAGGGGGAAGGGATATAATAAGGTGAATTAAAATGTCATCGCTGTTTTCTGACAGCTTCATGCACCTTGCTAAGTTTACATGGTTCATTAATGATAGTGGGTGTAATACTCGAAGCTCGTTCATTTGATGTTCGTGCAGATTTGATTCTATGGTTTGGAATTTAGTTCCAGAATTCACTGTCAAAGGTTTTCCAGTAAATACTTCATCTTCAAGGCTGCAGTTTCCATTTCTAAATCGCTGAAACCAAAATATTTACAATCTTTCAGGTAAAATGGTCCATCGCTTTCCGCAGCACAAACTTCTCCTCACTGTAACTGCAGTGGTTAACCTTCTTAAAAAAAAGAAAAGCACTTGGATCATGTATTCCTCATTTCATAGCTTTCGACAGTGGAAAATTCTATACTGAATAATAGCAGAATGTGCTCCCATCTATATGACCTAGATCAGTGTTTCTCAAAGTGTGTTCCATGGAACCCTGGGTTTCATATTTGTAAACCCAGTGGGTTTTCATATTTGTAAACTCAAAGTGTGTTCGATGGAACCCAGGGTTTCCATATTTGTAAACTCAAAGTGTGTTCCATGGAACCCTGGGTTTCCATATTTGCAAACCCAGTGGGTTTCACGAAACCCTGGGTTTCCGTATTTATACACTCTAAGTGTGTTCGGTGGAACCCAGGGTTTCCATCTTTGTAAAACACCATCAGCAGTTTCAAGAAAATGTACAGATTCATTAATTTTCCCTTACAATTCCTTACATAGAGCGCACAAGCAATCCCTTACATAGAGTCAACTAACCGTATCCAATAACCCACAATAATAGAGTGAGAAAGAGAAAAGTACTATGTACTATTTTATATAGAGTTATTGCTTAGTTTTATGCTTATGTTCAAGCAGTGATAATACATAGCATTCTAGGTGTTCTTTAAATAATAATTATAGTGGGATTGATTGGTTTAGGTATGTGGCAACAGAAGGGCTTCATTAAGATGAAACGTTTGAGAATCACTGGACTACATAATGCAAGTTTTCCAGTCGTGTCTTGTTCTTGCCAGCATAATGCATGCACATCAAGTAAATGCTCGATACTTGATGGTTTGCAGAAACGGGAATGGTTTTTCAATCAGCCTAATGCAGTGAAATACAACACGTATGTGAAGAAAAAAACATATGTGAGGAAAAAGAAGAACGGTGAAATAAATCCATTTTAAAGGGTAAAACTTACCATGAACGATTTCACAGCAAGGTCTGGAAGATGGGGCGAGTAAAAATGTAACATCGCAGCATTGGCATGGTCTGTTACCTACGATGAATTTAAAAGCTATATACATTAAAAAGACAAGAGAGCAGCTCATATTTTCATAGGAATTCATCAGTTGTAACATCGCCATAAAAACGTTACAGTCAACGCAGCACTTAGAGTATGCAAACATACATCCGTCACACTTTTATGGAGAAAGATAAACTTGAAAGTGGCTCTATAAGTTTTTTAAAATGAGATTGATGGTCACTGAAACCATTTTTTTACACTACAGCCACAAACACCCAAGCGTTCCATTCAAATTCGAATGCATTTAACCCCTTTACACACACTTCAGGGAGAATTCAAGTTATTACGTAAGTGATATTTTGGCCATTTTATACCGCCCTCTGGTAAGCAAACATTACCATTGGCTGACATAGGAAAATAAGCTCAACAGCAACATCCCCCCCCCCCACCTAATACTTGAATTCCCTCTTAAGAGTGACTAAAAATTGTGTTTTATAGTCAGGACCTATGACAGATTCCCAAGGAACATAAACCACTTTTGAGCAGGGAATCATACCATGAATCTGTAGGGGGGGGGGAGGAAGGAAGAGGCAAATGGTAGGTACAGGCTCTTAACTGGAATCGAACCCGGGATTGTTCTCATGGTAGCCAAATGTGTTTGTTATCCTTGTGCTACTGTAGGGTTAAAAGTGGCTAAAAATAAGAATGCCATTTTTCTTGTGAAGTTTGAATCAGAGTACAGTACAATCTCGTTAATCCAAGGTAATTGGGATCAAAGCTGGTTCGGATTAATGGATTTTTGGATTAGATGAAATTTTTGCTAGAGAATTTACCGTAAACTGTTTGATGTGTGTGCCTGTTTTGGTTAGCATGGGTAACAGACAATGGGTGGATCACATAGTTGTTGATTGTGCAAGTAAGCATAGAAAGGTTGGTCAAACTAGCAGTTCTGTACTTCTAGGAAGGGTTGGTCGAAGATCGAAAGAAGCAGAGACTAAACCCCCACACCCCGATGGGAGTGACAGAAAATATTTCCCTCTTTATGGGAAATAAGTTTGTTTTTAAAAAATAGAAATTTGGGACTCTTCATCTGCTCTACAGTTAGGATTAGGGAAATTAAAAACTTTGATATACGAACCTGTAAGTTTTCAATGCAAAATTTATGTTAAGAAATTTATTAATGTTAAATATATTAGTCTGCTTAGATGTTTAGTATCATAAATAAATAAAATGCATTAGAACACTAAGGAATTCTATGTTCCTTCTCCACATAGAGCCTAGCTATGGCTGTAGTTACACAATTTACGTGAGTGAAATTAATATTGTGAAAAATAGCTAGCAAACACAAGTATACTACGTGTACTTCTAAAGACATACTTCAAGTCTTGAAATGTTTGAATAAAGGCGAAAGTGCAGCTAAATTGCCTGCTGAGTTTGGTATGGCGAAAGTCATAATTAATGACTGAAAAAAGAACCATGAAAAGACCGACTGATTTTACGAACATGTCACACAATTAATTATTGTAAGTACATACTGCAGAACAGTGTATTTTTTTTTATCATCATCATTTGTAAGCTGGACAAAACAAATTTTCTTTGTAAAATTTAAAAAAAAAAATTTGGATCAGTGTGGTTCAGATAAATGATACTTTACTGTTTAATCAAATTGAAAGGTTGTGTTGATCTCTTCTCACGCTCACTGCAACTCAGTTACCTGGCAAAATTCTCTTCTTAAGGACATCAGGCAATGAGTCACACGTGCAACCGTTTTCTTGGAAACTTGGTGTTTTCCAAAAACACTGGATACAAATATTATCTAACTTCAAACACTCTGATTTAATGGGCAAAATCTGTCAAGAAAGGCAGCTCAATGTTTACATGACTTTCCCCCACGCTAATCCCCCATACGGGGTCAAGCGTACCAATAGAAACAAACACAAACTATTACATCGGTATTCATTTATCCAATCATAGTCCACAAATATTGTTCAAAGTAAAGTTTTGGACTGAACAACACTCTCTTGGCTTTTAACTTTCAGAGGATGCACACTGCTGCTAGCAATCCCCAAGATGTAAACTTATGAAACTTAACATTATACCCAGATGCAA
>QLNU02003225.1:104301372-104328464 GCA_006491805.2 Dysdera silvatica | reverse complement strand
GGAGTTCATTCATCCCACGGGTTGATTTTGGGATCACGAATGTTATATCCACTTATGAACAAAGAAGGATGGGGGTTGTAGGGGGAGGCAAAACGTCTGTAGCACCTTGGCAGCCAACAACCTGGAACCGGCACGGATTACATGATTTTGTCACAACTTCGACAGTGAGGTTTTCAAGATCCTTGGTCTGTCTGAAGGATTTCTATATAGTGATCCTAGTAAATGGAGATTTCAGGAGGAATACAGAAATAATCAATCTCTTGTTAACTCTCTAAAAGTGGTCATCGACCTTACAGAATGAGGGGTTGCACTTATATAAGAAATCAACAGTTCTTTTTTTCCCTGTAGCGAAGAACAGAAACAGTACTTATTGCAGGTTGTTAAGGAGTACAGGAAGCAATTTTCTGCACTGACCAAGGCTGACGTTATAAAGCCATCCAGACACGCGGACAATAAACTAGATTAGTCATTACGGTATTTAATGTAATTGATACTGATTGCAAGCTACATTGCTAAACTGTCAAAACGCACTGCCAGTCTACAATATATTGTACTGTATTATGTGTGAATATTAAAAGTATTTTGACTAAATAGGGGTGACTTAAATTTTTATAATACAATGCTCATAATGTTAGAAAATATCAAAACCTGTGAGTTGGACAAGTCCTAAATATTAATCTATTAACCGAAAATTTTTGCTGGGACCTTTCAGCAGTTGACATAAACCAAAAAGGGGCTGGAGAATACATTTCCATCACTTTCAATTTTTAGAAACACCCTAATGGACAGCAAATGAAAATATGGATTCAAGTCTGTCTGAAATGCTTTGTGTGATCCAGGAACCTTTGTAAAGTATAGCAACCATGTTTTCTTTTCATGTTAGCCATCGCAGGGCCTTTCCAACTCCCCTGCAAAACAATCGATCTTCTTTAATTGACAGTTTCGCTAGGAATCTTCTCCGGAACCAACTGTATTGTTTGCTTGATGATGCCAAAATCAGCAAAAACCATGCTACACCAGGACCTATGGTTTAAGGCCAAGGAAACCAACCTCCGGACTGCAATGAGCAGTCGGTTGGTACAAGTTCTTTGCGTTTAAAATGCTTATGCCATTTTCCTTACTAACTTAAGGTACACACTCGATATCCCAATATCTTGTAACGATAATCCTCAAATGGATTGTACGGGGCAACGAATTTTACATATAGCATTTTACAGTTGACAGATAGCTAAAATCATATTGTACAACGATCTATAGTTTCCGAACCTATATTGTCTAGGGAAGGGATTGGCAACATTGCTTTTGCGGGGGGATACCGTGCCAAAATAATAATGCAGTAAATCCATATGCCAGCGGAAACCACTCATCAAATTGTGCTATATTCCACTCATTGTGACATTTACGTTATTAATTACTTATTACTACAGATAAAGTAGACCTTCTAACATGTTTCTAATTCAACAAAAGAGCGGGTTTTCTTGAAAATGGTTGGTTTGATTTTTATGGTGTAAGGGTCATTTTGTGCCAAACAAGGTGTTTTCTTGAAAATGTCTTTGTACAACCTACAATAGTTTAACAATACAAATCACAAGCAATGCGATACTTTTTCTGCATGAAACCATGTTTTCTAGTTCAAGTTTTAAAAACAGCAAATATCGATTTTTTTACCGCTTTTTTTTTTTTTTGTTTTAATGGCAGACATTTCGGCAATATTAATTACCCATAACACTAATCTTATGACAAACAAATGTGAGAGACAATGGAGAGGTTGAGATGAGGTAAAATAAAGTTTTGGACAGGAAGAGAATTAAGGATCATTCAAAATTCAAGAAGTCAGTTAGTCTGACTGCAAATCTACAGTTTTGTGCACTTCTTCCACAAGTATCTAACAACATTCTTATTTAGAAGGTGTGAAAACATAAATGGATTTCTTGTGAAAACAAATGAAATACTTTTAAAATTGTAATAATTTTACTTTGATTTTTTTTTAAAAATCATTTTGCGTGTGCCACTAAAAATTAGCCTGCGTGAAACATACGCGGGAGGTTGCAGACTCCTGGTTTCCTGTATGGCAGACAAACCATTAGGCAGCCTCATGGTTATTGCAGAATAGTTTAACTGCATTAAGAAAAAAGGCCTGCCTTAAAAATAACATTCAGTAATAATCACTATGTTCTAAAGCTAAAATTCTAGAGAAGTCCCATCATTTACATTAGCACCCTGGTGTTCCTCAACTGTAAAAGAAAGATGTTAACAATTTTTCCTATTTTAATGAATATTTTCACGATCTCGAAATCGATAAGCTCAACTGGGATATTAATCCCTACAAATCAGCTGGACCCCAGTCTCTTCATAGATGGTTTTAAAAAAAAAGCAATCTACTGTATTCACAAGCATAAGTTTAAAAGAACCAAGCAGTGGTAACTTGTACGTCTGCCATTCGGAAAATTTGGCTCGCAAAGGTACCCTGCATTCATCTTAACCCCCCCCCCCCTATCTGCATACCAAAGCTTGATTCTCTACACAACAGGATTGGCTTCTTTGCAAAATTGTTTTCTTTGTTGTTTTACGGCTTAAGGACTACAGTGGTCATGCTGAGCTGGGACCTATTGTTTTCCCGAGGAATCCAAACCTCTTAAAGCCTGGGGAACCAAATTCTGGATTACAGTGAGCAGTGTAAACTTTATGAGATATCTCCGAGTAAGCATTTTTTGCACTGTTGGGTTTCGAATCCGGGTTAACGGTGCACTATGCGAACGCATTGCCACAGTGCACCACTGCAGGGCTTTTGCAAAATTAAATGTAATGGTGCAGCATTATTTTAATTGTCTTTTGAGACAAAATACAAACCAAAGCTTAAAGGATTGACATCAATATGCATGTAACAGATATTATAAAAGTGAGATCGTTTTCATATAAAGTTTCGGGTGGTTGGTCGAATTTTTATGGTGCAAGGAAAAAATATGTAAATTCTGCACCTAACAAGGTCAAGTTGTACATATGGGCATTAAATTTTGAATGCCCATCACACGAAACTGAAAATTTTTATAATGCGAAACTGAAACGCTTTATACGGAACACTAGCCAAAAGTAATGGCAAAAATTTGTATTCAGTGCATGCATAATTACAGTATAATTTTAATTATCTGGATCTCAACCTTTTCATTTAGAATGTCACTGTGTGTGACCTCCTTGTTCCTTGGTATCATTGCCGCATTAAGTTATACGGTTTTCCTATTATTTAGATCCATCTCGAAGCTAATGATTAGTGTCGAGATTAATTTATTATTGATCATTGGGTCATTCATTCCAATTCACCCAAATTGAAAAAAAAAATTAAACTTAATATTTCAGATTTCTGTTTTGATTTTTCTAAGTTTTAGGGAAATTTTTATGAGACCCACATATTTCATTTTTTCACTATTTTGAAAATTATGAATTTTTGAAAAAGGTGAGATTCTAAAGTTAAGCCTAATTTTGTCTTTTCAGCATTGTCTTCAATGGAAAAATATGTATAATACAAATGTGTGTGTGTATCTCCAAAGGGATAGGTAGACGAATCTTGATATTTTTTTTACTTTTTAAAAACACAAAACGTCATAGCTGCTTCCACCAATCCTTGTAAAAAATAAAACTTTCCATTCAAGGTACAACTAAACATTTAGTGCAGCATGTAATCACCGAACTCACTTTCTGGTTCGATATTCCAAAATACAAAGCAGAGCAAGAGTCTGAACACCTGATCCATTCTACCATACGAATAAATTTTTTTTTGCCTAGACTGGCCAATCCTTTCAAATACCTCATCTGGAAGCTTGTATTTCTGGCTAGTTGATTTCTTTGAATTTTTTAGTTTTCGTTTGCAGATGAGCACTTTTTGAAGTTTTCTGAGTATATGTAAAAAAAGCGAGGAGGTGGGAGGAGTGTGCATGATTGCAATCTAAAGGCAGTGTTGCCACACGGCGAGATTAAAAAAATCCCAATTTCATAAAAAATCATAAATTAATATAACTATAATTTAGTTAAACACTATCCTGTAATAATTGATTAGAAAGTTTTAATTTTTTTTTCACAAAGACTACTAATGGAAGCAACTAAGGTGTTTTTTAAAATGCAACCTCTGAACAGTAGTGTCTATGCGAAAAATTTCGAGATTCTACAACCTATCCCTTTGGAGAGACACACATATGTATTATACATATTTTTCCATTGAAGACGATGTTAAACTAGTACAAATTAGGGTTAACTCTTAATTAAAAAAAAAATCCTAACTTGCACAATTTTCGAAATATTAAAAAAATAAAAAATATGGGTCTTATAACATGGTCTTAACATGGGTCTTATATCACTGTCCTAAAAAAAAATATATATGTTTTTTTTTTGGGATATCGATCTAACGTGCATGGTTGAATTGACATGGAATGACCTCATTGTTTTAAAACGGTCAATTATTGATTCAGACGAGTAGAATTTTAGCGCATGAAGTTAAAATGCACCATACACTATTCAGTGGACTACTTTTGAGATCATCTTCAACATTATAGCACTAAACATACCTTCTGGAAAACTTTGTACCTTGAGCCATTCCACATATCAAGCTGAAAAAAGAAATCCATATCAGTATTTTACACAAATTATTGAAAGCTTTTGTGTCTCATGATTGAGTCACAAGATATGACTACTGAGTTCAAGCAATTTCTGAACCATACAAAAGCATTTATCGAAACGGATTCCTCTCCAACATAGATTGAGTAGTTAGGGTGTAGATTGAATCATTAAGGTCTATTTCAATATGCTTACAATTTTCAACTCAAATAAGAGCCAATTTTAAGGGCGCCTATCCATTCAATTTCAAACTTCCCTGACTTTTCCAGACCAAATCTTAATCGATTTCCAGTTGCTAATTACAGTAAACAACACACAACGCATTAAAATTTGCGTAATAAAAATAAGTTTCTAAGACCATAAAATCCACTAACACAAACAGCCATTAATAACTCAATTACACTGAACTTACAAAATGAAAAAATTGCATTAAAGAGTGTATTTCTTTACACTAAAAACTTGCATTAATTAAATATTTACAGCAACACTTTCATCCAGCCCTTTTTGTATTTATTATAAAAGAGTTTAACTATATAATCGCAAAGCTGATGCTTCATCTTCTATTTCATTTAAAGTGTGTATGAATGATTGGCTATAAGCGAAAACAGATTGGTATGTGATCAAAATCCCTTACCGATTAGATAATTTAGCTAAAAACACTTTTTGTTTTTCAAGTTTTAGTTATATATTTGGCAAACATTTTCTCCTGAGAAATATATGACCTTAATAATTTTATATAAATTATATTAGTTTTGGTGCAAAATGGTAACTTTTGGAAGAAGTTTAGTCAAAAGTACAAGTTTTTCAAAATTTTCAGTATGCAATGTGGTACAAAAAGCACAGTTTAGGAAAGTTATTTTAATAAGTTATTTATTATAACAATGAATTTCAAATTTCCCTGACTCAGGCCTTTGTATTTCAAATTTCTCTGACTTTTCCAGTAGACACTCTGAATTTTACACTCAAGAATTCAGGGACGAGGTTCTACTTTCTCCCAATTTTCATGAGTTAGGGGAGAGGGGGAAGGCACTGCCACAAGCAAAAAGAAATTGAAGGGTTGCATAAAAAATCATAGTTATGGGTAAGATACTACTGTCTAAACAAAGATCATGAATAAAGCTTCAGAGTTTTAATTGAATACAATTACTGCTTGTGGTTTTGTGGCTCGAAGACTACAATGGCCATGCTACATCAGGACTTACTGTTTTTCGTGGAATCCAAACCTCTTAAGGCACAGGGAACCAAACCCCAGACTACAGTGAGCAGCACGATCTTTATGAGATCTCTGAGTAAGTGTTCTTTGCACTGTTGGGAGTCGAACCCGGGTTAACAGCACAATAGGCGAATGCGTTACCACACTGTACCACCGCAGGGCTTGAATACGATTAGTTCATATGCAAAAAGTGTATAAGAATATGAAAAACACTACCTTATCATGGTCATTATAGAAGTCTTCATTGAAGCCTTTAACAACGACCCATTCGATGATCAGCCCCCGAAGAATAACTAAAGCCTTGAGTGTTCTTGGAAGAGTAATCTGCGAAGTGAAATCCAGCTTAACGTAAAATTGTCACAAACAAACTTTCCAAAGCACATATCATCATAAACAATAACTCAAATTCTATTACATTTGCGTTGCACAATGAAATGTTTGTTTGCTTTTTGGTTTTACGGCTCAAAGACTACAGTGGTCATGCTGCGCCGGGACCTACTGTTTTCCGAGGAATCCGAACCTCTTAAGGCCTAGGGAACCAAACCCCGGACTACAGTGAGCAGTGCGATCTTTATGAGATCTCTGAGTAAGCGTTCTTTGCACTGCTGGGAGTCGAACCCGGATTAGCGGCGCACTAGGAGAACGCGTTACCACACTGCGCCACCGCAGGGCCGCATAATGAAATGTCAAACAATCATATTCCGCCCTTCTGTAAGGTATTATTGTTCTCCATAGAGTTAGCACAATTGCCAAACCGTTAACACACAAAGCCACGTTTCATGTAATTCTTGCGTGGGCATTTTATTGGTAACAATTTTTGCTACCAAAGCGCTTAAGCTTTAATTAGAGCTTTATGTATAGGAGAAAAAGAGACATCAAAACAAAAATATTACGGTCATGTTTTGCCATGGAAGTATAGTTAGTTAGGCTATGTTTAAAAAGTGAAACTGGTTTAAAAAATGATTTCTTTGAAATTCCTACACATTTTCAATGAACTTGATGCATCAATAAATTCTGTTAAGACAATTACATATTTAAAGTAGATGATATTAACACAAATCACTGTAAACCATTAAAATATTGAAAAGTTGAACATTGATCCATTTTTTTTTTTTGTTTTCTGGCACAAGCTACACACAGTTTTACACGAGGAATTCAAATTAGTCACCTGAAGAATCAAGTCACAGGACATAGGTTGGTAGAAAAAAGTGGAAAGGGCTTGGTTTGATTTAAAAACCTGGGTTTTTCTGCACATCAAACTTATATGTTATTTCTAAATCACTGTATAACTAGGAGCATGTAGGTGACAATCTGCACACTCTCACATTGCAGGACTTCCAAAATTCCTCTTACGCAAAAATGCAAAAGAACATACAGAATTATGTACATTTTAAAATCATTATTAAAATAATGACTCTAAAAGGCAATAAAAATTTAAATACATAGTAAATCAATGTATTTATCAGTGGTCTAGTGTAACTACAAAATTAGGCCACTTCCAAATGTTCACTACCTCATTCTTAAATACAAAAAGTAATCATTCACACATATATATCACTATGGTGATAATGACAATGATATATGCATGAATTTATGCTTTTTTTACTCTAGTGTGTGTGTGTGTGTGTGTGTGTGTGTGTGTGTGTGTGAGGGGTTGAACAAGTGGAAATGGCTTAGCTTTGAAGTCAGGTTTCGCCACCGATATTTATGCATAGAAAAGGTTATTGTCCTTGGGTGGCATGAGGAACAATGGCCTGGTGAATGGACATACCATCTTACAGTGCTTTTTACAGTTTTCTAAAGCAAGCAGATACATTTCCCAAAAGGTCCTATACTTTGTTGCAACTTAAAAATATACTAGCGTTGCTATCGGTGGCCAAACTATGACAAGCAACCCTCCGCCACAATGGAAATAGTTCTAGCCTTGAACTTTGTTTTGGACCTTGCTGGCTTCGAAAAACCAGCCTTTAAAGTAAATTTCGTTGCTAAGGAAGGTCTTGCATCGTGCAATTTTGTTGACTCTTCACAATTTTATGGGTTTTTTTTTAGGATCATTAAAGCCCCCCCCAATACACTTTCAGTTATTCACGAATTCTTGCTGCATGCACTTGGCCAAAAAATGTTTAGAGGGGATGGTTTTTTCAGTACTCCAGCCCTTCCTGTAGAGCTAATGGTGTTTTCTTAAGTTGCAACAGAGTATATAGTTGCTTATCATTTGGAGTACATTCAAATACATGCATAGGTTTCTTTCCCACTGACATTGGAGAAAAAATTTCACGGACTTTTCTGTCAAAATTCTCGAATTAATAAAGAATAAAACTTTCAATAGAACTTCGGTTACAGAGAAAACAGTTTCATGTTTGCGGGAGATTTTGCTATCTAAAACAGAAGTTAGGAACGTTTTCCCAAACTTTTCGAGGTCCAACAAAAAACAGTCATTTTCCCCAAACCTTTAGGGATGATTTATGATTAAAATAATTGATAATTAATGATTAAAATGATCATAATTAATTATTTAAATGATTCATGATTATTTATTGATGATTAAAATGCCCTGACGATTCCAGGTGCAAGGAAAACTTGCCACAGTAATTTTTCCTTTTTGTCTATTTAGTTTCAGAATTCTATTTTTCACACAAAGACGACGAAGGTTATGCTGTCCTATAACCGACGGTTTTCCTAGGTATCCAAACCTTCGTTGACTTGAGAATCAAGCCCTGGAGACTACAGTGGACAGGAAAAAAATAGCGTTCCATGGCACAATTGGAATTGAACCCGGGTTAGCAGTATGACAGATGAATGCATCACTTCTAGGCCACAATAGGACCTTTTCTTGCGTAAGTTAACAAATGTCTTCACGATGAGCATTTAAATAATAACCAATGGCATAGCGTGACACCTAAACTGGATCATCTTCATTTGTTCACTACCCCTCTCTCTCTCTCTCTCCCTCCATCAAACGATAAAGTCACAATTCAGACATATATGATCATTATGACATATATATGAATTGTAACCCTTTTATTCAAGGGGAGGAGGATGAGCAACTGGAGATGGCCCATATTTGAAGTCATACCATGTCAGTGGGAAACACCAATTCATAATAAATCAGTATGGTAAAACCTCTCTTAACGAACATCCCTCAGACACAGACACCCCATTTTTACTGTTGGACAATATTTTCCAGGAAAGAATTCCTTCACAATAACATCCCTCTTTTCCTTTTTTTTTTTGGTCAGGCGAGGGTTTACAAATGAAGGGTTTTACTGCATATGATTAAACAGCAGTAGCAACAGTTCTGCAATTAATAACGTCATTGTAAATATATGTACATACAGTAGACTCGACTATCTGACCTAGTTAAAAACTGTTATTATTTACGGATTCTCCCTGCAATGCTGCTGTCCAGTTATGCTTGCAAGGTCGATGACATTGGGTAATTTCATTTCTTAACGCTAGAACCGTGACTGTGGTCAAAGTGAATGCTTGTAAAGTTTAAGCTCATATATATTTTGAACCTTTTTGGGTTTGAAAGCTGAAAATTCTTGACTTTTCCTAAAATATGTTCCTAATAGCATATATAAAGTTTTAAAAAAATACATTACAGAGAACCGTAGTCAAAAACATATATACCTAGAACCGTAGTTATAAGCATATGGACCTAGAACAGGGGTCTTCAAACTTTTTCAGACCAAGGGCCAAATTTGTTTATTCTTTTAGGCCCGCGGGCCACCCCACTTTATAAGCGAAAAATTGCTGTCTCTTCTTCCCATAATTACGATACTTTTCTACTTAACTTATAAATTTATTACGTTCTATCTCAGATCCACCTCAACTTTTTATGTTCCCCTAAAATTGGCCCATTTAATAAACCAGACACATACATCTGGTAAATCTACAAAATAATTCAAAACTCCCAAGCATACACGCAAAGTGAGTTGAGGAAACGTAAGTCTTGTCAGGCATCGCTCTGACCACTCAGATCAGCATAATATTACTAAAATTTATGACGGCACTTGAACATCTTAGTTATGGTTACTAGGTGTTGGGACATTGTATAACATCACATCACATCACGGAAGAGGGCTAAAAGGGAGAAGCAGTCGTCATCTATGAAACTTTTTCAAAAACTAAAAACGATCAGTTTCCACTCTTTTATCTTAGACTTATCTCTTCACATTTGTATAACCATTTATTAATGAACAGTAAAATAAATTGAAATAATTTTTATAAGAATAGCCTATGTTTTACATTTCCTGCAATTGAGTGAGACATTATAAAATTTATCTTTAAATGTGTACAATACTGTATAATTATCCTAAGAAGTTTTTCACTAAGAGCAGTTTTTGGTATAAAAAGGGTGTTTTTAATAGTATGGGCGGGGTAGGAAGTGAGCACTTATAGATCTCTGGCCTGTGTGACTTTTTTGTTACCTGGCCTGCCCTTCCGCCACATTAGGCCGGATAGTTAAAAGTCTACTGCATATAAGATTCTTCAAAAATTATCCGGTTTACTTAATGGGGGAGATGGAAATCTCTGTAGTAATTAAGGAGGTTGTGATTATTCAGTCAGATCAGTTTGTTGGTAAACTCACAAAGAACTTTTAAGTGATAGAGAAGTAAAGGTAGAGAGGAAACATTTATCCACCGTACAGAAAACCAAGATATGGCTCTGACTGCCTCGAGTATGTATCGAAGAATTTGATTCCTTGGAAAAGAGGCCTCGGAGCAAGAGACCTAAGACACATTTCTGCTATCAAATACGAATCTACAAATGAAAACTGTATTCATGAAAGTAACTTTCGTCAAAGTAACTGCAATAATACATGCATAAAACCATACCAAGAGAACAGCCGAAGAACCACAGGGACGGAGTACTTGGATAGCCATATCAGCAAACTGTCTGCCCAGTTGTGAAGTGATGGCATCCACATTCCTGAAATGCGAAGTAAGGTGAGGATGTAAGATATTATTACCCTTCACAGGGATAACACAATTGCCAAATATGGTCAACACAAGAAAGCCTCCGGGGCGAGATTTTTGTGAGTTTTCGTGGGGGAATTTATTATACAATAATTTTTGCCACCCACGTTTAATTAGCTCAAACTAGAGCTTATGTAATATTTGGAGAAAAAGAGGCGCCGTCCTCATCCTGGATTCGATTCACGAGGGTGCCCTTGTTCGAATCCAGGATGAGGACGGCGCCTCTTTTTCTCCAAATATAAAAAAAAATTTATGCGCATCCAACTCTCTGCACATGTTGCTTGGCTCAACATGCAAATTTTTGCTGCTTTGTATCTTGTGCAGTCAACAATATGCAAACGAAGAGCAGTATAAAACCTCGTGTAGTCTGCGTTTCGTTCAAAACTCGAAAAACTGGCAAGAGAAAGGTTAGGACTGCAGATGCGCAATAAGATCCTTCAGAAACGACAAAATGGAGCAGCTATGGGTCAGACTGCTCGCGAATTGTATTTGAACGAGTCTACCGTCAGAACATTTCTTAAACATCACGACAAAACCGGTTCCATCATGCCTGGGTATAGAAATGGAGGTCTGCTTACAACTACTGCTAGGGAAGATTGAATTTTGGGTCGCGTTGTCACGAAACACCGATCTGAAACTTAGGTGGAAGCTTCAGAACTATAGAGCCAGAATATAGACCGACTTGTATTGCGACGAATTGCTATCAATATACTACATGACATGGGATATGGCTCATACAAGAGTAAGCGAAAGCCTATGTTGATGCCAGTTTAGCTAATGAAGCAGTTTGCATAGACTAGAGACCACATGTCCTGGATGGAAGCTTAATTGCAGAAGGTGATTTGGTCTGACGAGTCCCCCTTCCCAGTCCTATATGGAAATATCGGGCGGAGAGTCATCCGCCGGCCGAATGAAGGACACGCCAAAAACTGTGTAAAACAAGAAGTAAAGTTCCCAAGCATTGTTCAAGTGTGGGGTGTTTTGGCTATTGTGGCATTGGTAATTTGTTTCTGTATGATGGGACTACCAATGCATAATGCTACCCAGAAATTTTACAAGAGTATAACCTGCTTTCTGTTGACCGCCTTTGCCCACAAGGAGAAACTATCTTCCAGCAAGATCTCGCTAACCCGCATACTGCACGCAAAATGACAGCTTGGTTTCGCCAACATCGTCTCCAAGTTCTTGACTGGATCCCAAATTCTCCGGATCTGTTGTGGATCCTCAAGAAAGAAGTGTGAAAAAAGTTCCCCTGAACAAAACACCAGCTAATGATGGTTCTTCAGGAAGCAGGGGCCAAAATTCCACAAAAACTTTGTCGTGCCTACGTCGAATCAATGCCTAGACGACTTGCTGACATGTATGCAGCAAAAAGAGGATCCACAAAGTGGTAATTGTATCGCAAAAACTGGGTGCGCGTAAATTTATTGCCACCGTCTTTTCAGAGGTGTAATGATTCCAGGCATATATCAAGATGCCAGTTATAGTGTTTGTGCTGATTTTTTTGTAAATAGTAGCTCAAGTGGAGTATCTGGTGTAATAAAAATGCTTTCTTACTAATGCAAACGACTTTTTTTTTTACTATTTATAGCAGCGTCGCATGGGGTGCATGTACGTTTATTGCCACAGGTAAGGTATTATACACACATGGACACTTCATGATTGACAATGACATGATTCCTTCAAGTTACGAGACGAAAAGAAATCATTAATACATCATAACTATACAGCAAATTCATAGAAATTTTTATATATGGTTTTTTCATAAATTAATTTTTGGACCAAGATTACTCCTCTTAAGACACTTGATTCCGAAAGGGAGTTTGAATAGACTGGAAAATAGTTAAGAAAAGTGTATACATAAAACTTGTTACAAAGAACTTGTAATAAACATACATTCACACATGGAACATAGAGGAAGAGTTTAAAATATCACTTGGACTCAACTAATGAGATAATATTTTTATTGTAAATTTAGATAAGTTCTTACTGTGGTGGAATATTGTGTCCGCTTGGCTGTGGTCGACGGATTCTCTTCGCTAGGTATGGACCCACGTTAGTTCTCTTTAACGAGTTCTGTGTTAAAATACCCGATGCATGATTGCTGTGTTCAGAAACCTTGAAACAAAATTTTTTTTAGGATTCTAATACCGTTGAATGTTAAGAAGTTAATATAGGCATCACCATACAGTTCTCAAAATTATTGGGGATGCCCAAGCACATTCTATGCACATTTATATACTACAGTATATGCAAAATCACAATTTATTTTTGATTATTGGGGGCTCGGGCCCCACAGGCCCATATAACTCTGCACCTATGATTACAGGCTTTGAAATTCAAATCTAAGAGGAGTTTTAAAAAAAGAAAAAGTAAGTAAAATATATATAGGACAATAATCAAAAACTGCTAAATTAAAGCTGTACAATAGTAATAATGGTAACTACAAAGCTATAATTAACATCGTTCACACAGTGAATTTTTGTGTGTTCACTGTAGAGAAGGGGGCTTTCTAAGTATCTTGCGTACATGTTCATTTATCTTTAGTAATTCTTCTCACGTTATTTCGGCCAGTTTTATGATTACATCCATTTATCTTTTGGAGGAAGTGGCCCTGGTTTTTGAGTTTTAGCATTCAATTGAGAATCCTGCTGTTCATTGTTGGTTAATCCTCTCAATAAGGCTCACCAACTAGCATTATAGTTTGCTTGCTTGCATTTCATGATGCAAAAAAACAGGCTTTCCGTTTTTCTCATCCTCAGGGGCCCACACTCTTCCACTCTGCATTCATACAACCCTACCCATGTATAAGCTATCTAGACAGAGTTGCCACGATGATGTGTTACAGATGTCCCTTCAATTGATGCTAATAGACCATATTGCTTTCGCCGTAAACAATCCATTACCATGTTAAGCAGAGAATTTCCTTCAAAAAAGATTTTAAAGCGTAACTCTGAATTTTCTATCATAGCATCATTTCGAAATTTTTCTTGGCAGCATTGAATTTCCGCAGTGCATTTAACGAAAGCATTGATTTAGAAATGCAGCTTTCCATTCCTGGATGTATTTCCAATTATATTAAAGGAATGAAATAAAAATTAGTGGAGGTCCAAATAAAATTTCGAATTTTAATTTTCTAATAAAATTTTAAATTTGACACAAAAATAAAAGAATTTAGAATTCAAACTAATAAAAACAATAACATTTGTTTGACTGCCTAATTTATTCAGGTGAAATGGCACTTCACTCACGTCATCCGATGATCTGCCACTGATTGCCACAAAACAATTATTTGCTTATATACATACGTCGAAGGCAAAATTTAGTTTTAGATAATTAAATTCAAACATTTATATTTCAAAATTAATGGTAATTATATTTTTATAAGCTACCTATTTCTAACCTTGTCAAACCAGCGATATGACTTCACCAACTCTGTATACAAGGGTGTTTTTTCGTAAGCAGGATCCTGACTCAATAGACCAGAGTTGCCAAGATGTAATGGCGTACTTGCTGATCCCAGAAGAGTGCAAGCTGCTTCAAGATCCCTGTAATTATTTAGAAAAAAATTTGTTAAATAACGTTTTTTAATTGTAACCTGTTGTCGTTGGCACACATAGAGGGGTGTTGATGGGGGTTGTAACTCCCATTGCAATGAAATTTTGTATATTTAACATAGGAATATGTGAGTTGCAGCTCTATAACTCCCCTTACGAACTTTCTGCATATGCCTGTTGTATTGGAAAAATTTGCAATAATGAAATTGGAAATGGAACATGGCGAAAATGGAACATCTGCAATAATGGAATAATATTTTCCAGAGATTTCTGTGACTCAGGACTTTTTCTGAATCAGTAAAAGCCTAATGGGGGGAGGAGGGGTCTCTCACACGCTCACTTACTAGAAACATAAGATAATACAAGCACCACAACCTACTATATCAGAAAAGCTTGCAATAATGAACATGGGAAAAATAAGATTAAAAAAAAAAAAGAAAAACCTTGCACATTAATCTTTGTCAGTTGTTTGCAGAGGAAAGATTAACTTCTAAAACCATTTACTGTGAAAGTTTCCAATAGTAAGTAGGCTTTATAAAAATTTTGGATTCAGAAAATGTAAAACCATCATGGTGACATGAGAAGTGTTTAAAACATAGGAAAGCCCTTTTTAACATATTTACAAGAATTCCAGGTTTGCAAAGTGTGAATCCATTATGGCGGCATTCAGATAAGAATTTGCGGATTAGTACTGATTATGGCAACTCTGCTACGATTCCACTATTTTGAAAAACATTTTTTTTTTGCTAATAGAAAGTTGTGCTAAAACTGTATTAACTGGTAAAAATTTTATTACTACAGTTCGCGAACTGTCCTCCATTAACCAGAAAACATTATTTTCCTTATACAAAAATAATTTTTCAGTATAACTACATAACAATTCCAATGGGCCAAGCTCTAGCAATGTCGCGGTAACTTCCTTCTTGAATACCACGATGGACTTACATTTTGAGAGCCCAATTTTTTTATTATGTATTAAAAAGGACACCTTTTTTGTTTTGTAAGTTTATAAAATAAATGTTTTTGGGGGAACACTGCATATTAAAGCCTTGCTGCCAAGCAGATTCAAAATGTCGCCAAAACTCATGCCATACTCTAAAAATGAAGCAAAGGAATTTTTGAGGCATAGCCCCACCACTTTCATGTGTGCAGAGTAGGTGTACGTCTGCTCAGCTACTCAGGTTTTGTTTATCTAGTTTTTTTTTTGGATATCTGAATTAGCATTTTACCCAAATCAGTGAGAGGTAAGTAGGGGGACCCCCCCCCCCCCACACATGCTTCGGGGGCAAGTCTTCGAGTTAGGCAGGAATTAATGACCATGGTGAATAAGTATTTGCCTGTAAATTTTTATCATTAAATAGTTTTATTTTTTCTACACATCTGCATCACTAATACTCAAAAACATTCAAACCGTCTTTCATAAACCATTGAATAGCACTCTTTTTCTCCTTTCATTCGTTATCCAAAGAAAAAAATATGTCAAATGCCACTACTGGTGGTTTAGAGTGTCGACAGAGATACTAAGGTGTAACATCAGAGATATAACTTCACACACGCAACGACTGCAAATTTGGAGAGGAGAGGAGAGAAAACGGGATGCATTAATTCAAGAAAAATCGTAACACAAGCAAGTATTTCATAAGAAACATTGATTAAATAAAGAATGAACATAAGGGGGTTGATCCCCTCCCTGATAAGTAAAAGCAACCCTCTGAACACTATATCATCACGACAAAACCCGAGAAGGAAGTTGGCATGATTACAGACAGAAGTAAGGTTTCAGTATGCAGTATGGCCATTTTTTGAAACTGTTAAAACAATCTATATTCTGTAAACAAGCTTCATCGATGATGTCATGATAGATTTATGCTTTGAAAGCTGGGAATTTCATAAACGTATTTAAAAAGGACTTGCATGTGTTTTTCAAAGCTTCTGGATTATACCTCTCTCTCTTTTTTGGGGGCTGTTAAGATAATGTTTCCTCCGCAAATAACCCACAAAGATTAATATGGGAATTTTTTTGAAAAACTCATAGTTTTCGGCTACAGTACAGATGTATTCCATGATTGCTTTGTCACCAAGGATCTTCTTCGGCATTTCACAGACAGACTACCTATCTATATTATACTGATTCAAGTCCTTTAATATAAAAACATGGTGTGACTGCACATTACTCCCTCGCCTAAGTATCCAGAGCTTTGGTTTTACTTGTCGGCGAACTCTCATAAAAAAATAATCACAGAGCACCCAAGCTCAAACGAGGGACTTATCTCAATGGATTGTGAAACTCCTTCAATTCGTCCATTCTTTATCACAAGAAATATTTTTTAAAGTACTTATCGACATTTCGGCATCGAAGGTATAGCGTGGGAAGATTGTCTTAATGTCCATCAAGAAAGCTGGAAACATGTTCTCCGGCTTATAGACATGACACTGTTTCCACATTAACTCTGAAAAGTATGAATCAAAATGGTGTTATTTGCCGACGGAACTCCTGCATGGAAAAAAAACCAACTTCAGCTGTCCACCCATTTCCAAATGCTACAGTGTACAAAATACACCCCAAAACAATTTTCAGCATAAAAAAATGGTGAGGAACATGCTACACTCATCCGTTTTGCAACGAAAGTGCATAAAGTGGGCGCACATGAAAGGGGCAGAGCTACACAAATTCTCTAGTCCACTTCAAGAGTATAGCACGAGTTTTGGCGACAACCCATGGGATTCATCTGTACTATTACCTAGTTTTCCATTTTCACTATGCAGGCTTTTCGGATACAACTTTTTCCTAGTGTCTTCATCTAATGTTGGTGGTACTGCACCACATGCAACACACTTCTTCGTCTATCCTCTTAAAATCGTTGGAAATTTCACTAGATTGCGTTGTAATGTCATATACTCTGACGTGACATACATCTGTATGATGCGGTGAAAACTGGTGTGAGACGCCATTTTATTTTTACTTCACGTTTGTAGTGAGCGTCTAAATGTATTATTTTTTTATGGATTTTTTGTTTTTTTTTCATGGACTGACTGGGCGATGAAAAAAGATTTAATTAAGTGTGAGTATGGGTGTCCGAAGAGAAAGAAACTGGTGGTTCCATGTGAGACAGTGTAGAAGATGAATTTCAGATGGCATCATAGAAAACTTTTTAGAGGCTAGGAGGGAAGGAATAACAAAAGGGAGGGGAAGTACAGGATGCCCGAAAAGAATGGGAGGGTGGAGACGAAAATTAATGAAAAGTACGGGGAAGAGGAGAATCATGAAACTCACCGGAGGGGAGGATTACTAAAAACATTGTAAACAATATGGTGGCTAGTCAGTTTGCTGATGCCAGAAACAACTGATCCCATGGAATAAGTACATGTTTTTTATTTTTTTAGAATTTGGAGGTGGAAGAGAAGGGGTATGAGGAGGGAGACAGACGAGAATGGGGTAAACAGCATGGTGGCTAACTATGCCGATTACCAGTTTTCAAAACACTGACCAGAATCCAGTGGGTTGCATGTCATGCAGTAGCACCAACTGTTTTGGTAAGAGGGTTGTGGGGAGGGCATCCTCCCTCCCCACTATGCTTTTACTGATTCAGGAAATTTACTGAGTCAGAAAAAAAGTCTGCAAAACATTATTCCATTGTCAGGGACCTCCATTTTGCAAACAGAAAAGCTAGGATGTGCAAATGGACCATGTACACAAAATTCACGGACTAATTTTAAGAGTACAGCTTAAGTTTGGGTGATGGAAAGAACTTGGCACATTAGGACAGTTATTCAGTTTCACAAATTTTTCTTGAATAAATTTTACTTTTATGTTTGTGGTGATAGTGTTTGACTGTGGAGGGGATTTAACTGTGAAACTGTTAATTATGCGAATGAACAGGTTTAGGTGAATAAGTATCATCTCGTCTACATAATTGGAGTTCTTATTTTTGTTAAAACATCAGTGTATCACGGCACCGCTTCTCCTGAATTCTCAAAAAAGTAAAAATAAAAACATTCACAATAACAACAGTTTCGAAACGTTTTCCCATTAACCAAAAAAATGTTTGTTTTCAAAATGGCCGAATAGCGATACGCATGCCGTGACTGCAAGTTTTGAAAAAGTCGCCAATTGTTACCACAATTTGTACCAGCGTCCGAAGTTGGTGCCATTGGCGACACAACGGCGATTGATATGCAGTCACGCTCAATTTAGCAACAGCAGCGGATACACGATTTTAATTACTTCAGCAATAATTTCAAATTATATACCTCAAACGAGAATGAACGTTCGTCAGTGAAGTATGCAGTTCGCTAAAAAATGCCTTTTCTTTTGCCTCGTCACCATGCGAAGAGGTTAAACCGTTTCCTAAAAATCTAAATAATTCGGCTACATTACTTCTTAGAGCTTTAAGTCCTTTTAATCCGGACTGCAAATTGTCAAGATTAATTCCCACTTCTACCATACTCGGTTTAAACGCCGTGGATATTGGTTCAGAAGGAATTCCCCGATTGGGATAATTCCGCGGTGATCCATACGACGCCATGACAGTATTTCATAAACAACTTGTGTTTTCATACAGCATAGGTAGGAAAAAAGGATAGCATCTGTATCCTCTGTCTCTCAGGAAAATGATGCATTGCGCAAGCCCACGGACACCGCTGCTTCCCAGTCTTTCTCATAGGGCGGGTTCGGTCATGACACATTCTTTATGCGGCCCGCCAGCTCATGAAATTACAACTTGTTTCACACAAAAATAACATCCCTGCTCCCTTTGAATCTGAAATAAACATTGTATTTTATTCTGTTGGCATTTTCATATTTCATAAGAAATATTTTAAAACACTATAGAACCAAAGTAACACTTGGTTTTCCTTTCAATTCGCGAAGCCAGCGAACCAGCAGATGGCGCTGTTCCTCTTGTTTACTTTCGACAGAAACAGTATTCGGTCGACGGGTTTTAGTGTATTGTCTGCTTATAAGTGCCAGCGTTCGTTAATTTGTGTTTTAAGTTTGATGTTTTCGGTAAAATGGATTCAGAGGTTAATTTAAGTTTTCTAGAAATAATAAAATATATGGATGCAGATTGTACGTCCCAATGAATTGTCGAAGGTGAAAAAATAGTGAACGCAAATCACCTTGTGACATGTGGTATCACCGAAAGGACAGATATTTTCATCGAAGTTTTTACACTTTGTATGCGAACTTTGTTATCGGCCTCTGATCCTCACACGATTACGGAAAGCTTCATAATTGAAGGAACAACACTGAAAATAAAAAAGTTCGTTTGTTCCTGTACGGCTAGTGAGGGTGCAGCATGCAAGCGTATGGCTGCCAGGCTTATTTTCTGTAACGTGCTTTTCACGCATTAAGTATTTGCCAATTTTCAGAAATTTTTATATATAGCAATAAATGTTTCCATATTTTAGTATTGTTGTTGCCGGCCCGCCCAAACACTATATGAAATATATAGCCCAGACTGAGCCCTTCTCGTCTCTAGTGGGTACAGGATATCTGGACTTTTTTTCTGGGGGGGGGGAGGTAAGATATTATTAAACATGCTAGAATCATATGGATTAATTAACTAACGTAATTGAACCAACTAGAACAGCATTGACAAGTTCATCTACAATTGATCCAATTTTCACAAATGTAATTAATAGTTCAACGTCATTACTGGGTGATATAATAAGCGGTCATCGAGTAATCCTATTAAAAATAAAAACCAATATTCAACGTTCAAAAAGAATAAAAAAATAGAAATTTTATTCATAACAATATTGAAAAATTTCACGAAGCTTTATTAAATATTAATTGGCCTGACTTCTTAAATTCCGATAATTCTCAACAAACAAAATACGAAAAATTTGTAAAAGAATTATATAACGAAAGTTTTTCTAAATATATATGATAGGGAATGTGGAAAAAAAGGCGATGTTCTAAGACACTCACATATTAATTTTTATGGGTTGTTTACAGTGGGAAGATTGTTTTGAAATTTTCCAAAAACATAGGCGGGTCCCTTTTGTAATCAATACATTTATAATCCATCATGGCAGCATCCGAAAAGAAAATTGGTGCTATTGGCACTGGGGGATTAACATGCATTTACGCCAATAAGACACGATTAACAATTGTTTCTCTCTTTTGACTGGTAAGCAGGATATTTTCCATAACGTTTCTTCCAAATATAAAGACAATTATTTAGCTCTCATGGTAGCCTTTGAATGGTTTATGAATTTACAGCAAATTATATCTTATTTACTGGTGATTTAACTTCAACAAATTGACAGTTTCATACGATTATTAAATATTATATATTATAAACACCTCTAATGACAAAGAACAAACCAGAGTTGCTTATCGTGCGAATGAAATGAAATAACATAGGAAATAAACGAGTAATGTTTTAAACATTCGTTTAAAAAATAACAAAACAACTACTCACCATATTTGCCTGGACCCGCGAAGAAATCTTCTTTACCAAAATGTTTGGAACAACCAATCATCCGATTAGAAATCTTTTTTCCTATCCTTGAACGCCGAAGCCGTTCTTTGGGACGATCCATAGTTTCTCGACCATTATGTAAATTAATTACAATTGCTTTTCATTGTTACGAGGAAAGTTATGGACGCTCAAAAGCGGATCTTTAGATGCTTTCGAATGACACTGTAGAACACAGCAATTGATGTTATATTTTGTTTTGTTTTTTTCTCGCCATTCATTTTTTTTTCAACGCCACTTCAGCTGTTCAATGAATGCAAAGTAACTGATTTATTTCGGAGTATCGCTTGCGAAGTTTGTGTCAATGACATCCAGATGGCGTATCGAAGGCTTGAAATTTTCATCTAACATTTTTGCTCGTGGGTAAAATACGCGTACAGAAATATAAGTACAAAGTTTTTCATCATCAATTCTTCAATAGTTTCATTATTATACCCTGTTCCCTGGATCTTTTATAGAAGAAAATTCTTCATTTTGTCTGGGTTCATAGAAAATACAAAAGTTTAGTCTGTAGCTCTACACACAGAGACGAGAATCTTTAGCGGCCATAGTGATAAAGACGAAAATGCGTTGGCAAGTAAGTTGTCCCACCCTATCTTTTAAAAGCTGGGAAATCCACCCTTTTTTGAACCTTTTCTTTACTTTTGACTTTGCCTTTTTACTTATCCAAGCACTCTTGAAGCAGCTAGGGAATTTAGCTTTTATTTCAGTCAACTTTTTTTTAAAGAAAGACAAAAAGGGGTGGTGGGTGGTGGTGGACACATCTGAGTATTTTGGCAGCAATCGTAAAACTATAAAGGGTGTATATGTTTAGGGGAACATTAAATAATTATCTAGAGAAAAAATATCTTTCTTTAATAACCTATAATTTGCTTCATTTTAACATTTCAGGTGTCTTAATGCGCCGATCAATCGATTTAAAATTTTTGGAACCCACAATAATTTTTCAAGTCGGCGCCTATGGACATGTCTTCGATAACTGAAGTTTGGTTATACATGATATGCTGTGGTAGGAACTGAAAGTTGGCGCTTGCAGTTCTGAATGGAAAAGGCTATTTCCTGGTTGGCTGCCGGATGTACCAGTTTTCAAAATAGTGTTGCCGCTGGAGGGTCCTGGAAAGGTAACCTCCAAGACGTCAGTCAGCTGTAGCGGCGGAGGTGACTTTCCTTTCCAATGTAGGTTTCTTTTTATTCCTCTTTTTTTGGCTGAGTATAAAGGATGGAAGTAGGTGCCTCTACACCCGAATTGAGTCTGCTATGCAAAGCATAGTTTTTCTTATTCTATGAGTTGCATGATTTTGTACGGGGAATGGGGTTTCCTCTATGTTTAACAGCAGTTTGGAGCTTGAGCCAGTGGAGGAGTTGGGTTGCAAGCAGTTTGAGAATGGTGAGCGAGGGACAGTTGTGGAGATAACTTATGGGCAACTTGAAGATGTAGCTCATGATTGGTTTGGGATTGTAGCGTGCCTTCTTGATCTACGGTAGTTAAGATCGATTGGCGGGAGCCCACACTGCACAAAACAGCTGTCCTTTTGTTCTCCTTTAACTTGGCGATACGCACAGGACAACCTTCGGAGGTAGCAGCATGTCTACATTTTCAGTTGGCCCACTTGAAGTCAATAGTCTTACAACCTTTAGCAGCATGTCTATCTCCATATTTGGAGCACCGGAGCTTGCTTCTGCAAGTGCTGTTCCTGTGTCCAAAGCGGCAGCAGTTTTCACACCGATACGAGGAGGAGGAAACATATGGAAGTACGGCGTATATACGATGATCAATTTTCACTCTTGTAGGCATGGGCTGCTTCACAAATGTCAGAGCGATCTTTCCAAGCGGAACTGTTGCGCTTTCTTTGCTGGGGTGTGTGTGTAGCATCTGAATGACTCTACCCTTTGGTCTCGGAGTGCTTCTATAAAGGCATTGTCCGTAATTACGGTAGCAATATCTTTAATGAGCCCCATGGGCTTAGCAAAGCTAGCTCGGATGGAGGTTGGTTTCAAGAGCAGTTCAATCACTGCTCCGGATAGCTAACAAGCGCTAAATAGCTTGTCTACACAGTGTTTATACAGTGCATTCAGCGGTACTATAGTGAATATTTTTGCAAGGTCCCGTACGTTTGGGTTAAGATCATTAATCGGTCTATGTCCATTACCCGTTTTTGTGATTACCGGAACGGTGACTAGTTCATACGTAGCGTTCATGTTAACATAAGGATTAGGGCGTTTACTTCGCTTGGCAGGAATAAACGGCCGATCTTCTATTGAGCATGTACTACCAGGAAGCAGAGGGCATGGTGATGCTGCAGAGAACCAGCTCGTCATCTCTGCGTAGGTTGTTTCTAGCTGAGAGGACATTTCACAGTGTGGTCCTCCGCTAGAACAAGGAGCAATGCTGGACGGTCTAGAAGTGGATGGAATGGTGCATGGGCGTACGCAGAAAGTTTTGTAATGGAGGGTTACAGAGCTACAACTCACATATTCCTATGTTAAATATACAAAATTTTATTGCAATGTTGAAACCCCATCAACACCCCCGAGTACGCCAATGGAGTGATGGCACAATTCATTTCTACATGTAAAACGTTTATTTCGGAGTCAAAAGCAAGGTATGTTTCATTAGTTAATCCAGGAGTAGAATCAGTCACTGACGGAGCGTTGTCAGGCACTGAAAGATCAGTTTAGCAGTCAAGATGAACGTTGCCCGGTTGAATTTCAGGAGCATGGTAGTTAGTTGGCGAGGTAGACGCAACATCTTTGGCGTTGAATTGGTTTTTCAAGGCAAAATATATCGAAAAGTTATAAAAAAAAGAATAAAAAATGATAAAAAAAATTGTGGCATATAACTATATAATATGTTCATTGGCAAAATAAGAACGAAGTATGTCTGTACAGAAATGACAGAGCAAGAAAAAAGCGGCCATTCTCAACAGAGATGGCCCTTCGTTCCCCCGCATAATGTTGACTGCGTAATTTTTAATGGAGAGGCAGCTTTTAATTGGCCACACGATGGAGGAGAATAATATTTTTGAAGCAACTTTTGCTTCTAAGCAAACCAAGGGGTTGTCTCCTTTGTGGCCATGATGTGAATGCGTCACTAGAAAAACGTTAAACGAATAACTGCAGCTCTAAGGTTCTAATTAGAGCACATAGATTACGTCCTTACTTATGAGTCATTTCCGTAGCGAAGGACTAATATTTATTTTGAACTGATTCCACACCTTTCAACCATGGTGGATTTACCATTTTGCTGCCCTCTCCTACCCGTCCTTCGCCCAATCAGTGGTAGGAACATAAAAATTGCTACATTCAATATACGCCAAAAACTTTTGTATTGACAATAAATACGTTGAAAAAACTGAACATAAATTGAAAATTAAACATTGAATGATATTATTTTATATTGCAGCATCATTACTTTTTGTTGTATAACAAATTTGATTCAGCTTTACAGAAATACATTTTGATTTTAGCAAAAAGAAAAAAAAAGCCCATCGAACACTGGTATTTACATGGAAATATGACGTCTAGCTCTCTTTTCGGCAAAACATCTAATTATAAGATTGTATGATATTGATTTTGTTATATCAGACTCAATACACAAAATTGCTAATAAATTCAATCTATATTCACACATACTTTTAGCAGCTTTCTGCTGGGTTTTAATTCTCTTAAAGATCTCTTAATTCATGTGCCAAAAATCTAGCGCTCGAAATACTGACGTACAATTTGCTAACGTCCAATCGACTAGCGCCAAAACGGCCAGCGCCAGATCGGCTGCGCTAAAACGGCGGCGCCCAATCGTACCTAATTCCTGCAGAACGATCTTTTTCTTGCTTTGATTGATTGATTGTTTGGCTTTTTTTTAGATGCTCTTGCGCCATAAAAAAGCCAAACAATCAATCAATCAAAGCAAGAAAAAGATCGTTCTGCAGGAATTAGGTACGATTGGGCGCCGCCGTTTTAGCGCAGCCGATTTGGCGTCGGCCGTTTTGGCGCCAGTCGATTGGACGCTAGCGAATTGTACGTCAGTATTTCGAGTGCTGGATTTTTGGCACATCAATTTAACAATATACAACAAAGCCTCTCTAAGGCGACCACCGTCAGTTTCTTGTAAAAACAGTCGCTCAGAGAGGTGATCTCTTAATGGAGGTATAAGGTGAGAGGAAGATAAATATTAAATTAAATAGAAAACAACTGAAATTGCATACGCAAATGGCAAAATATAAACTTAAAAAATATGATTTGATAATTTTAATGTCAATTGCAAATCATGAAAGCTATAACTTTTTAAAAAAGGAATAAATATTCAATGGTCAACATACGGTATTGACCATTATTTGGCAATTGTGTTATCCCTGTGAAGGGTAATAATATCTTACATCCTCATATACGGAGAAAAATGCATTTGTTCTTGTCCTCGTTCGTCTAGTAGGTCAAGACACCGCGGGCTAAACGGGGGGACCCTGGTTCGAATCCAGGATGAGGAAAGCGTCTCTTTTTCTCCAAAAACAATAAAGCTCTAGTTTGAGCTAAATAAACGTGGGTGGCAAAAATTATTGTATAATAATTAATAGAGTTAGACAAGCTGGCAGATAGTCGCGCTAAGGGCTAGTATCCCCTGTTATTTATGAAAGCCCCCTTCCATCTATGGCAACGATCCCAGTCAACGAAAACAGTTTTTCAAATGATCTTAAACAAAACGAATTTTTTGTTGAATTTTCCCGCTTCACTAAGAAATCAACAAATTTCAGTTAGAAAAACTAATTCTTAAAAGCGAAATCATGATTCTTTAAAACGACGACAACAGCATTTTAAATCCGTTTGTGTTTGTTTCGGTTGTCTTGATTCTTATAAGCGGCTGATTCTTATGACCACTGATTAAACGGTGGCCACTGTGTTATAGATAATGAAGTTCAAAGAAAAATTTATGATTCACTGGCTGGATATCGCGGAGGAAACATTCTTTAGGGCCCATTCTCTTTCCACCCCAGGGCTCCACAAGATCCTTAATCCGCCACTGCAACTACGCATCGTAACCAGTGGTAGATTAAAGTTCTTGAGGCCCCTGAGCTACTGCTATTTTGAGGCACCCAGAAAGATAGTTCAAAAGGAGGGAAAAAAGCTGGTGAGGTGGGGGCTTCTGAATGTGACGATAAGCAAACCAGTCAGAGCAACGTTAAAGTAAAATCAAATTTATTTTTAGAAAGTTAAAAACAAATTTCAAATATTTGCTCTGTGCAATTTGGTAACAATAATAGTGTGTAGAAGATCGCTACAAGAGAACACGTAGCATTCATTAAAAGTAATCACCCTAATCTCTGGAGGCGCTCTGATTGGCGGAGGCTCCTGGGCTGCAGCCCCTAAAGCTCATGCGTTAATCTGGCACTGGTCGTAACCAACGGCAGATTAAAGTTTTTATGGGCCCTAGGCTTGAAGGATAGATCTGGCCCTTAAAGAATGGGACCCTCGCGATGCTTAGACAATAAAACAGTTTGCCTTTAAAATTCATTATCTTTAATATTCAGATTTATGAATAATGAAAATTTAACGGGAATTTGTAAATAAGCAGAATTACAATAATGTTTGTGCTAAAGTAACATCAGGTTCGTTCAAGGCCTCTGCGAGGCCTTAGGCTCTGACGTACTTAGCTCACACGTAAATCGGCATTGGTCGCAACTAGAGCCCCTAGAATTATAGGCTAGCCCATCAGCCGCCATTTTCCTTCATACTTCCGGTTTCATTTACCTTGGCGATAAAGGTTTTCCGCTTTGACGCAACTATCGCTATTTTGGCATAAAAATAATCAACAATCCGCGATTACCCGACGATTGTAAACATTGGCGCAACTTTTAAGATGTCGCCAATAAATACAATTTGCAACCCTAACTTAGTTTCCGATTAATGTAAAATTATAATGCAAATAATCAAAACAAACTTGCACTGTACATGACGGCCAGGTATCCAAACATTCTATGTTTATTCCTCGAATGATTAGAACAATTCTCAGCGGAACACCCACCCATTTCACCTTATTTTATTAAAAATAACACACTTGTAAATCACTCACTTGTAATCACACTTGTAAATCACTCAACTTCAACACAGCAGTGAATGGGATCACGTGATACGATGGCAGGAAAATGGCGGCTATGCGCCAGTTTTCTAAGGGCATTGGTCGTAAACAGGAATACGCTTGCTATGCGAAGATATTCGGTTTTAGAAATGCGTAGATGCATATCGTGGCTAAATATAT
>QLNU02003225.1:104267257-104301272 GCA_006491805.2 Dysdera silvatica | reverse complement strand
TTTAATTATTATTAATAATTATTTAACACGATTAGCGAATATAGAGTCATGGTTATTTCATCATTGCCAATGATGATTGTAAATTATATTAACAATTATTACTGATGATCGAATAGTTATAATAATAAAAATATTTATGGTAATCATTATTATTAGGTAGATCATTTATGATAGCCATTATTATGATAATGATATTATCAATACTGAGCCATGGTAAATTGTTATGTATTTTATTTATTAATATATAATTATTATTATATATTAATAATGTTAAATACCCGAGGATAGCGATTAGAATTGAAATAATTATTAATTCATAATATCATGATTCTAGATTTGAAATATTAATTATTATTATTATATTATTAATTCGTATTACAAATGATAATTATTACATTATTGACAAAAATTTCGAATTATGAACATTATGAATTGTGCTAATGCAATCATGTTCTTAAGTGTCGTAATACTACAGCGTTATTTATGTTCTAAAGCTTTAATGAAGCTTAATAAATTAAATTCACCATTTCTGATGATTTCGCAGGTCAGTTAGCGATGATAATTATTTAATAATTTTAACGTTTAAAAAACAAAACAAGAATACCTTAAGTGCATTTAAATGTTCAAAGAGATAGAACCAAAGGAAAGTAAATATTTATTTATCCAAAATCAGTATTGATTTGTAAAATATGAAATGTACTATTATATATATATGAAATGTACTATTATATATATATGAAATGTACTATTTGTGAAGTACCAAGACCATGGACAACTATTTATATTGATTATAGAATATATAAAAATATATATGTTTTATTATTTTATATCATTTCCTGACCATTTAATTCCAAGCAATCTTAGTCAGAGTTAAATATAAACTGTATGTGTGTATATTCTGTACTCCACACATTTTATATTTAACTCGCTGTATTATTGATTCATCTGTATGGCCCGATGTATTATTTTGGTGCAATTCTCATTCTGGCACTATCGAAATGGCTGATAGTGGAAAAGAATACTGTTGGAATATTTTCTGATAATTTTGTGTATTGCTTTTACCAGAAACAAACTCAATTTTAAAAATTCTGTTAATGACAGTGCATACCCAGTCAGATACCGATCCGCCTTCTTGGTGTCTGCTGGATATTTTCGTGGGACCGTCATTAACTATGACTCACCTAAATTAACACATTCTTTATTAGAAAATCGAAATGTGGTTCATTGATTGGATCATTCCATGACTTTTCTTCTTCAATCTAATCTTCCAACTTGACGTGTTATGGACGAAAGTAGTCTTTTGCTATTTTGAAATATATTTCACAGGGTTCAAAGTTGAAAGTTTTCCAAACTTTGCAATTCTTAGTCCGGGTTCATGTCGATTTTTTTCATTGCTTGCTGTGCTGTGTTCTTCCAACGTTGCTTGTTGTTGCATATTTCTGTCTTCTAGATTTTTTGTCAGGGATTCAAGCACTTTCACATTTTTGTAAATTTTATAAATTCAGATCAAAAATTTATGTAACTTATTCTGAATTTATATCATACACAGCCATCTACCGTTCAAAGATAAAGTTATGGTTGGCTACCTCTACCCACACGGGTTTATTCTGTACGTGAATTTTTATTACTAACTTTAAACTGAAAACTCTGAATTCGTTAAACGCTAAAAGATAGGTAAATATTTTGTCGTGTTTAGTTATAATAATTTCTTTCAACTTTCTGTGCATTTACTTAAAACTGTAGTATTGTCTATGCTTTTGTCACAGTATGTACACTGCTGGCCATTATAATTGCTACACTATGAAGGCGGTGCCCAACCAACGCGAAATTCGCATGGAAAGTGCTACATGCTGGGATATGTAGACGATTAGTATTTCAATGCATGTTCGCAAAGGAGGTAGGAATAACGCTACCAAGAGTCTGTGAAAAAGGGAAGATCTTTATTACTCTTTCTCGTAAAGCGGGTTCTCATGCGAAAATCTCATTGGCTGCTTGTGTAAAGGTCTTGTAGTGTCTCATGTAAGAAGGAAGCACGCCTACAGAATGTGTCAGATTTTGATTGCGGTAGAATCGTAGCCTGCAGGAACTGTGGTTTAATGTTCCGCGTTATTGTTGCTTGCATTGATCGAGATCCCATGATTGTCTTGAGAATATGGAATCGCTGAGCCCAAGAAAGCCATACAGAATGCCGTACGTGACCTCAGCGACCACCAGTCATCAACACTCGAGAGGACAGACATGGCCACACGGCCTTGCTGGATCGTACAGACACACTGAGTTAGGAACTTGAGTTGGTTTCAGGACAATGTGTCTTCATGGACAGTGCGACGACGTCTGCAGTACCACGTATTGTTAGCACGGCGACCGTTGCTGCAACTTCTCTTGACGTTGCAACACAGACAGGCACGCCTACAATGGTGCGTTCAACAACGAGCATGGACTTAGGAGTGGTGTCACACCGTCTTTTGAGACAAATCCCGGTTCTGTGTGCAGCATTTTGATGGCCGTATCCGTGTCTGGAGGCACCAAGGGGAACGAATACTGTCAGCTTGCACTCGCCATTGCTATACGAGCCCAGCGACTGGAGTGATGATATGGGGTTCCATTGGGTACGCAATCACCTCTTGCTCATGTAGCCGGTAATTTGGACAATCACCAATATATGTATATTGTGTTAAGGTCCCTGGCTGTGCCCAATCTTCCAGGCCTCTATCCAGCTATATTTCAACAGGACAATGCACGACCGCGTGTTGCCCATGCTGTCCTGATCATCCTTGATACACAGGGTGTTCAACTGTTGCCTCGGCTAGCACGTTCGCCAGATCTATCATCAATCGGGAACGTTTAATCAATGGTTGTTGAGAGGCTAGCACCACTCGCCAGCCAGTATTATAGATGAGCTCTGACATAGAGTTGAAGCCGCATGGACTGCTGTACCCCTACCTGCCATCTTAGCTCCGTTCGACTCGATGTCTAGCCGGATTAGAGCTGTTACTGTTGTCAGAGACGGCTTCTTTGGGTACTGATTTCTGAACACTCTGTACTTTAAAATTACTTGCAACTTCAGTGATGTCTTCCTACCACCATGCGGTATGCCTACAATAAATATGATTCTTCTATTCACTTTCCTTCATGGTGTAGCAATTTTAATGGCCAGCAGTGTATATAAGAAAAATTGGTTAAGATTATAAACAAACTAACAGTATGACAAACCAAAAACGATAACATGTATTTGAAAAATAAACGTACAAATTACTATACATTAATCGTTACGTAGTAATTACTAAATATTAACAGTTACGTAGTAATTACTAAACATTAATTGTTAAGTAATAATTACTGAATATTAGCAGTTACGTAGTAATTACTAAACATTAATTGTTAAGCAGTAATTACCATACATTCATTGTTACGGAGTAATTACTATAAATTAATTGTTACGAAGTAATTTCTACACATTAATTGTTACGTAGTAATTACTATACATTAATTGTTACGTATAGGTTAGTAATTGCTGTACATTAATTGTTACGTATAGATTAGTAACTACTATACGTTAGTCGTTATATATAGGCTTGTAATTACTACATATTAATTGTTACGTATAGGCTAGTAATTACTATACATTAATTTGTTACGTATAGGCTAACAATTACTATACAAGTAGGTTACTTCTGTTATAAAATTTAGGATCAGAATAAATAAAAGGAATATTTTAAATTTCGGAAAAAAAGACACCAGACGATATGACGAAAATATTCTGAGAAAGAAGACAGATTGATATTGCAGTATTCAAACTATGCTTGTTTAAAAAGACAAATAAACAAGGTTTTGAAAAGTTCAATGACCTCCAACATCGAGTCTAAAAATTAGCGGGGGTCGCAGAAAGGGCATTATCAAAGGAGTCGTTAGGGAAATATTCGAGAAAATTCCGAAAACAGTCATTGCGGCGCGCCATGTAATCAGCGAAATAGACTAGAAGGTTATTCATCAGGGACACAATGTCTGTTAAATCAGTTCGCTGATTTTGTTCTATTGATGTTCAAAAATGTGGATTATCTTCGATTCATTTGCTGTTGCACGCAATTTGCTTTTACATTTATGCCCTTTTTTCGAGTACTCCGCTTTTTCCTTTCATTTCTTCGAATTCTCACCTTTTTCTTATTTTTTTTCATTCTCAAAAAGAAATTTCCTTCATTGAAGAGGCACATTTAGGGCGACATTAAATAAAGTAAACTTACTCGGACACCTTTGCAATTTCTTGATGGGAGTAAAGCTTGTTTTCCTCTGGAAGAGGGAGAAAAAGTGATCATGTCCCAGGTTGCGATCGAACAAGCGCCTTAATGATTACTGTATAAGGATGACCTCGGCAGTTTAACCTTTTCGATGGCACTGACGTCTTGGCGTGCCAGGAACAAATTGTTCGCAACAAGCTACTTGGGTGCCTGCACGTCGGGGAGACGTGTATTTAGTGAACGAATCGGTTATTATTACGGTCTTTCAAAAATGAACGAGAGACACAACTTGATCTTTTATAGTGAATGTTCGGTCAGTGGCGTAGTCGCCGTCGTTCACTAAAATGCCTGTAAACTTCTTTACTACGTTCCCATAATCAATGAGTGAACGGATCCCTGTGTATATCAGTCGTGATATAGTCAACAACAAAATAACCCATTTGTTTATCTATCACATTTTGTTTGTGACGCAGTTGATTAGTAAATAATTCAGTTAATCAGTCCATTCACACTTATTTCGGTTAATAATTCAGTTAATAATTTCCAAAATGAAATAGGCGAAGGGCGATTTTCTTTCGTGAGGCTCTCACGTTACCATATTTCCTTCACCACATAGGTACCCTGTGGCCCTGCGGTGGCTGGCCAGTGTGGTGCTGCGTTCGCCTAGTGCGCCGTTAACTCGGGTTCGACTCTCAACAGTGTACAAAGAACGCTTACTCAGAGATCTCATAAAAAGATCGCACTGCTCACTGTAGTCCGGGGTTTGGTTCCCTAGGCCATAAGAGGTTCGGATTCCTCGGAAAACAGTAGGTCCCGGCGCAGCATGACCATTGTAGTCTTTGAGCCGTAAAACCACAAAACAAACAAACAAACAAACATGAGTACCTGTCAGTACTAGATCTGTGTTTTAATTTGCAATGTACATGCGTAGTCGGGGTATTTTTTTTGCATTATTTATTTTGTACAGATATTTATATAGGATGCGTTATTTTATTTAAACTTGTAATGGTAATGGCTCTAATATATTTTAATGATAATAATAATTAGCTATTTTACTGCGGGAAAGCTATAGAATGAATGGTTAGTGCAACGCGTGCTTGTTTCCTTTGTCTCACCTCTGCGCAGGATTTGTTTCAATTCACCGGTATACTAGAGCAGTGGTTCGTTTCAAATCTTTTTCAAGTCACGAATCCCTTTCATAGTAGCCAAGTAATATACGACCTCCTTTTATAGTAACCAAAAGGTCTGCGATACCCTCTGCCCACCGCCGCCACATTTGCATAATGGACGCATTTTTTTTACAGAGTAAAGAAAACACATTAAATACAAAATTACACTATATTAACTATACATATTACATTAATTATGTACACTATATGAATTATATATTACATTTGATATATATATATATATTATAGATATAAAGTTAACAACGATTAGTAGAATATTGCAATGTGTGTAGCATGAATCTCATTTCACAATTTTACTGGTATCTGATATTTGTTAAAGAAAAGCCTTATATTTTTTATTAATAAATACATTTCTTCGAATTTGGCTACCCACAGGAATTTTTTCGGTACCCCCCAGAGAGGGGTCGCGACCTATGATTTGAGTACCATTGCACTAGAGCCCCGAATGAATAATTTTTTAGTGTTTATTCAATTTCCGTAAGTTATTTATTAAAAATGATAGGCGTTTGACTATTTAGTCATTCAACTTCGAGCTTTCCAATATTTGCTAACAATACCTTGAGAAGTTTTTAATGAGCTGCACACTTTAAGATGATACGATGTCATTGGATGGCTGCTGTTGCATAGCTTGCAATCAGGGTTTTCAGCCAGGCCAAAGCTGAACGAGTATGCATGCCTGCAGACAGTCGTGTCCAGTTAACATGTGAAATTTTGCCACGGCTGCAGTTCTGGGAGTATTCAGAATAAATGATTTTCGTAAGTTAATGATACATTTTCGCAAGTTAATGATAAATTTTCGCAAGTTAATGATACATTTTCGTAAGTTAATGATACATTTTCGTAAGTTAATGATACATTTTCGTGTTAATGATAAATTTTCGTAAGTTAATGATAAATTTTCGTAAGTTATGAATTTGAAATTAGTTGGTGGTTATTTAAGATCGTAATTATAGCCCCAAAAGTGGCCATTGCCATGCCCGTATCCAGAGAGGGGATCTCAGAGACCAGTCCTCCGAAACCAAATTTTTAATGTGACTTGGCTATTGATTGATATTGAATTTGAATTGAATTGATATTGAATTTGAATTGAATTGATATTGAATTTGAATTGAATTGATATTGAATTTGAATTGAATTGATATTGAATTTGAATTGAATTGATATTGAATTGATATTGAATGCTGCGATTGCATCAATACATGATGTAAAAATTTTTGAACGCCCTAAAAATTAAATCCTGGTTAAGGCCCTGGTTACTACGATGCTAAATTAATAAATATTGTTATTTAATTAATTAATACTTAATGTTGAATTAATATTAACGAAAAAGGAGTAGTTATTTACGATGCACATTGCAAACATATGTAATTAAAAGGCAAGATTTTCTTGCCAGAAAGGCAAATAGCAATAAGCGTTGGCGTCCATAAAATATTAACGAAAACAGGAGCTATTTTGCTCCAGAGGCAATATTTTTTATTCAAGAGTTCAACAAGAGTAAAAACTATTTACAACTACAAGCGCAGCTCGCTGCTTAACGGAAATTAAATCTGTAGTCACGAACTTAAAGAGAACCACAAATCAATAATGAACACTGCTGTTTGGTGTTATGCAGTTAAAATGTGCTAGTAAGCAGCAGTTCGCGATGGAGACTTGTATTTAGCTGGGGACGCCAAATGACGGTGAATATAAAACAATGATTTTATTTTGTTTAGGCACACATCGCCACGACATAACGTCCTTCATGAAATTATTAAAAAAAATCTATGAAATCTAAAATCTACTTAAGAATTGGGAAGCAATTTTTTGTAAATTTTTCTTGCGCATTTAAAGAGAACGAGTGACCGCGTTAAAAAAAAAGAATCACTTCTTTGACCGAGATTAAATGTAACCAATCACCAAAGTGACGAACTTCCCACATTCTTAGAAACTATGGTCTTCAAACTAACCCACATCATATTGACCGCCCGGTCGATATGCTTCTCACAGCCAAAGACAGGGACGGCTTAAGGGACGGGAGACCCGGGCGGCCGCTCTGGGCCCCGTTTGGACGAGGGCGCCAAACTGAAGTCTGTTTGTTTGTTTTTTGGTTTTACGGCTCAAAGACTACAGTGGTCATGCTGCGCCGGGACCTACAGTTTTCCGAGGAATCCGAACCTCTTAAGGCCTGGGGAACCAAACCCCGGACTACAGTGAGCAGTGCGATCTTTTATGAGATCTCTGAGTAAGCGTTCTTTTTGCACTGCTGGGAGTCGAACCCGGATTAGCCGCGCAATAGGAGAACGCGTTACCACACTGCGCCACCGCAGGGCCCAAACTGAAGTCGATTTCAACTTTTCTTTTAATTGATCCAACGGTAGAAAATCTCTCTAAAAAGGGAAGAAAATTTTAGAGACATCTTTAGAGAAATTCTTTCAGAGACTTTTGGCCACTTTTATAGGGTATATGGCTCACTGTGCATCTGTGAAAATCTCCCGTTTTCGCCGGAGGATTTTGTTTGGCTTTTTTATGGCGCAAGAGCATCTGGGCTATACTGCGCCAAAGGAGGAGACAGCGCCAAAAAGCAATCCGTGCCAGGTTGCCAGGATTCAAAACCACCCTCGAGCCGCTCCTAAATAAAGGGCTAATGGTCAGAGAATTGAGATTGTATTCGAAGGCCGCTTGCTGAAATCTAGGCTGCAACATGGTCTGTTTCTTTTCTAGAATTATATGTAAAGGCTCTAGTTTGAGCCAAAAATCGTGAATAAGTTCAAATAGTTTCAACTGTTCTCTCTTTTTCATGCTTTCGTTTTCTTGTATAATTTTTTTTTTATTTTTGTCTCCTCCACATTCCCACCATCCCTTTCATTCATTTCCAATTTATTTCTATTTTTTTCCTCACCAACTCATTTTATCCATTTCTTATTCCTCATTATTTTATTTTTCTATCTTCGTTCTGTTTTCCCTATATCTTTTACGTGTTCCAGCAGTATATCTTTTAATAACAAAAAGTAGATTTTAGTCACTCGGGAACCCCTAAAACTATCTATTCCTTTGTAAGCAATGGACGAGAGCCTGCCATTTTATAGAAGAGTGATTGTTTGAAATTTAAGAGCTCGGAATGAAAATGGCAAGAAAAGATGGCGAACGCGAATATCCTTTCAGTGGAGGAATCTATTTTCAACGAAAAGATGACTTCAATCTCCATATAAGTATGATCAGATAGGTTTCAGAAATGAAATTTGATCATGAAAGTCTGAAATTCATCTTCGTTTTTACTTAAAATTCAAAATGATAAAGTTAACATACATATTTAATATTGTATACATACTTAACTGACATATGATATATCCAGTCTTGAAATCCTTGTTATTCATTGTTATTTATGTAATTAACCTACTGATTGCAAATAAATGTCTGTTGTTTGTTTGTTGACGCATTTTTTTCCGATTCCTCTTTGCATGTGGGAGGGTATAAAGGGAGATAAACCTGGGGGGGGGGGCATGGCCTTCATCAGATGTTGCAGTTTTTCTCATTGCTGCTCTGGAAAGATATACATTTAGTGATAGTACACATACTTTGTACTTACTTTTCTTGTTTTCCACCATTTGCTTAAATAGAGTTTGATTTGATTGGATTTGGTTTAATACGCTTAAATCACTGAACGTAAGTCGAACTATTTGAGAATGTGTGTAGGATACTTGCATTATTCAAGTAACTAGATCATGATCCCATATTTAAAAGGTCACTTGAGTTTTACGGTGCTTATGATGACCTTATTGTTACAAGATTACAAGATGATATTATTGATTTATTACAAGATGATGGCATTTATCTGGCCTGCAAAGGGTTGAGACCCAAGAGACCACCGAAGACCTAGAAAACGTCCTCAAACTAGATGGGTGGATGAAATAAGAAAACAGGTTGGGGTGACGTGGAAGCGAATTGCTCAGGATAGACTTGTGTGGAAAGCATTTGGAGAGACCTTCATCCAGCAGTGGATAGATAATGGTTGAATATGATGATGATGATGGCATTTATCCATTAAAAGACCAAACCATTGATCTATTACAAGATGATATTTTTGATTTATTACAAGATGATGGCATTTATCTATCAAAAGACCAAACCATTGATTTATTACAAGATGATATTATTGATTTATTACAAGATGATGATATTGATTTATTACAAGATGATGATATTGATTTATTACAAGATGATGATATTATTGATTTATTACAAGATGATGATATTATTGATTTATTACAAGATGATGAAATTTATCTATTAAAAGAACAAACCATTGATCCATTAAAATATGATATTATTGATTTATTACAAGATGATGTAATTTATCTATTAAAAGACGAAACTATTGATCTAATACACGATATTATTAATCTATTCCAATATGGAACTTTTTGACATTATTAATCTATTGCAAGATGACACCTTTTAACATTATTAAATCTAGTTAACAAGTCTTTAATTGTTTGGACGTGCTTTAGTCGCGTTTCTCGCAGATAATTGGAATTTTACCGAAATTTAGTGAAATGATATATCAGTTTAAAAGGTAAATTTCCACTTGTCTCATATTTATTAATCTATTTTATCTTTTTTATTTTCTTATAAAAATAAAGGACAAATATAGTATTTTCTTAATAATTTTAACATCACATTTGTTACTTATTTATAATAAAATTTAATTTAGAAATTTATGTTGTTGATATAAGGTAATACGATAAAATGTGCAAGTCAACGTAAAGCGCGTAAAATACTTTTTATTGTATTTATGTGTTTAATAAAAATTATTTTATCTGCTTTAATCGATTTATCATCAATATATGTCTCTCTTTATTTTTGTGATATAAAGGTAGTTTTTAAAAACCAATGCTTATTTACTAATTTAATGAAGTGCTACGTACCTAACTATTGTGTTTTTATATATATATGTAACTACTTTTAGTGTGGTGATACAAATCCAACTACGCTTCATATTCTATGTAGTAAAATGAAAAAAGTATCGTTATATACGAAATTAAGAGGCATATAACATTGTATATGCCATATACTCGTAAAATAGTCAAAATAGAAAATAATTTCTCTTGTATTTAATCAATTAATTAACAATGGAATTTATAATATTTTTATCTAGGCAGTTTAAAGTGGTGTTTCCAAACCGCACGGCTGCTACTGCTATAAGGACCCGGCATCAATTATGCCAGGCCCCGAGAGATTCTCCTGAAATTTGTCATTTATTTTTCTTAGAATTTTTAGTGAATAAATTGTTTTATCGTAGAGATATTTTGAGGGGAATAATATTTGCGAATGCGCCGTAAGTTCGGAGCCAGAACACATAAATAACATTCGTACAGCAGATACCAGTGATAAAGCAGTGTATTTTTAAATATGCAAGTATTCATGAACGTTCGGGAACTTTAGAAATAGAAATCTTTTAGCCTTCGAGAAAGAGTATAATACCCTTTATGACCGGTCATAAAAAGTAACTGAAAGCCGATATAATAATATACGGTGTATTTTTTAAGAACAGGATACACCGCACAATAATTTACGGTGTATCCTTTTAAGTACAGGATACACCGTACAATAATTTACGGTGTATCCTTTTAAGAACAGGATACACAGTACAATAATATACGGTGCATCCTTTTAAGAACAGAATACCCCGTACAATAATGCACGGTGTATCCTTTTAAGAACAGGATACACCGCACAATAATATACGGTGTATCCTTTTAAGAACAGGATACACCGCACAATAATATACGGTGTATCCTTTTAAGTACAGGATACACCGTGCAATAATATACGGTGTATCCTTTTAAGAACAGAATACACCGTACAATAATGAACGGTGTATCCTTTTAAGAACAGGATACACGGTACAATAATGCACGGTGTATTCTGTTCTTAAAACTGAACGAAATAACACCCACGTTGCAAATGCCAACGACCAAACAGCAAAGAAGCGTGAAGTGTGTGTATTAATGGAAAGGGAGTATTGGTACTCTTTACGATTGTCCCATAATTAATGATTCATACTTATAGTTTGGTGCGTGAATTTTAAGAAATAGAAAGGTGTTTCTACGAGAAAATTTGTTGGGATCGGGCCTTCGTTTTAGAAAAAAATTATTTACCGGGATGTGGCCTCCTAAACGCTAAGAAACACTAGTTTAGAGGACCTTGTAGCGTTCCCAATATTTTGTTAGCATAAAAGTATGACTTTTTATATAGTTCCTTTATTTAATTTTTAAGTTAAGTTTTTAAAATTTAAGTCACAAAGTTTTAAAAAAAATAAAGCTTGTGCATTTATTTATATAAATCGAACCCTACGCAGATTAAATTAAAAAACAATTTTAATAAATTTTTTTTTTTTTTTGGCGTAGTGATACTGGCGCCGATGTTATGGCGTGGTTAGATGTTGAAACGTTCGAAAGAAAAGAAATGTTTTTGCGTTCGGTGGGTCCCGAACCCATTACCTTCCTCTTGCCGGGCGGAAGCTCTGCCATCTGAGCTACAAATAACAACACTGAATCTCTTAACGTATTTAAAGACTATTTACTGAAACCGGAGTTAGAAGCGATTAAGCGTTGTCGTTCGTAGCTCAGATGGTAGAGCCTCCGCCCGGCAAGTGGAAGGTCGTGGGTTCAAGTCCCACAGAACGCAAAAAACAGTTCATTTCTTTCGAACGTTTCACCATCTAACCATGCCATATCATGGCGCTGGTATCACTACGCCAAAAAACACGTTGATTAAAATAATTGTTGTTTAAAGCTTTTAAACTTTGTTATTTTTTTAAAACTGAGATATTATGCTGCTCGAATTGTTCTTGATGAGTTTTTTTCCTATCAATTACTAATATAACATAGAGATAAATAACATAAGGTGAATAATAAAAGAAAGATATAATAAGTATATAAGCCTGTAAAAGCAAAAAGTAGCATGGTCGTAACACTCTTGACTAACATACAACTAAGCTGGTTTGAATCTAATAAGTATACAGCTCTTGTTGGATTATTTTTGCAGATCTGTAGTCTTGGGTTTAGTTTCTCAGATGAAGGAGGTTCGGATTCGTAGGTAAACTACAGGTACTGACTTAGCACGAATTTGACCGTCCCTGCACTATAACGTACACACACACTAGGTTCCTAAATTATACCATTCACCATTTTAATTTGGAGTTAGCCTAAATGTTATCAAGCTGTTCATGCTTCTTAAGCCAGGCTTAAAATTAGCGCCTTAAAGTTGGAGTGTGTCCTTGTCTAAGCATAAAATTTTTATGTTCCTTTGCTATACGTATACCCCTAGGACATTTACGCCTTAGTCGCTCGCCTGGGATTGCCAAATGGAGCTAGCCCTCTTATGTATTCGGCGATGTTCATTGTTCATTATCGGTACGTTATAATTGAATTTTGTCCACCGAGTACGCCAGCATACGAAAACGATAAATCTAAACGTTTATTTATATCAATAACATATTTCAAGCAATAAAATCCAGTCCAAAAATAGAAAGAACAGAAGGAATGGCAGACTTGAAAACTTTTCTTACCAGATTCAACAAATATCGCTAGGATTTCGTCACCAGCGTTCGATTGTTTATCCAAGAAAAGCCTTCTGAGCATGCGCGGCATTTCCAGCTGACCAATCAGACGCCGCTCTGATGGAGAAGCTGTAAGAAACCTCCGGTCTGGTTATTCACAATACGGTTAGTTAGTCTGGCGAAAGACTTCGTTTTTAGTCGGTGCCTTCTTCAACTAGGGTCCAGTTTTTGAACCTAGGGTTAGGTTTTTGTTTTCTTTTACGTAGGTGCTTTAGCGACTGTCTTTTAGTTGGCAAACTTACCGCTTCCCACTCATCCAAACTTACAAGAAGTTGCGATACTTTTACCGAAACCACAAACACAATCTCTGAGAATTGAAAACAACTTTAGATAGTCAAAACAAGTCGTAGAATATATGCCGAACAAAATCATCTTGGCGCGCAAGATGACGCCAGAATTTTTCATAACTTGAAAGAGCTGGATTTTAACTTAAAAACTTTACAGTGCCTAAGACGCCTTATGAAGTGAAGACGCTAGAGTAATTTTGTAAACAAGCTGTCGCCGACGAGAACATTACAGAGATGGATAATGCTATGCCAAGAAGTATCAAGACAGGAATAGGAAATTACGCTGGTGATATTTTTATATGAAAGTTGGTGCTATTATTGAGGATCTATCGTGTCCCGAATGCGATGTGTGTTTCATTTGAAAACATGTTCATTTTATTTTTGCGCTATTACGTTGCCACTCTTTGGAACCAATGAAGACCCTAAAGGTTTTTGAGTGGGATTGTTTCTTCTTATTTTAGCGAATTTTTGAGAGAAAGAAGCCGTTGAAATGGATTTGTTTCGGACGTATGATTGATGGAAACATTATCTGAAGCCGTTCGGCAATAAACACAGGGTGAGTTATACATCAATCTTCCTAATTCTGTTAATGGTATTAAAGGGCAGAAGCGCGTTTAAAAATAAGCTTAATCGAAGGTAAGCTTGCCAATCCAGAAATATATTTAGTATAATAAAGCAATCTCCATTTATTACAAAACCCACTTTTATGTAATTGACGGAGAACTTATAAATTTCATTTATTAAGTTGAATTTCGCCATTAAATTTCCTAGCTACATTAGTCTGTATTTTCCACTACACGTATTAAACGCTAAATTTATTTTATTTAATGATTATTAAAACTTTAAACAAAATAGTTTTTACAATTTTATTTTTTTATATTTATTTTATGCATATCCTAATATTTTCGCAGAATAAAAAAATCCGAGAGTAGACTAATCACAGATGGTCACTAACAAAAGGGAACAATATTTTTATCGAAATGACAATTTTTAATAATTGCCATAATGTTTGCTACGTATATATTATTTTAAAATAAACATAATCTGACCGATATTATTTGAAATGTGTAAATATAATCGGAAATATGAGTAAATTAAAATAAGGCATAATATATAAAAGAGAGTGCCATTTCGAAGCACATATCTTCATATATTAAATTTTACACAATAATAATTGTTTGTTGAATATTTGGGCATATGTTCACAAACTACAATCGAAAATGCCTTTTCTCGCTTGATATAATGTTTTCGTTAAATTTGTAGAATATTATTTTTTAAAATTAAACACGCTTGGTTCATTTTAATTTTATTTTATCTATGCTATATATATATATATATATTACTGACAGGTTACTGGCCTGGCCGGTTCCACACACCGTCTCATATGTTCAGCGTGTGAGTCTCCTTCCGGTTATATACCAGCGTCTATATTGGATCAGTATAGGATATAAAAAAGTAAAAAAACAGCAAAAAAGGGATAAAAAAAAGTGTATATATATTAACTGTTATTTTTGTAAATAAAAATAATAGTTTTTCACTTTCAAAAGACAAAAAGACAAGGATAATATATATGAGTCAAGTCCGATGAGAGATAACTGTGATGTGTCAGCTATCCCTCATTATTCTCTTATGAATATAATTATTTTTGGAGGCAAAATTTAAAATTGCGGAAAGAAATTTACATCCAAAAGTCAAAGTAAAACCAAAAGAATTTTAACTTTTTTTTATGTGTCAATGAATTTCTTTTCTAGAACTCTATACTTTACGTCCAAAATAATTATATATTTAAGAGAAAAATTGGGGAAGTCCGTTTCAGAGTTCTAATCGTAGTTTGTAAAAATGGCGATATTGTGCGAGATCTCAACTAGCTTTATATTTAGTATGAAAAGTACAAAATAAGTAGGCTGGGTTAAAGTTTTTATTCACATTGCTTCACGTGATAAAGTAACATGTAATGAAAGAATTTTTTCTGTGTTGGATATTTTTGCAAATGATTTAAAATATTTATTAGTATTTAATTATATAGTTTTTCTTGTATAGTAACTTTAATTTATTAAATATATTTAAACTAGGGGTTTAAAGTACATGTGAGTATGGGTATATAAATTTCAAATAGTTATTTTATGTACGAAAGTACTTTCTGATATGATTTAGAAACTCATGTAAAGTACATTCACGGAATGGAATACAAATAAAATACTAAAAAAATGGTTATTTAATAAAAAATATTGTTTAATAGTAAAAAACTGCACACTTTTGAATGAAACTCAACGCACGAATTAGACAATGAATATTTTATACATAATGTGAATTAACATATAATTAAAATTGTAATAAATAAATGTATATTTAAATACATAATTATAACTGCAATCTGTCAATATTTAAAATGAAGTGCCCTTGAAATAAAATTACTGTATCAAAAAAGTGTGAATATGGAATGAAAGATATGGAATCGCGCTGTATTAAAATGAATAAATTAATATATAAAATAAAATATAATTGCAATTAATTAATTACTCATATATATATTTGTATATATAATAATAATCATCGTCATCATATTCAACCATTATCTGTCCATCTATTGCTGGATGACGGTTTCTCCAAATGCTTTCCACACAAGTATATCCTGAGCAATTCGTTCCACGTCACCCCAACCTGTTTTCTTATTTCATCCACTCATCTGGTTTGAGGACGTCTTCTAAGTCTTCAGTGGTCTCTTGGAATCCAGTTGAGAATTTACAGTTGTCCATTGTTGATCAGTTCTTCTTGCGATATGCCCAGCTCATCACCATTTCAACCTTATACTTTAACAATGATATCCTCTACTCTAGTTTACTCTCTCACCCAAGTGTTCCTTTTTCGATCTCTCCTAGTTATTCCAAGCACTCACCTCTCCATACTCTTTTGAGTTGTCTGTAACTTCCGTATTGATGAAATTGTTAGACTCCATATCTCTGATCCATAAGAGAGAACTGTCAGTATACACTGGTTGAAGATCTTTCTTCTTTTTAGACACAAAAATAATTTTCCCTTCAGGATAAAACTGTTTATTCCGAATGCACTTTAGCAAGGTTTAATACATCTGATGAGTTCTTTCACAACGTTGCCCTCCATTGAGATCAGTTGGCCAAGGTAAATATATGAATCAGAAATTTCTAGTTTAATGTTGTCAACTTGTATTTTTGTTTTCTCTAAGAAATTATTGAACACGATTATAGTTTTTATGTAGGTTCATTTTGAGTCAAACTTTTCCACTTCTAGTTGAGAGCTCCTGTACCATATCTTTGAGTTCTGATGGGTCCGTTGAAAAAAAATGTCATCAGCAAACCGCAGATGATTTAAATATTCATAATTTATCTTTATTCCTTTGTTATTTCAATTTATAAGCTGAAAAATTATCTATAAAGCTGAAGTAAAAGTTTTAGAGAAATGTTATCTCCCTGTCTCACACCTTTACCAATATATATATATATATAATACTATGGGAATACAATACGATTTTAAAATACGTGGCAATCAAACAAAATGAGGCACGCCTAAGGGAATTAAATCTCCCTAATAACGAATTTTTCTAAGCACACACACACCTGTGTCTGGTTTCCTCATACAGTGCGAAGCTGCTAGAATAGGAGTAGGCCCCAATTGTCCTTGAATACACTGTATTGTTTGAATAGTATTATTTGTCGCGCTTTTTTGCTCGGTTGATTACCAGAAATCCAGACCTTGCAAATTTCCCACAGGGGTGCTAACACTTTTATGATGAATCAACACCGCCATTTGTTGTGCAGCAGGATGTTAGAAATTTTTCTACAAAAGCATGAATGTGTATGGAAGAAGCATTAAATACGTTTTCATTTTAAGGTGAGGTCTCTTCAATTCATATTTTTATACGCATGCGTATTTCATGCATAAAAACATCTATTTTTGAATGGTTGAATGTCATTTATGAGAAACAGTCGTTAACTGAAAAACGGGATTTAATTATGGTATTATATTGCCCTGCCCTGGTCCATGAATACATCTTTTCTACATAGCGAATTTTATATATATTGATTTTGTCGATTTTTAAAGGCGTTACAAAAAAGTTAATTTATTTCCTGTACAAATATATTTCAAATGCATGAAAGCATGTGATTTATTAAGTCTTCTTAATCTGAGAATATCCGGACTATCCAAAGCCATCAACTTTGAAAATTATTGTTATGAGAATAATCTTGCAAATATTATTGCTCTTATGCACGGAATACTTCGTGCAACTTCCCATAATGATTTTAGAGCGTCGGACACTGTGCTTTATTCTAGCTAAATATAAAGACAAAACGCTAATATATTTCCCTCTCGATGATCAAAGCAAGACATTAAAGCCCAGGGTTCGCAAATAGATATTTTTTCAGTTATTTTATTCTTTTCCTCCCGGAGAAGTTAACTGGCTAGCAAATTGGGAAGCCCCTTAACCCTCTGCTTTTCCGCACTGTCCGGATATCAGCAGCAAAAACTACCCTCAAGGGGCAGATAGCTAGAGCAGCATTTTTTCTCTACTTGAAATTTTGCAACTCGATCTTCAAGTCAAAACAAATACAAGATAAACATAATAGCACTTAGCCGTGATAACGATCCATTTGGGGATCTTACGCCTTAATCGGTATTTCTGTGAAAATTTTGCTTAATTTCTTTTTTTTTTTTTAAATTTTCAATCGAAGGATTTTCTGAAAATTTTATCCATTCGCCAAGACCATGAATCCTTAATCTTTTTTGCAGTCAATCCAATCCCGTATCTAGAGGGAGGGGGATCTCAGGGGACGCGCATCTCCGAGACTAAATTTGTAATAGGACTGCAAAAATGTGAATATGTATTAACTTGTATCCATTTTATATAAATCGAACACTACGCAGATTAAATCAAACAACAATGTCAATCAATCAACGTTTATTGGCGTAGTGATACCAACGCCGATGGTATGGCGTGATTAGATGGTGAAACGTTCGAAAGAAAATAAATATTTCTGCCTTCGGTGGGACCTGAACCCACGACCTTCCACTTGCCGGGCGGAGGCTCTACCCACTGAGCTACGAAGGACAATATATAATCTCTTTACGAACGTATATATATTGTTGCCAGTTATTTCGCAGAATGGTGTAGTACATAGACTACTATTTAAACCAAATTGCAAAGAGACTGGTATTAAATTGATCGAAATGCACGTTGCAGCATATGTATTTATTTTATATAAATCGAACACTACGCAGATTAAATCAAACAACAATGTCAATCCATCAACGTTTATTGGCGTAGTGATACCAACGCCGATGGTATGGCGTGATTAGGTGGTGAAACGTTCACTTGGTGGTTCGTTGGGTAGAGCCTCCGCCCGGCAAGTGGAAGGTCGTGGGTTCAGGTCCCACCGAACGCAGAAATATTTATTTTCTTTCAAACGTTTCACCATCTAATCACGCCATGACATCGGCGCTGATATCACTACGCCAATAAACGTTGATTGATTGACATTGTTGTTTGATGTATTAACTTGTCAAACTTATAAAAAGAGGAGAAAAAGAAACCCTCTCAAACCTTGAATAATTATGAAAATTCTGACCACAAGATCTCGTTACGTAAACCACTAATTTGAGAGTATTTTAAAATAAAAAAACATAGAAATAGTTTACTTTAAACAGGGCACATTATATAAAATTAAATTTTTATAGCAAAGTTAGAGAAAAAGTTTACAATGACGTCTGAAGGAAAATTGGTATTTTCTCATTTAGTTTTGCAGGATATATTTATATTTCTTTTTCACAATAAAGGTGACATATATATATATTCGTTATTTTGAAAATTTTTTGAATCCCCCGGAATTAAAACCTGGCTACGGCACTGCGTCACTCCCTTAAGGATTTTTAGACTTTTTAGTCGCCCTTTTCGATTTTGTTAAGTGGTGTAAGAAAGAGAGGGGGTCAGGGGGCTCAAGGCCCCCATTTCATATCAAAACACACTATTGTTTTCTAAAGCTGCCTCATATAATATTCTTTAAAGCTCCTTTTATCCACACCCCCATATCTACTTAAGCCCAACGATTCTTGGATTGTTACGCACATTTTATTATAAATTTTATTATATTATTATTTTATTATATTATCATTTTATTATATTATTACATTAGTATTACATTATTATAATAATAGGGGAATAAAAAAGAAGCTTACTTGACTTTTAGCGGGTTTCAATAGATATTGAACCCGTTATCGCAACTGTCCGCTTTCCTGCCTGCTTGTCCGTCCGCAATACAAAGGGTAAGGTAAATGCAATAACGATGGCTATTGTTAACGTTGAAAACCTACAGAGTTACTTGAGAATTAGAGAGTTGTGAATTAGAGAGTTGCGGATTAGACAGTTTAGAATTAGAGAGTTGCGAATTAGAGAGCTGCGGATTAGAGAGTTACGGATTAAAAAGTTACGGATTAGAAAGTTGCGGATTAGAGTTGCGAATTAGAGAGTTGCGGATTAAAGAGTTGCGAATTAGAGAGTTGCGGATTAGAGAGTTGCGAATTAATGTTAATTGAAACCCGCTAAATTTAAATATCGAACTTTGACGATTTTCCTTCACTTAATTGTTTAGTTTATATACTTTAATATCTATTATTTTTATTACATATATCGAATCAAATGCGTAACAATAAGACTTTTTTAAGTCAGGAAAATTGATTCACACTTTTAGTGAGACGGCTGTGGTTGTTCACTCTTGGAAAGGCAAGCTACGTTGGGTTCACGATTAACAAGATTTAGCCTTTCGCCATGGAATTCTACATCTAATTTATTTCCTTATTTCGTTACGATGGAAATAACATTGTTGTGAAATCAGATTCAACCATAGAAAAGCTCGGGAATGTAAGCAGAGTGGAAGTACCATTTCAAAAAGTTTTCAATATTTTTGCATACCATTTTCATAAATCCAAACGCGACTTGAAGTCGCATTTTTAAAAGGCAAACATGAAAATATTAATAATAACTTGCTATTAATAATAATTAAATTAATAAAATTTAATTAATATCAAAAATTATTAATAATAACATGAAAATACAAATTTTAAGGTGAAAATAATATTTGACTTAATGTTTCAAGATAGTACGTTATTTTTTCCCTTCTCAGGATTAACACGTTTGCCAAATAATGGTTAACATACAGAGCCTTAGGGGTGAGTTTCTTGGTGATTTTTTCGTATGGGATTTATTAAACTTAATAATTTTTGACACACATGTTTAGGTTCAATTAGAGCTTTATTTGTATAGGAGATAAAGAGACATCGTCCCTGACCTAGATTCGAACTAGGGTCTCTCCGTTCAAACGGAGCCCCTTAACCGCTAGGCCATCGAGGATCGGAACGAAGCTCCCTTTCTCTTTACTTAAGGTCGTAAGATATTATTACTATAGGTTAGGCGTAGTGGTTAAGGCCCTATGAGCTCAACGGAGAGACCCGAGTTCGAATCTTGGTCGAGGACGATATCTCTTTTTCTCTTATACCAAAAAAGTTCTAGTTGAGCTTAAAGGTGGGTGTCAAAGTTTAATAAATCGCCAAACATTCGTCCTAGAGGCTTTGTGCGTTGACCATTATTTGGCAATTGTGTTATCCCTGAGAAGGGTAATAATATTTTACAACCTTAAATAAGGGTAAAGGGAGTTTCGTCCCTGTCCTCGATGGCTTAGCTGTTAAGGCGCTCCGGGCTCAACGGAAAGGTTCTAGTTCGATTCTGTATCAGAGACGATGTCTCTTTTTCTTTTATACTAAAAAACTTCTAGTTTAGCTCAAATGTGGGCCTCAAAATAATCGTTTAATATTCCAAATGACATTTTTTATGTAAAACGTTCAATTGGGAACGTAAAATGTTCTAAATACTTAAAACGTTCACAGATAACTGTGCAGCCATAACATTAGTGCCTTTTAATTAACTGTTTCCTATTGATTCCTCGAATCCGAATTTTGTACAACTTTGTGTACCCCTGTTTTAGATTTAAAAAAGAGGGTTTAATAATCGTCTATAAAAAGATATGTGTTCTGTATATAAAATTGAAAAATTATATAAAACTTTATAATTAATACGGTAGTTGTTATTGAGGAAAATGATACATTTATATTGTTTCAATCACGCATTAATGAAATGTTTACTGCGGAGTCTCGCTGATAATCGTTTTTAAATGACTCCTAATTAATGGTATCTTTTGAATTAGTTTTCAAAATAGTTTGAATATTACTTTTGGATTAAATTCGTATTATTATTTTAATTCTACTCAGTTTTATATTAATATTTCAAATCTGAATAAATAGCCATGGATAAAGGATATCTATTTTGACAATATTTTGACAACCTATCGCGAACCAAAAAATATATATCAAAATTTTCATTCGTCACAAACGTCCGTACTTTTTTTATTGGTCTTTCACAATGATATCGTTGTAGATGAACAACTTTTTAGGCTGTTATTTATGTTTTTTTTAATTTTTGGCATTTTTTAAACATTTTCTTACAAGAAATATATTCCCAAAGGTGATATACGTATACCGAATGTATTGTCTTTAAAAATATACTGTATATATCGTACTTAAAATATATATAAATAGAAATACAATGGAAATATTTTTATAAATTTCGCATGCGTATTTTACAAAAGTAAATCTTGTTTAATAATAAATTGTTTACTGGTTTTAAGTTTCATCAATATTTGTTTTTTAACTTCTCAGTAATAATTGGTGAAGATGATAATGATGACAGTAAATGAGGTTTATCGAAGAAATTAAACTTCAATTTAACCAATTGTTTTCAAATGCCTGCCTGAAGTAAAGTTGCCAAAAAATATTCTAAAAATCTGTAATATTATTATTTCATTTATTATGTAATTTATTTGTAATTATGTATATTATGTATTATTAATTTATAATAATATATTATGTATTACGCAATTAGTATTTATGTAATTATTTTGAATGAGTTATAAATTTTAAAATGTATTTTGAATAATTTACATAGTCTTCGTTTATCTGTGGATTTATTGAGGAAATATAAAGATAAGGAATTGTACATATAAATTAAATTGAATATATTATACGTATTACATTCAATTGTACTTAATATATTAAATTTAACTGAATATAATAAACTACATTTATATTTATTTAATATTGTAAGTTTTATTTCTCTTAATACTATAAATTTACTTTCTCATTTAATTTATCATATTTAATCAAATAATTACCATATAAAGTTCCATCTTCAAGATAGCTTTGGGTTTTAAATATAAGATTAAAGGTAGCATAAAGAATATTTCTTTTAAATTAAGGACATTCTGTGAAAAACTCAATACAGCATGAAAGCGAAAAAATTAATATAGAAAAAAAGAATATTTAACTAAGAACAAAAACAAATTACGTAAAAAACCCGGTAATGTGGTAAAAGGATTGGAAAAAGAGTTTAGGCATAGCGAAATAAAATATGGGTCATGAAAATATCGAAAGAAATGAAAAATATGGTGTTATAGATATAAATAGAAGGAAAATAAAGTAAGAATAAGCACAAAAGTAAACGTAAAAAAGCACAGAATTTAACTGTAAATGCTATTCTTTCAGCCTTCTTTTTAAAATGCAACTAAAATAAATTATTGAAAACTTTTCACCCGTAGTTTTGTAGTGTATTTCAAAAACACGCTGCTTCAAGTTCTTTCAATATATTTACCCACAGGGACCACAAATAAGAAAGCACGGGGATGAATTCTTTACCTCGGGCCTGGGAATATGCTGCGAAAACAAAGAAAGTCTAAATTCTTCCGATAAAAGGAAAACAACGCAGTAAGAGTATGTGAAAACACAGATGCTCCATAAGAAAAGCATAGGCGGTTAAAAGGCCTTGCGAAATCGACATAGCCACCCATTACATAATCAAGACGCCTGATATCTTAGAGAATCCTTATCCCAATGGTTTTCAGATGGAATAAATGCTAAGGCGTTACTTGCGGCTTACTACACCTGTGGGATAAGGAAAAACTGTTTAACGATGAGTTCGGTTGGATCTAAATAAAATATAGTTTTACGATCAGAGTTTTATTTCTAAACTTATAAATAATTTAATATTCTAATGATATAAAATTTTATGATGAGCATATACAGTTTTACATGGAAATATGATAAAAATGTATACTGTGCAAGTAAAATTATAAAACTGAAAAGAAAAACTCCCTGAAAAATTGGTATCCGTAATATGAAAAAGCTTTGCAAGATGAAGAAAATATGGAGAAAAATGATGTTGTTTTTATTTTAATTAGTCAGATGTAACTGTTAATTAAATAAAAATAATTAAAACTAATTAAAAGAACCAAGCAAGTTAAATGTAAAATACACGGATAAGAGAATTATGTACGACAGTGGGATTTATTTACAAAGCAATATTTTTATTACAAGAAAAAGCTTATATAAGAAATTCCGTGTATTTATTGTACTACCCCAATGTTACTCATAAGCAAATGCATGCATATTTTGTACGTGCGAATCAATATATTACGTACATCGAAAATCTAGTTTTACTTACACATATAATTTTACGACAAAATTCAGTTACACATATTGCTGCGAGAAATTTAATTAAAGCCTTTCCCATCCTATTTTAGTAAAAAAAAATTGTCTAAGAGTAAATATGAAGAAAAAAGACTCCCTAAACTAAGATTTTTACACTTGAGTGATAAATCATCGTCTTCGCCCCTGTTTCTGATCATAAAATTATAAAAATATGAATATCCTATTATCAAGAACTTAGATTTTGTATTAGTTGATGCATGGTTAAAATTATCACATGTTAAAAATTCTCTGCTTTATTCAAATAAAAAAGAAGTAAGAGTAGTCCACGATTCTTAAAAATTTACCCATAATCTTGCTTCAACCTTCTGAAATAACGTTATTATTAATATTAAAATAATAATACATACACTATAGTATTCGGTGTGACAAAATACCGTCAGTTTTGATGAAGCAATGTAATGATGAATGAGAAGGCAAGATACCTGTAATCATCGTCCTTTAATATAACGTTACCTAAATACATCGTGGAAGAAAATCCTCATAAAGAGAGTCATTCATCTTTCTAATTCTCTTCCTTTCAAATATAATAATAATATACAAACATAATAATATAATAATAATACAACAAATTTTTAACTATTCAATCCTCCTCATTTAAAATTTAGTTATCATCACATCAAGCATGTAGAACCTAACTTTGTGCAAGTTGACATGCAATGTATATATTAGGGTTGAATAAACTTACTCAAATGTATTTTATTGTAAAAATAAATTATTCATTTCCATCAACATTCTGTTTTTCCGTATTTTTTAACCTTTGTTTCATTATTTCGAATAAAATAACTCAAACTGACACAAAATTAGATTTAGAGAATAATTTTGGAAATTAAATGATTTCCTGGGTATTTTGCGAAATTTTTTGAATAATATCATAAAAAGATTATTTTTGAGAATTATTATACGAACTGCTGCATACGTAGCATCAGTTTTTTCCATAGGAGTGTTTATCATCTCAAATTTGGGCAAAAATTATACAAGATGACATTATACACTGTTTTTGAGGGGCCTAATAGTTTTAGTTAAAATCCTATTACAGGTTCCAATGCAATTAGTTCCGAGTTCCTAATTAAATTAGAAATTATTTATTTAATAAATAGATTCATGTTTTGCAGTATAATATACTAAAATTAGATTTTTAGTTTATGTGAAAAGTTTATTATTATTTTTTTGGTTAAAAAAGGAAAAAAAAACTCTAAAAATAAGCAGGAAAAGTAACGTTAATTATTAAAATATTTAATTATTTAAGATAGCCACATATTAATTAAATTAAAAATTCAACTTCCTAAAAAATCGCTGTAATCTTCATGAATATTATAATAGCAATAGTGGTAATTATACCATAATAAATATAATATATAAATATAAATGAAAACCATTTATATATGCACAATATAAATATATATAATAAATACATAATTATACATAAATATATATGCACAACCATAAGAATACATATACACTAAAAATTAAAGTAAAAAAAATCAGTGTAGTTTTGGCTCGTTTTAGTGCTTTTTGAGACGTTTCTTGCGGATTCTAAGGTATAGGAAATTTGATAAGAATACTGTTGCCAGTTTTGTTTTGTTCTTTTAGCCAATAGTGAGATGATAGTCTTGAACTTGGCCAGAGCACACAACTCTCATCTTGAATAATAATGAACGTAGTTCTATTCAATTGGGAAACGTGCCTTGCATAAGTGTATGGGACAGCTTCCGTTACCACATCTAATTTGTCCCTTTGATGAATTTTTTGATTACCTCGAGTCAAGTGTTGCATTCAGCAGATGATCAAGTAAAACTGAATAACTTGGATAATTTATCATGACTGTGATATATCATGCTTGATATCAACTTAAAGTTCAGAAATAACTAAACATAATGGACTTCAACGAAAAGTTCCAGAACTTAGATACACATTTAGCTTGAAGGTGATATAAAACTAGCTCGTATGGAGACAGTTTCATCTCTTCGAGATGAAAGTTTTGCTTTAAAAAATGCTGGGTGATAAACGGTCAATTAACAAATTGCAGAGGGAACCGAAATTATAAATTTTTGTGTAAATAGTAAAATCAAACCCATAGTGTGATTGGCTAGTTTGGTTCTTAGTAGGATGAACGAAACATTTTCACTCGATTAATCATTAATTACAAAGATAATTAATTCAACCAACTTGTCGCATCAAGGTAATGCTAAACTATTCCGAAAATGTTTTACCGTCGGAGAAACTTACAAAACTAGAACAATGCTTCCCTATGATTCACTTTTATAATTTTTTCCGCTGTTTATTTGTACTTATTTTATTTGCATTTTATTTGTCAGTTATTTTATTTGCATTCATTTCTTCATTCTGGAAGAGAGCCCCACAACAAGCTAATGATTTTCACCGATTTTTCAACCCATTGAAAACAAGTTATCGTCTTGTTTATGATTAATATATTACAATTAATATACAAAATTAATATATTACAATTAATATTACAATTAAATATTACGATTATTATATTACGATTATTATATTACGATTACTATATTACAATTACTATATTACGATTAATATATTACTATTAATATATATTACTATTAATATATTACGTTATCTCTGCGGTGTATATTACGATTAATATATTGTGATTAATATACTGCGATTAATATATTACGATTATTATATTACAATTACTGTATTACGATTAATATATTACAATTAATATATTACTATTAATAAATTGCGATTAATATATTACGATTAATATGTGCGATTAATATATTGCGGTTAAATATGTGCGTTAATATATTACAAATTTAATATATTACGATTAATATATTACAGATGTAAATGGATTACAAACTCATAAGTATATGTGTAGAAATAAGCAGTATTAAAGAAATGCAGTAATTCAGTCCAGTTGAAATGATATTTATTAATTCTTTAAATGTTCATAATAATTAATTAAGACGCCAGATAAATTATTAAATACAATGTTAAAAGAAATGTTGTACGCAATTCTAGCGAAGCCTTCGTAGTATGCACACGTAGATGGTATATGGAAGACTGATTTGATTTTAGAATCGGAAAACAATTACACATATTGTTGCCAAATATAAAATGTGAAATTATAATTATAGAATATTTTTGTTGCCAGATAAGAAAAGTAAAATTAAATACATTTAGAAAACATAACGTAAAAGGAAACCATTTGGCATTTTGCCAATTTTAGAAATTAAACTTAAGTTTCCTTTCCTTGCATTTCTAAGTGGCAACAATTAGGAAAGCCTGCGAAGTGAACATGGTGTTTCTATTGTGGGAGTCCACAATAGACGTGATGTACCACAATATGTACGTCTGATACATGCTTGAGGTTAAATGAAATATTATTATTTTACTATACGAATTCTCGCACGTTATTATTAATACTACTATTATTATAAAAGTGCGGGAACATATATCTGATCTTAGTAGTAAACTTCTTTGAAAGGCCCTTAAAATTATATCAGCTTAAACTAATATAAACTTTCGACTGCTGAATGCTGTAGCAGCAGAAGCCTAAAGGAGTCATTAGTAATAAACAATTAACTGTTAATCAAAATATAGCAAATAATAAAAACTAATTTAAATTTAGAGAACTAAAAGAAAAGAAATCAGTCACATGCGACCATCGCAAAAAGTTTCAAACATGAATTCATGTTTGTAAAAATTGCAACACCATGAAGGAATCATGTGATTGAGCTGAAACTTTCAGGAAATGCAAATTAGGGTATGCTATTCAAATGATTAGAATTTCAGAGTCATCGCCTCTGCGTGGGCTGAGCAGCGCCCTCTGAACTGCTGATGGATCCGTATAAATAGAGGGCTGTAGCGGGGCGTGTATGGTTATCTGCTAGTGGTAAACGTTACATGAGACGTCACTATGCCTCTACGTCGAAAGAGGGCGACATTTCAGCAAGTTACGGAGTTTGAATGGGGAGGAATGATCGGCCTTCGTGAAGGAGGGTTTTCTTATCGTGCAATAGCAGCTCGTGTATAATAGTATAATAGTATTGTATAATCGTGTATAATAACAGCAGCAGCACAGTGATGCGAGTGTGGAAGCAGTGGGTTCAAGAGAACCAGACAACTCAGAAATCCGGGAGTGGACGCCGAAAGGTGACGTCAGCACGGGATGATAGACACCTGGTCCGCATGGCGGTGACGGACCGTTTTGCTTCATCTGGACAGTTGGCAGAACGTTGGTGCACTGCTACAGGTGTATCATTGTGTGCTTCATCAATTCGTCGGCGTCTACTGCACCGTGGACTGCGTGCAAGAGTTCCTTTATACAGGATCCTCCTGACGCAAAACCATCGGCGCCTGCGGCTACAATGGGCTCATGGACATAGAGACTGGCGTGCTGATTGGCAACAAGTGGTGTTTTCTGATGAATCCCGCTTTAATTTGGGGTACAGTGATGGCCGCATCTGTGTTAGACGCTATACCGGTGAACGCCACCTTCCGGAGTGCGTTATCCAACGTCATAGTGGACGAACCCCCAGCGTTATGGTCTGGGGTGCAATTGCGTATCATGGACGATCTCAGCTGCTACGAATTGTGGGTAATCTTAACAGCAACCGGTACATCAATGAAGTTCTGGAGCCCGAAGTTGTTCCCTTCCTTCAAGGCATTCCCGGAGCTGTATTTCAACAGGACAATGCCCGCCCACATATTGCCAGGAATGTTCAAGACTTCTTTTCATCACAACAGATACAGCTTCTTCCTTGGCCTGCCTATTCGCCGGATATGTCGCCGATTGAACATGTGTGGGATTTCGTTGGTCGGCGTCTCGCTCGTGATCCTCGTCCCATAGCTACTACAGATGAACTTTGGGGTCGCATACAAGCAATCTGGAATGCTCTTCCTCAGGCACACATTCAACATCTGTTTGATTCCATGCCACGTCGTATAGCATCACTTATTGCAGCGCGTGGTGGCTTCACCAAATACTGATTTTCGACATGTAATATTGTTTTTTTGCTTTGTAATTTTAATCGTTTATTTGTATCAACACAGGTCGTTTGTACATTAAATTTCATTCAATTCGGACGAGTCCTTCATGGTGTTGCAATTTTTACAAACATGAGTGTATTTCACTTTTTTCTACCCAAAATTTTTGCTCATTATCGGGGATTTCATAGAATCTCTGTTAATTAACTTGTTTTTCTTGATTAGCGTTTCTGCTGTTTATACCAAGTACATAGTAACATTTAAAATATTCATATCGAGTATTAGTAATTTTAGTATTTGTGTTGAGACACTTTGGTGTTCATCAAAATGAAATTTTGAGACACTTTTGCATTCATCAAAATGATATTCGTATCAAGACTTAACGTATTGAAGTGCGCAGTTATTTAGAAGGGATTTGTTGCTTCGTATAAATCCTGAAGCACATTTGCTCCTGTACTCTTCTGTTTCATGCATAATCCGTACTTCTGCTGCTGTATTTGCTTATCAGCTGTTAAGCTAGCTTAGCATGTGTTTGCGTAGTTTTCTTCACACAGGATACGATTTTAGTAACTATAAAAAATTTGGTATGTTTTTAGTTAAGTTTATGCAACAAAGTTTTTTTCCAGTACGCTATAGATTTCCCTTTTAACGTGTGTTCCTCAGACAAGACCTTAAGTCTCAATTGTCATTAATTATTGTATTCAGATAAGAGCGTCAGTAACCGATTAAGGGCGGAGCGACCGGTGTCCTTTTACTGCGGCCAAGCCAAAGGGGCGAAAAGTGGCCAACCGACCCCGAAGTGCAGACGAGATCAAATCCAATTTTATTAGCGAAGCAAAGTACGTTTCAATAAATCGAATTGATATTTTTAAATAATTAATATTTAGCGGGAGGGGGGCCGCCAAATTTTGGGCTCGCACCGAGCGCCAAATGACCAAGGTACATTTCTGAGAGCGTTTACGTAAACAGAATTTATTCACTTTACTTTACGGGGGGTATCCGCGCCCCTACATTTAAAAATGAAATTTAAAATTTCACATCATCAAGCGCATTTTTGTCAAAGGGAGTAAAATTAATGAGATGGGTCACGATTACATGTCAATAGTACAATTTACTATTTATAGACGAATTATCATCCACACAAATATAATGCGATCAGTTTGGTAATTTAATGTCTGTCAAATTGTATGTTCACTAAGAAAGAAATAAAAAATGAGAAAATGATAATAAAATAAATGTATTTAACCTATACAAGCGGTTCCGGTTTTAAGATTTTCGTGAGAACTTTTGAGGATTTTGTTTAAGCCCCGATCGTTAAATAATTGAAAAACATAAATATCAATTCCAGAAAACGAATATTTGTTTCCTAATTCGTAGTGACTCTCTAAGTATAACTCTCTGTAGTATAACTCTCTAAGTATAACTCTCTTTAGTATAACTCTCTAAGTATAACTCTCTGTAGTATAACTCTCTAAGTATAACTCTCTTTAGTATAACTCTCTAAGTATAACTCTCTCTAGTACAGGTATAACTCTAAGTGTAACCCTCTCTAGTACAGGTATAACTCTAAGTGTAACCCTCTCTGGTGTAACTCTCTAAGTGTAGCTCTCTCTGGTGAGTGCTCTCCCTAGGAGGTATAACTCTCTCCTAGTACAGGTGCTCTAAGTGTAAGCCCTCTCTGGTATAACTCTCTAGAGGTATAATCCTCTCTGGTATATCTCTATGGTATAATCTCTAGAAACATAACTCTCTAAGTGTAAACTCCTAGCAACTCTATGGACCTAACTCTCTAGTACAACTCTATAATTATAACTCTCTCTAATTCTGCTTCAGGGTATAACTCTCTCTGAGTATAACTCTCTCTAGTATAACTCTATGGTATAACTCTCTCTGGTATAACTCTATAGAGTATAACTCTCTCTCTAGTATAACTCTCTCTAGTATAGCTCTCTCTGGTATAACTCTATAGCATGACTCTCTCTGGTATAGCTCTCTCCAGTACCCATGGCGCTCTCTCCTGAGTACCAACTCTATAGAGTATAACTCTCTCTAGTATATCTATAAGTATAAACTCTCTCTGGTATAACTCTATAAGTATAACTCTCTCTGGTATAACTCTCTCTGGCCTAACTCTGTAAAATTATAACTCTCTCATTGCCTTAACTCTATAAGTATAGCTCTCTAGTATAACTCTATAAGTGTATAGCTCTCTCTGGTATAGCTCTATGAGTATAACTCTCTATGTGTAACTCTATAAATTATAACTCTGAGTATAACTCTATGGTATAACTCTGGTATAACTCTATAAGTATAACTCTCTAGTATAACTCTATAAGTATAATATCTCTAGTATAACTCTATAGGTATAACTCTCTCTAGGTATAACTCTATAGGTATAACTCTATAAGTATAACTCTATAAGTATAACTCTCTCTAGTATAACTCTATAAGTATAACTCTCTCTAGTATAACTCTCTAAGTGCCGTAAAAGAGATGTACAACTTCTGATTTGCAATTCTGTTGTTTTATTTGGAAGAAATATCAAGTACGCCATAGGCACTAATGAAATGTAGAAGACGATCAGAAAAAAAAATATATAACGTACAAACAAGTACAGAACATTTATAAATATGGCATTTCAAACTAAATACAGCGTTACAGTACACTATGTATTATTTCGATTATCCTTGTGGCCGATGTGTACTAGTGCAGAAATAAACATTGAAGATGTGTAGTAAATCTATGCAGTTAAAATAGTATTTATTAATATTTTAAATATTTAGGTTAATTCAATAATACACGTCAAATAAATTAACTAAATCAACACGTATATAAACACGTCAAATAAATTAACAAATAAATTAATTCGAATACATAGTTAAAGAAATTTAGTACTCCTTTTTGGCGGAGCCTTCGAGACTGACATGTGCACACTTCAATGGTAAACGGAAGACTGATTTGATTTTAGAATTCGGAAAACAATTATACACGTACTGTTGCCAAATATAGAAAGTGAAACTATAATTATACAAAATATATGTTGCCAGATGCGGAAAGTGGAATTATGTACCTTTGGAAAACACCGTATAAAAATGAAGCAATTTGGCAGTTCGCCAATTTTAGAAATTGAACTTAGTTTGCCTTCCTTCCGTTTCTTTAGTGGCAACAGTTAAGAAAGCCTGCGAAGTGAACATAGTGTTTCTATTGTGGGAGATCACACTTGTTCTTCTGTTTGTGTAGAGAGAATTTAAAGTTTTAACGTTAGGAATACGTACTAAGAAAATATGTCGTAAACTACATCTAAATAAATTAAACTACATTAACTAAAAGAAATAATATATTGACAGATGGCTTGGGAAGGTGTAGTTTAACGTAATTGATTAACCGTGATCAAAACTGATCACGGTTGATTTTGGATCAAAATTGATCAAAAATCAACCGTGTAAACAATGAGAATCGAATTAATGATTTTGTTGCAAAAATGCCGTCGGTTTAGTGATCTTAGGTAAAAAAAAACCCAATTAAACTGACGACAATATTTATTCATTTGATTCACTACTTGTAACACACGTAACATTTTCGTATATTTTATTTTCCTATAAGAATGATTTCGTTCCATTAGATTCGCAAAATTAAATTTCAAATTTTGACTAACGCAAAAGTATCAACAAGTTTAAAAAAGGAGATGATTTTTAAATTACGTATTTTTAAATTATATTATTTGAGGAAATTGAGTTCGCAAAAAGTGAAAGAGAGAATGTGTAATGTAGTCCGTAAATTAGAGCGGAAATCTTAATATTGGTTACGTAGAATATTTTTCGCGACAACGCAATTCTTCATGAGAAAGTAAAGTACGTAAAGAAACGAACTAATTGTATTCCTCATTTTCCGTTTTCGTTAAAAATTCTTGGAAATTTTCTTGGGCATGCGTGTAAGTGATGAGCACTGAGTATTGCAATACTGGGCATAGTAATCTATCCCAATAACGCCATTCTAAACAGCTATTTCTGTTTAATGGCGGTATTTTGAGATTCTGGCAAATAAGCTTCATGCAATCACGCACGTTCTTATTAATGTCTTTTAATTTTCCTTTTAATGATATTTATTCCCCATTTCTTGGAAGTCTTTAATGAAGTGTTTACTTTATTTGAAGTACATTATATTCCTTATGTATTTCGCCTATATTCCTGCCCAATTGTTTTTAAGTAAAACACATGTTATTTAATTTATAAATTGAATTTCAAAAAGGGAAAAAAAATAAAAATTTCCTTTAATTTTGAGTACTACTATAGTATAGTGTACACGTATTATATCAGTAGTACAATGTACACTGAGTACCAGCGTATTGGTTATTATAGAGGAAGGGAAATAGAACCAAACGCATTAACTTTCCTTAGTGGTATATTTACTGTATATTTATTTTTTATATATATTTTTATTTATTTATTTATTTATTTATTTATTTATTTATTTATTTATTTATTTATTTATTTATTTTAATATTTTTATTTATTTATTTATTTTAATATTTTTATTTATTTATTTATTTTAATATTTTTATTTATTTATTTATTTTAATATTTTATTTATTTTTTATTTTAATATTTTATTTATTTATTTATTTTAATATTTTTATTTATTGTAATCTTTTTATTTATTTATTTTAATATTTTTCATTTATATTTATTTTATATTTTTATATATTTATATATGCCAGTGATGGATATGTGCACAAGAGATGGAATACACATAGATACATTTTATTATAAATACGAACTTTCTTACTAAAACAACATGCAAAAGGCATTTTTGACAAACCAGCACTGATATAATTTTTTGATATGTAAAATACTTTAAAGATTAATGCTTCACCTAAAACAAGTTACTTCGCATATTTTAATATCTAAATGCATTTTGCTACAATAACGATCAAACGAAATAAATTGGACAAGAACTTCGGGAGGTGAAAAATAATCGATTAGACAATCAAGGAGATGAAAAAACGTTGTGTGAAAGAAAAATTACACTGAAACTGAAAATTCTGATCTCGTGATAATATATTGCGTCTATTTTTATACGCATATGACACGTGAATAACGAAATAGATAC
>QLNU02003225.1:104253793-104265899 GCA_006491805.2 Dysdera silvatica | reverse complement strand
AAAGAAAGCGCTGTTAGAAAGGCACAGAAAAAATTGTTCACAACAAATCAGAAAACCTTCTTTAGAACTCTTACAAGTTTCCAAACCGAGCAAATGAAACCCCACTTACAACAGAAATTGAGGAGTTTTGGAGATCGCTTTGATCCAACGAAGTGAAACATAACAAAGCTGCATGGATGGAGAAAGAAAGAGCAGCAGAAAAGTACATAACAGGAATACATAACAGGAATGAAATATGAAGGAATCACCACCGAAGAACTTCAAAAAGCTATGAGAAAAACGCAAAACTAGAAAGCAGCAGGTGTGGATAAAATCCAAAACTATTGATATTAGAAGTTTACAAGTACCCATTCACAGCTGGTAACAGAATTGACATCAATAATGGAAGACCCTAGACAGATGCTGGATTTTCTATCTAAAGGCTGCCGAAAGATCGAGACACGAAGAACCCAGCAAAATACAGGTCAATAACTTGCCTTAACACCCTTAACAAAAATCCTTATTTGATGCATCTCTGACAGCACTGCCACATAAATAACATACTGACTGAGGAGCAGAGGGGATTCTAGAGAAACACACTGGGATGCAAGGAACGACTAATAATTGACTCTGTGATCCTAGAACAAGCCAAGAAAAAAAAGCGAATACTGCCTACACTGACTACAAGAAAGCCTTCGACTCAGTGCCCCACTCATGGTTAATCGAGATCCTGAAAATATATAAAATACACTTCACCATAGTAAGATTTCTGGAGCATAGATTGAAGCAATGAAGAAGCACAATACATCTTAGAGAGAAAAAAACAAAAAACAAAAACGAAAGTGCTATGCACCAACGAAATACCTATTAGAAGAGGCATATTCCAAGGGGATACCCTTAGCCCCCAATTGTTCTGCCTATCACTAAACCCTCTATCAAGAATGCTAAGTAAGAGCAACTATGGCCACATGATCAAAAAAGCCAAGAAAAACCTCCAGAAGGTATCACACCTCATGTACACGGACGATATAAAGTTATATGCACCGTCTATCCCTCAACTCCACCACCTGATCGAATTACAGAGGCATTTTCAAACAACATAAAGATAGAGTTTGTTCTGAATAAATGTAAAATACCTGGAGGCGCCAAACAAATGAAACTAGATGAGATTGTACTGGATAACAGAGGAATAATGGAAACCATGCAAGAACATGAAACATATAAATATCTAGGAATAATGCAGGCCCAAAGACAAGAACATAAACTAATCAAAACAAAGCTCACACAAATGTACAAGGACAGGCTAAAAACAATATTGAAGATCAAGCTGAATAGCAAGAACATCACACAAGCAATTAACTTCTTTGCATTCCCAGTACTAACATACTCCTTTTGGAATCATCAAATGGTCAAACATAGAACTAGAGGATCTACAACGGGTAATGAGAACCATACAAACAAAATACAGACAACTACATCCGTCAACAACCCAAAGAAAAACTATTCCCTCTAGAGGATGATGGACGAGGACAAATCGACCTGAAAGATCTCCATGAGAAGCAAATCCATAACGTGGGGCAGTAATTCTTTGAAAAGAGCAGACAGTCTCCTCTCATGCAAGCAGTAATAGATACAGGTACCTCCCACACACCAATAAGTCTCAGTTCCGATAAAAAAATACCACCCGTACACATTGAAAAGAAACTGAAGGAACAGGCAGGCAAAGCACTTCATGGCAGACACTATAATGATCTTCAACAGCACCACATCTACAAAAAAATCTCGAACACATGGCTAACCCAAGGAACCTTATAACAGGAAACGGAAGGATTCATGATTACAATCCAGGACCAGGTCATAAAAATTAAAAACTACCAGCGATACATCCTGAAGAAGAATATAGAAAACGAACAATGTAGATAATGTGACTTAACATCTGAAACAATACACCATGTAACATCGGGTTGTAAGATAATTGCGCAAACAGACTACAAATACCGTCACGACCAAGTGGAAAAAATAATTCACCAAAGCTTGCTGTCAGAATCAAGCTGATAACCAACATGAATCCTTACTACAAATACGAACCAGAAACAATACTAGAGAACAAAACACGCAAATTGTACTGGGATAGGGCTATTATGAGGGACAAAACGACACCACACAACAGACCAGACATAATCCTAATTGAGAAAACCAGCAAACTCACACACATCACAGACATAGCAATACCCAACACAAATAACATTCAGAACACATACACCACAAAAATGACTAAATACCAAGACTTAAGGTAGGAAATTAAAGACATGTGGTACATGGATAAGGTAAACGTTATCCCTCTTGTCTTATCAGCAACAGGTATAATACCAAACACACTCCAAAAGAACTAGGAGACACTTGAAATTAACGCCAACACATATATTGAGATGCAAAAAGCAACAATACTAAACACCTGCCGAACAGTCAGAAAATTTTTAAACTTGGCACCAGAATGAAACATACAAAATTATTTTCACACTGAAGGTAGACTTGAGAACTTGGCACCACCCGTCTTAAGCTTAATCCGCCAATTGTGAGAGCACACACAAAACTTAATAAAATAATCATCATAATAATATATAATAAAAGGTAATGCTATGCCGGAACTTGCAGATTTTCGAGGAAATCTGAACCTCTTAAGTAAAGTAAACCAACCATCGAACAACAATGAGGCAGTTAGTTGGTTAGCTTTTTCCCCCTTTTTTTGGCATCGTTGAGAGTCGAGTTTCCTTTTTTCCCTCTTTTTTGGCATCGTTGAGAGTTGAGTTCATATTAATGGAATACTAGGAAGTTATCTTCTTGCCGATGTGTAAATTTATGGCTGTGTGGAGGTCGCGTTACGCCTTCGCACCCATCCGCCGCGTTCAGCCACCGCACCTTTCCCAGATGACCTGGTAATCCCCATGTAATCCTGGGACGCAAAATTAAAAATAAACAACAAAATGAGTTAATATGGAACGTGTAAGCCATCGCAATGCATTCTTTAACCATGCAAAAAATCCGTGTGAGTGAATTCTTTTGGCAGGGAGTGGCTGATATTCCCATCTACCAATTCATACTTCGAGATTTGATTCCCCAGATTAGTGCTTCTTAATATTTATGAAGCCGAGGTCCGGTAAATTATTTTTTTTTTAATAAGACAAAAGCACACTCTCCACGAATCTACATGTAAATACCTTCCATTTCTTTTTAAAGCTCATGTATTAAACTTTCATATGTATGAATAATAATTATGGCATAATCATAAAGAGTATCAGTACCCATACACATTGATGATACAATTCCTTGCTCATTGATGATACAATTCCTTGCTCATTGATGATACAATTCCTTGCTCATTGATGATACAATTCCTTGCTCATTGATGATACAATTCCTTGCTCATTGATGATACAATTCCTTGCTCATTGATGCTCATTGATGATACAATTCCTTGCTCATTGATGATACAATTCCTTGCTCATTGATGATACAATTCCTTGCTCATTGATGATACAATTCCTTGCTCATTGATGATACAATTCCTTGCTCACTGATCACAAGCATTTGCAACACAGATATTATTTCGCTCAGTGTTAAGAATAGAGAATGCACCTCATATTACTGTAATCGGCTATGTTTTATGACGAGTCATAGTGAGTTGTGTACCCTTTCTGGAATGTTTAAAAAATTCCATGTCTGAAAACCATCGAACATCCATGAACACCTATAAATTTAAAAGTACAGCACTTGATCATCGGCAGCGCTGCACAGATGTTAATTAGGCATTTTGGGTTTGAGTTTTGAGATGTCTTCGCGACTATTATTCTCATCAGAATATTTCGACGATAAAATATTTATTATCAACAAAATCATAGAAAACTGGTGATAAATGCCAGGAGAATCAGTTACGGCCTCGTGTAATAAATCATATCTGTAAACATAAAACTGTAAAATATCATACGAACAAATGTATGTGCTAAGATAATATATTAAATAAGATAATATATTAATATAATATATATTAATATATATTAAGATAATATATTAATATATAATAAGATAATATATTAATATATAATAAGATAATATATTAATATATAATAAGATAATATATTAATATATATAAGATAATATATTAATATATATAATAAGATAATATATTAATATATAATAAGATAATATATTAATAATAAGATAATATATTAATATATAATAAGATAATATATTAATATATAATAAGATAATATATTAATATATATGATAATATATTAATATATAATAAGATAATATATTAATATAATATATAAGATAATATATTAATATATAATAAGATAATATATTAATATATAATAAGATAATATATTAATATATAATAAGATAATATATTAATATATACATAATATAAGATAATATATTAATATAATATATATTAATATATAATAAGATAATATATTAATATAATATATTAATATATAATAAGATAATATATTAATATAATATATATTAATATATAATAAGATAATATATTATATAATAAATATATGTGAACAAATAATAATATATGAACAAATATATGCTAATAATATATAACAAATTAATAATATATGAACAAATATATGTGCTAATAATATATGAACAAATATATGTGCTAATAATATAAACAAATATATGTGCTAAGGAAATGTTACATTTGAAACCAATTTTTAATATGAAACTTGCGTTTGTCTTTTGGTACATAAATACTTAACTCGAGTATTAAGTATTAAGTCAAATGAGACGAGTATCTAGTCAAATTCTTGTAGAACCCCCAGCAATGTCTCGCAGAATGCCGATTGAGAAATACTGATCTCGATTAATCGATACCACCCTCTTAGGATGAAAATAATTGTATTTGATTCTTCCACAAATTTTTGCACAATGAGAAAGATCACCATCAATAGCGTAGACGAATGGTTTCCAAATTTTTTGTGTGCCTTTTCAAGAAATAAATGTTTCGCAAAACCTCTAATAATTTTAAATGTTTATCATGTGCTCATTATGTAGTGTCTATATACAGTGTGTTTAGTTGAGAAGGTAACAACCTGTATAACTTTCGATAGGAGGAGAGCCGACGAGAAGGGAAGGGGGCAGCCGAGGCCGCAGCCCGGAGGTCCGAATGAAGTCTAAGGGCCCACGCTGGCGGGGATCTATACTGCCGGGGGGGGGTCGAAGTGAGTCTGGAGCCCCCGTTGGATCTCAGCGCCCCTGGATAGAAGTTGAGCAGAAATTTGAAAAATTTGAAAAACAAACAGAAAAAAAAAGTCAACGTTCATTTGCAGGGTAAGTTGTAAAATAATGTGAGCGGAATTTTAGGAAGCCCCCCACTGATCACAGCATTGAAAAATTGAATGGTTTGTGATATATCACCTTGTGATATATCATTTGAAAATAAAAATGCAGCGCTTCTGTGAAGGAAAAGTAAATCCATGCATCCGTTTCAGAAATAATGGCAGATACGTTTTGACTGAAAACTAAAATTAAATATTTTTTGGCGAAGGCTTTGGTGTTTTTGGCATAAAGAGAAAGTTAAGTTACACCAAAGTAGTAGTCCATTAGTAATTGGCAAAACGAGTTCATTGCAAGTGAACAGTAACGTTGATTTTTATTTTATTGGGTGAATTTCCCCCCCCATCTTTCTACTAAAGTTGATATGCTACTATGTATTAAAAAATATATGCAATAGAAAAGGTCCACACAAGGTTTAAGTAAGGGAGTAGAAATTATTTTTATTTACGGTGGCAAAAATCGATGCATTCCCAAAAAGGCTTCTGTTTGTAATGAGATGCATCCACACAAAAAGTCTCCCCTCGTTATGTCATAAGTTTAGTCAAAAAATTCGAAACCACTGGATCAGTGTTCAATAAAAAGGAAGTTGTCAAATCACGAGTTGTGGGAAAAGCGATACAGTTTGGAAATTCTTGGTCATTTCAGCAATGATCCCACACTCTCTGTTCGAAAAGTGTCCAAATTAACCAACGTTTTCGTTGGTCAGGTTCATAAAATTGTAAAATTACACAAGTTCTTTCCTTATAAGTTTCAGTTTTACAAGCAAATAGCTGAAGATGATTACGGCAGAAGGGTTGAATTCTGTGAAAACATGAATGAGAAACTCACAAAAGATGCCGACTTGCTAAAGAATATTTGTTTTTCAGACGAGTCCACTTTTTTAAATGAGCTAGTAAATAGGCACAGTTGCAGATGGAGTAAAAACCCCCACTTGTTTTGGGAAGATCATACACAGTTTTTTAAAAACATTAATTTATGTGCAGGCATGTTAGGGAATGAGTAATAGCTGCTATTTTCACAGAGGAAAATCTTACTGGTATGTTGTATTTAGAGCTGTTAGAAAATGCAGTACATTATAATTCAGTCTCTAGAAAATAAGATTGAGGAAGATGGAACCTTAAAGATTGATGAGGAAAAACTGCAATTCCAACAAGATGGGGAGCCTATGCATTACTATGTTGCTGTGAGAAATTATCCAAATACACATTTACCTATAAGTGGATTGGAAGGATATATTACCTGGAATGTCTTCCAACGTATTCAGATTTAACCCCTTGGATTTTTTTTCCTTGGGGCCTACTTAAAAATTCCAGTACACGTTGCTCCCCCAAATGTTATTAATAATCTCAAAAGCAGGATAATTAGATAATATAGAAACACTCCCCGAGAAACATTCAGAAAATTTCGACAAGAATTCTAACATAGACTTCGTTACTAAATACAAAGAAATGATGAAAATTTCGAACATTTAATAACTTAAAGTTTGTGCATTTAATTTGAGGTTTCAGTCAAAACCTATTTGTCATTATTTATGAAATGGATGCATGGATTTACTTTTCCTTCAGCAGAAGAACTGCAATTTTTTTCTGTTTCAAATGATATATCACAAGTTGGGGGTTACCATTCGAATTTTCAAAGTTGTGGTCGGTAGGAGGGTGTGGGCCCTCCTCAAAATTTCGCTCACACCATTTTTCAATCTCCCCTCCCCTCAAACGTCGGCGTGTCTTTTTTTTCAAATTTCTACTAAACTCTCATCAATGCAGCTATACAGGCTATACCCGTATAGCATAATCTCAGCTATACAGGGTGTTACCTTTTCAAATGAACACACAGTACATACGTTAGTAATATACACAGAAGATACAAAATAAGTTCTATCTTAATTACAAAATGCAGTCGTTTACTTTTGCATAGTTTGGTTTGTTTTATTATGCATAAATGCAGACCAGGCCTGTAGCCAAGATAAATGGGCAACTGGGAAAGGTAAAGGTCATATGGGGCACAGGGCACTCAGGGCTACAGGGCACCTAGGGCTACAGGGCATCCATATATGGTTCTATATATTGGCGCTGACAGCATCAAAGTATTGGTGGGGACAATATACCAGTAGAAGGCATTTTGTTTGAAATTGGAGGGGGATATGGAACCTTAATACCAATATTGGGGCGGACCCGTGCCAACCGTCCCCCCCGATAACGGCGCCCGTGGTTCTATATATATATAAATAGCTCGATGGGGTAACTGGGGGCTACGCCCCTTCTGACCCCGTCTTGGCTACAGGCTTTATGTAGAGGGATGGCAATAATTAAAAGAAACATTTTTTCAACGTTGTCAAGTTTGGACAATTTTATGTTTAAGCAATTTGATGCCGCCCCGCCGATAAGTGCCACTCCTAAGCCTCTGTCTTGTATACTTACTCAGAAATCCGTCACCGGATATTTATTAATTAGAAAAGACACATTTCATGGTCAAAATAAATATATTATATTTTTTTTGCAATAGCTTTATAAATTCCAATAACTGGTAGCTATATGTCTACAAGAATAAATCATAAAAGTGAAAGTAAGATGCAAAGGTAAGATTGAATAAAGTTGTGTCACCTTTATCTGAAATACGAAATATAAATACACCATACAAAAATAAATGAGAAAATAACAATTTTTTGTTTCAGATATTATTGTAAATTTTTGCTTTTAGTTTTGTCATCAAAATTTAATGTTATATAATGTCTTTTTTTTCAAGAAAATGAAATTTCTATATTTTTTCTTTAAAATATTTCCAAATTGGATTTTGTTATCAAAATTTTGATAATTATTTAAGACATGAGATTTCTTTCTCCCTTTTTTGCGAGTTTGATGAGAAGTAATCTTTACTCATACATATTACATATTTAGTTTGGGTTGGGGCGTATGGTTTCCCAAGTTCTTCCTCTGAATGCGGGCATGATACTATAGGTAATAATTCTTGTTTTTCAAGGGCCCCAATCCACCCATAGACCCTTCTAATTACGTCACTATTTGTTTTATATAAATAAAACGACTTCAAAAATTTATTTTAAAGCAGTAAGCATTTGCAGGTAAAAAAAGACGACATTCGAGTTTGAAAAATTAGCATATCTGTTGAGTTGTTTAGGCGCCGCGTTTTCTGCTTTCGCGTCTGAACACGCAATCTTCTTTTGACAATTTAATTAAGAGTTTGAAACTGATGATTCCGAGCTTCGAAGAGAGCCTATTCCATTACGTCGTCAACTATTTTAAAAGTTATAGAGCACAACATTAAATTTTAAGGCGCACCTTTGCCCCAGAATTGTGTTTTAAAAGTTAATTAAGGGGCTCGGTATAAAGCTCTGGGGAAAATACGTCTTAACTTACCCAAAAGACGATAAGTTGGATGAATATGATAAAATGCTTAGCCCATTTGGACATCTGCTTATCCAATAAACAGCGTTTAAGCTACAGGATGACCCATGATAATCTCTCTGAAAGTAGAAATTTATATCCAGAATCATTTGAGTTAATAAATATACTTTGGGGGTTAATTATTAACCCGTCACTAATGGGACTTTTTAGGAATAGAACCACATCATTCGTTTTAAATCTGTTAAAGGGACTCTCTTATTTCTTTCAATATATACCAAAAGCCACCCCTATATGCTATTGCCCTTGTATACAGCTACATATATATATATATGTATATATATTAGAAAGACAGATTTAATTAATTATATATTAAAAAGACAGATGAAATTAAAAAAGACAGAAGCTCATTAGGAAACAAGTAAGTAAGAGGGTGGATTTAATGAAACTGAAAGCAAATACCGAGGCATTCAAGTTGGAATTAAAAAATCGCTTTTCTGCACTGGAAGGACTTATTGATGAAAGTGATATCTCAGAAGCAAATGAAAACATTGTTAAGACAATAGTTGAAACTGCTGGGGAAATTGGTGGTGTAACCTGTAAAAAGCACAATAGCAAATTATCTGAGAAGACGAAACAGCTCATGAAAAGGCGAAGAGATATGAAGGTGGACAATCGAAATACCAGTTCCAGGATTGAGTACATAGAACTTTGTAAAACTCTGCGCAAAAGCATGAAAGAAGACATAAGAAAATTCAACTGTGAGCTAGTAAGGAAAGCCATTGAAAATAACAAGAGCCTTAGGGTTGTTAAAGGAAGTTTATCTGTTGGGAAGAAACACATCATTGCATTAAAAGGAGAGGATGGCACCGTAACAAGAAATAGGGAAGAAATACTTAGAAGAGTTGAAGAATTCTACAAAAAACTATATGAAAGTAACAGTGGATTAAACGAAGACACTGAAATAGTCGAAGGAACAGCTCCTAAAATCTTAAAAGAAGAAGTTTCATTTGCAATAAAAAATATGAAGAAAGGAAGAGCCCCTGGTGATGATGGTATTACATTAGATATCCTAAAAGAAGCTGGAGAATATGTAGAAGACATACTTGCAAAATTCTTTACCAAATGTCTTAACAGCGGTAACATACCAAACCAATGGGATTCTGCAACAGTAATTCTTTTGCATAAAAAAGGTGATAAAGAGGATTTGAAAAATTACCGACCAATTAGCTTGTTACCTGCTATTTATAAAATCTTCACAAAAGTTCTAACACATCGCCTGCAGAAAAAATTAGATGCAGCTCAACCAAGAGAACAAGCTGGATTTCGAAGTGGATTCAGTACAGTGGACCATATTCAAGTATTAAGAGAATTAATTGAAAGAACACATGAATATGAACTTCCATTGTGTGTTGCATTTATTGACTATGAGAAGGCCTTTGACTCTATAAAAACATCAGCAGTCATCAACTCTTTAAGATCAACAGACATTGAGGATGTGTACATTGACATGGTGAAACGTGTGTATAAAAATGCAAGTGCAAAATTTCGGTTACATAAAGATACCAAAACTATCAAACTTGGCAAAGGGGTGAGGCAGGGAGATACCATTTCTCCAAAACTTTTTACTTCTGCTTTACAGATGATTTTTCAGCTGATAAATTGGAATAACAAGGGAATAAAAATAAATGGTGAATATTTAAATCATCTGCGGTTTGCTGATGACATTGTTATTTTTTCAACGGACCCATTAGAACTCCAAGACATGGTACAAGAGCTCTCAACTAGAAGTGAAGAAGTTGGACTCAAGATGAACCTACAAAAAACTAAGATCATGTTCAATAATTTTGTAGAGGAAACAAAAATACAAGTTGACAACACTGAGCTAGAAATTGCTGATTCATATATTTACCTTGGCCAGCTGATTTCAATGGATGGCAACATTATGAAAGAACTCAACAGACGTATTAAACTTGGCTGGAGTGCATTTGGAAGAAACAGTTTTATCCTGAAGGGGAAATTGCCTTTATGTCTAAAAAGAAAAGTCTTCAACCAGTGTGTATTGCCAGTCCTCTCTTATGGATCAGAGACATGGAGTCTAACAGTTGGAGCAATACGAAAGTTACAGACAACGCAAAGGAGCATGGAGAGGTGCATGCTTGGAATAACTAGGAGAGATCGAAAAAGAAACACTTGGGTGAGAGAGCAAACTAGAGTAGAGGACATCATTGTTAAAGTAAAAGGACTGAAATGGCGATGGGCTGGGCATATTGCAAGAAGAACTGATCAACGATGGACAACAGAAATTCTGAACTGGATTCCAAGAGACCACCGAAGACCTAGAAAACGTCCTCAAACTAGATGGGTGGATGAAATAAGAAAACAGGTTGGGGTGACGTGGAAGCGAATTGCTCAGGATAGACTTGTGTGGAAAGCATTTGGAGAGACCTTCATCCAGCAGTGGATAGATAATGGTTGAATATGATGATGATGATATATATATATATATATATATATATACAGGTGATATTTGCCGTTACGCAATATTGCCCCTGTATATATTACAACCCAGCATGCAATCAGATAAAATCAGAATTTTTTTCATCTTTTTTCTCTCCATATGCAATGAAGGGTTTGTGAAAACCATGTGTTGGCCCATAACTATTATTTAATAAGAAAATTATGGAGGTAAAAGTATATTAAATATTAGCAACGACGTCATTAAGCGTTTCGAAGCGTTTCAGACAGTCACTGCTGCTCTCCATCATGACCCGACTTGAGAGAACTTCTGAGTATTACTATTTGAAGCTACTATAGTAGACTCGCGTTTTTACGAACCTCCAATTTACGAACTACACGTTTTTACGAACCATTGCATTGGTTGCGAAAAGTATCCCGTAGAATTAACGTTAATTTTCATTTACGAACTTTAAAATTTTAAGAATCTTTTTCGGTGTCCCCAAGAGTTCGTAAAATCAAGAGTTCACTGTGTTAATTGTCGACGGTAGAGCCTCCAAGCGGCAGAAAATAGTTTGCGAATGCGAAGCGTCGAAACGTTTGACCGAATATTAAAAAAACCCGCTTAATTATGTGTTTATTAATAGTTAATGTGCTTTACATAGTACTACGTCGATTTCACGGTGAGTTGAAAGATTTAAATAATGATTAAATAAGAAATTTAAAAAAATTAAACAAGAAATCAAAATCAATTTACGAGGAAGGCTTTTAAAATATTTTTTTTAGAAATAATATTTTTTTAAATTTCCTTTCACATGTTTCTGTTTGAAAATAAATGGTATATTGACTCGAATTCTATCTTTTAAGAGGTATCCAAAAGCTTTAAGATATTTGCAATTTAAAATCTTTTTCTCCTACACGAAATACAACAGTTCGATGAAACTGTCAGAAAGCTGCAATTTCAA
>QLNU02003225.1:104241950-104253693 GCA_006491805.2 Dysdera silvatica | reverse complement strand
GGAATCCTGTTTGCAGTGATTACTTTCTTCTCGTCAGGAATTCGAGTGATCTAAAACTGAACAGAACTGAAGTGTTGCCGTGTTTACCTGTCCATTTGCGCGATGCTAGCAGCATCTGTTGGTGACAAAAGGGTGATCAAAGTCCTCCAAACATCAAATCTCTCTTCAATTTCTACTATATTCCTGTTGTCACCAACAAATGGCGCTCGCATCGTGCAAATAGACCGGTAAACACGGCAACACCTCAGTTTTGATACGGCAATGCTTCATTTCTGTTTAATTTTAGATCACTCGAATTCCTGACGAGGGACGGCCATTGTTCATCCGAAACGTGCGTCTCGTTTCTCCTACGCCTAAAACGTTGTTCTTCTTAAATCCACTGATCCAAGGAGAATGTAATTCTGGATCTGACGAGAGACTGTAATAATTGGCAATAACTGCAACAATATAACTTTAATGTGAATACAAAATAATAACGATATAATTGTAAATAACTGCTCACACTGATAAGTACTTCCAAACATAGAAGTAATTTTATATGCAAATTTCCGAGTATTTTCAAATCTGGCAGGTAAAGATTTGTAAAATCATGGCATGCCAACTCCACTGAATTTTGCCTTCAAATCTGGATCACACTTGATCTCAATTACCCCCATTTGTATTTGATTTGGTATTGATTCTACGTTTATTGAAAAAAATTGAACAGTGGCAAATTTGTCTTCCAAACAGTCATTGGTAACGTTGTAGATGATTATGTATAACAGTATATTGTAAAAATTGTTACAAAATTTTTATTGAAACATTTCTTACATATCGTTATATATTGTCTTGGCCACAAAAGTACTCGTTGTGGGCTGAATATGGTCCACAAGTTTGACATGCTTAATCTATATACAGTGAAAATCGGTTATAACGACCTTCAAGGGACCGTGCAAATTCTAACCGATAGTCGTTATAAACGATATCTTTTTAAAATCATAGTAGCCTATAGTATAATACACTCTAAGAGTTTTATAAATTATTTTGATAGTAAAAAGTATTAAACTTTTTGGTTTCAAAATTAAATAAAAACATAATTATAATGAATTTAATTTCCGTTTATATTATGTTTTATAACCACACTAAGTACATAGTACTTTCTTAGTTTTTTAAATTGAAAAAATTGTAGAAAATACTACTAAAGTATATAATGTAGAAAACAAATCTAATGAATTATATTTATTATATTATACTAATGACTTCAGAACAGTGCCGGTTAAAGTGTTTTGTGGGCTCTATGCTGAAAAAATAGAATGGGCCCTTTAAGAATATGACCCTCGTGATATTCAATTAATAAATCACTTTTTAAGTTCACTATCTTTAATATTCAGGTTTAGCAGTAATAAAAATTTCTCAGACATTTGTAAATAAACAAGATTAGAATAACGCTTAAATTTTGATAACTAATTTTAAATTTTAATAACTAACCCACGTGGTTCTGCTTTATGACTGTCAAGTCGCGTCGTTATATCCGATACGAATTTCCCTACTTAGAATCTACGTAGACTACAAAATCGCCGTCGTTATATACGATGTCGTTATAACCGATATATTTAGTATGGAGTAGAATAGCAAACCAAACTTCTTGTAAAAATTCCATCATTATATGCGGTTGGTCGTTATAACCAGCATCGTTATAAATGATTTTTACTGCAGTTGTGTTTTATTGACAAGAAGAGCGTACAGTGAACAACATGGGCGTAGAAGTACATTTGCCCATGGGGCCCGAGCCCCCCCCAATAATTTAAAATAAATTGCAATTTTATGTATATTATAATGTATAAACGTACATAACATGTGCTTGCCCATCTTTTCCAATAATTTTGAAGGCTGTACATTGGTGGTGAGCAAGGTAGTCTTTCTCCTTGAATCATAGAAATGAGGTTTAAAAAATCATCATCAAATATATTTGTCAAATATTTTCTTCTGAGAAATGTGTGGGCTTAACAATATTATATAAATTGTATTAATTTTAGTTCGCCCTGCGGTGGCGCAGTGTGGTAACGCGTTCGCCTAGTACGCCGTTAATCCGGGTTCGACTCCCAACAGTGTACAAAGAACGCTTACTCAGAGATCTCATAAAAGATCGCACTGCTCACTGTAGTCCGGGGTTTGGTTCCCTAGGCCATAAGAGGTTCGGATTCCTCGGAAAACAGTAGGTCCCGGCGCAGCATGACCATTGTAGTCTTTGAGCCGTAAAACCACAAAACAAACAAACAATTAATTTTAGTTCAAAAGGGTAATTTTTGGAAGAACTTCAGTCAAAAATGTAAATTTTTCAAATTTTTCAGTAAGCAATGTGGTATGAAAAGCACAGTTCAGGAAAATTATTTTAATAAGTTATTTATTATAACAATGGATTTCAAATTTCCCTGACTTGGCCATTTGTATTTAAAATTCCCCTGACTTTTCCAGGTTTTCTAGATCCATAAACACTTTGCGATATATCAGTGTAAATAAACGATACTGATATAGTGTAATGAAGAGAGAACATGCTAAACGTATGTGATTGTAAATGTGAAAGTACAATATGGGTTTTTTTCTTTTTTGAAAAACGAATTTGTGGCTTCTGTAAAAACTTTAAAGTTTAAAATAACCTTATTATTTCGACAGAGATAAGTAAATGTTTTAAAAAAAGAGAATTAAGCGAGTAGAGGCCACCTCCTAAAGCAGTAGTTTGCAGCCCGGGTCCATAACACGAATATAAGGGATCTGTCATTTTGATGTGTACCAAAAATTTAGTTTCTTAACATTTCCATAATGAAATGCTTTTATTGGGTTGAAATCCCAGCATTATTCATCACAATAAAGTTATTTTAAATTAATTCTGTACATACATATTGTAACAAAATAATTTTTCTCCTTCGAACACGGAATAAATATGAGAGAAATATGAGCGATACACTGCGCAAAAATAATATTTAAAAACAAATTACACACAAACGGAATTAATATGTTGGGATTCCAATAAAATATAAGCAAACTTACCAACAACTTAAGAAAAAGAGGTGGTAAGTTTTGCTTGTTTTTATTCTTTTTCTATTTCTTTCTACCTAGTTTTTGTTTTATTTAGCTTTTTTACCTTCATTTTCATAAGTTTTTCTTTTCTATTTTCCTCCTTTCGTCACGTTTACTATTCTTATTCCCATCTTACTTTTCTACTTTATTTTTCTTTTTTCTTTCTCTCTTTTTTTCCATCACGTTCAGGCCAGCGAAAAAAAAAAAATTACTCCGTAAAAATATATATTTTAATCGATTTAAGAACGGACTTAAGCAGACCACATTATAAAATTATTCCTACTTTGATGATAGAGAATGTTTAAGGGGTCGTAAACCTTGAAAATTTTGGAAGGAATTGCTCAGAAAGACCAAGAAAGTGTGATACATTATCAAAGTTTCCAAGATTTTATGCTTATATAAAATTTAAAATCATTCAGTTTAAGAAGAGTAAAGGTTAAGCTGCATTGTGAAACTGGTGAGTTAGTTATCCTAAAGTAGGCTAAACAAAATGAGCATAAAAGCAACAGCTTTTTTCAGAATGTGTAAAATCCTATATTTAAATCGAAACTAAAGCAGTTACCTAAGTTGACACATAGTTTACAATTGTTTCAGCAGAGATTGCTACTTTTTAGGTAACACATGTCTTGGTCTTGGCTCCACTATTGTCTTGTTGGGATTTGTTTGTTGCTCCGAAGAGAAGAATATCCCCCCCCCCCACAAATCACTTTGTATAGGTTAAAAGTTTCCTATAATTAATATAATTATTCTTAACTTTTGAGCAAGAGTGGAATTTCGAATTTGATCGGAATTTCGAATTGGAATTTGAACATTCAGTGCAATTTCGATAAGTCGAAATTGAAAAAGTGGGGGTAACAAATCACTTCGTGTTATCAAAAATTAGTATCATTGAGATCGAGACACATATATACGCAATATATTTTTATTCATAATTTCTTACTACTTTGACTCATACAAAATTTTGATTCATTGAAGGTCCACTATATGTACAGTAAAACATCTAAATAGCTGATGATCAGGGATTTGAAAATCTATCCATTATTTTGTAGCGTTAAAATATAGCAAGTATTGGGACTGAGAAATGGAAACGCGTTCATCATTTTTGCATTGTCCTTTATGGAGGTTTTATTGCATGTACGTTTATTATGCATTTATTAAAATATAATAAATGCATTTTAACAGCTCAATAATTTTCCAGCTTGGCTTATAATTAAATAATTCTCAACAAATAATTGCTGTCACTTATTTCAGCTTCTTAAACTGTATCTACTATCTAGGGAACAAATGCTAGTTCACGAAAGGGGTAGATGAGCTTAGTTTGCGAAAAAATGAGCTTAATTTATGAAATAAAAAGGCTTTAAAAATTAATATTTTCAAAATCTGAAAAATAAATGAACTGTAATAAACAATATAAAATGAACTAATTTTATAACAAAATAACGCGAGTTGTCGTCTTAAGGAAGGCTTAACGTTTCTCACTATATATCACTACTATTCAGCCTTACAACATTGAATAAAATAACTCCAGGAATATTGAATTCTTCTTCTTCTTCTTTCATTTTTATGCCCAAGATGTAGGGAATGATGGTTGCCGTTAACAGCTCTATATATACTCCCGATAAGGAAGCACATAGCTTGATGAGTATGTTGAAACATACAAAACGATTTGAAGTCAGGCTAATTGAAGCACATATACAGAAATAGCACAGAATGCCATTAAATGAATTTATAGAAGCGGGAAATGAAAACAAAAGTCAGAAGGGGCATCTTCAAAGGAAGGGCCCTTATTTTGAAGGACCGTATGCAGTTAAAGTTGGAAAATGTGGAATTAAACAGCACCATGAATCGGAGTACAGTGTGGAAAATCATTAGACCAGCCATATGGTAGACATACAGCTTGTTCAGTTCTAGGAGTGAGTTCATGTCTTGGTGAACACATAAATTTCACAATTTCTCCGAATTTATAGACTTCTTTTACAGGAAAAATTTCTAAATTTGCATTATCCAATTCTTTGTTTATAGTACAGTCATCAAAGTTGCCTGGAAATGTAAAATGTGACATATTTAAAATAATGATATGTGTTAAACACATTAATAGGAAAAATGTACAATTTTCAGCATATAAAAGGACATTATATACGAGGTGTGATTGGGAAGTTTTAAGACAGGTGGCGCCACTGCTTAATAAAATGGGATAGGTTTGCCGTTTGGCTGTGGAAGGGGAAACTTGTTTTATCATTGAAATATTCTGAAAAAATTACCACTATATCTTTGTTCAGTAGAGAGTGGCACCCACTCTCTACTGAATTGTGGATCACTGGATTGTGATTACCTTATTTACATTATGATAGGATAAAATAACGATGTTTTTCGAATTAATTTATTTTATAAGACAACGAAATTTTTCAGAATTTTAAATTGAAAAAAAGACGGGAGATATGCTTTCGAAGGGAGGGCAGATAGAATTCTATGGATCAAGATTGACCTTTAAAAAAGAAAAAAAAAAAAAAAATCGCCACCTTTAAAAATTTTTTACTTTGGACACTTGCCCATGCATAAATCCGGGATTCTCTCCCCTACCCCCCCCAAAAAAAAATATATATATATATATCGAAAAATTACGGAAAGAGTAAGGGGAGGGCGCTTATTAGGAATTTTATTTACTTTTAATTACCTTCAGGCTATAAATCTGAAAAATATGCTACTTTTTTATTTTCATATATAAAATCACAAAATATTATTAGTATTGCATAATACAATAAAAATTTTGTTTGTTGAACATTTCTATTCGCAATGAACGATAGTTTTATTAAAACATAACAAGTTCGATACTCACTTAATTCCTATGAGATCTCTGTGGTTCAATTCTTGTTTTGGTATTTTTTAATCACAGAGATCTTACATGTACTAGAGTGGACGTCACGTGACTTCGAAATTCGTTTAACATTGCAGTTCCGTGCAAACCTTCGAGCATATATACGCTATATATACTTGAAGGTACAAATCGTGGATCCACATTAGTGAGGTCAATTTTTCTATTTTCCTGTGTTACAGTATGTAATTATAATCAACGCAGATACCGGGGAGAGGTCACAGGGTTCATGATCCTTCCAAAACATATTTCACTGTAAAAAATTCCAACTTTCATGATAAATGAAGGGTGTTATTCCAAGACCATGGCAAATTTTGTCCTTGAACCCCCCCCCACAAACACACACAAAATGAAAGCCTGTATCTGCTCCTGAATTATAATGGTGCAAGCTTGTTAAAGTTTAGATTGCACACAGTGGCATAAGCAGAAAGTTCATAAGAGGAGGGTTATAGGCTTAATGGGAGGGGTTACAGAGCTACAACTCATATATTCCTATGTTAAATATACAAAATTTCATTGCGATGGGGGGTTACAACCCCCAAAACTTCCCTTTGGCTAAACCTATGATTGTACACTGGGATGCCATAGGAAATCGTTGACTTGGCAGTTCTTTCAATAGTTAAGGTAATATTTTTAGTTTAATTTGCGTTTCATTCAATTTTCCGTATATTTTTTGTTCAGCAATATAAGTAGTATACGAACGATTATGTTGACCTACTTATATATATATCTATTAGGCTCAAACATCAAAAACGCTCAATGAGCATGGAGTAGACGACCACAACGCATTATAGCCGTTTTAAAAATGCCAAATCTAGGATTAAAAAAACCTTCAGAAATGTCAGGGGTGTATTGGGGACGGCCGAAGTCCTATCCTTTTTCTAGGCTACTATTGGAACTACTACTAGTTGCAAAATAATTCATTTTTATGTTTGGGCTACAAATAGTTCAAATCTGCTACTTTTGGAGCACAGTTTGCTACTTTTTAATCTTCAGATCTGGCAACACTGCACTTGTACAGGTTTTAAAAGGAAGTCTCAAGAATATTTGGCATTGCCTATCTTAAGCCTGTATAGCCGAGTATGAGAACACATGGACAATAATAATAAAATACAGATAATAATGGAAAACATGCATATAACAACTGCAGATGAAATAAATAACTAGGGTAATTCGATCCCATCCTTTCCGGAAAACATAGATATTTTGTCCCCACCCACTTCATGTTCTCATCAATCAGAGTCCTCTGTATATGGAAATTGCATGCCTCCACGCCCAGTCGTATCTTATCTTGCATCCGGGTTAGAAAGGCTAGATGTCCTAACAAAGCACTAAAGCCTTCTTTGTACAGTTTTCCCCAAAAAATGTATCCTTTTGTTCTAAAATTGCAATCACTTACATGCACCAGCATTATCTACATAGATGGAAAATTTCATTCCATTCCAATAACTCCTCCTCTTACTGATTTTTTTTCCCCCATGAGTGTACTTTATCGCAGTTTCTACATGGCATCGTGCAAATTGTTAAGACTGGTTCTTCTCATAAAAAGAAGCATTTTAAATTAGACAATAGGTCACACAATATAAACTCTTAGCATTTATAGACCTTGAAGTAATTTAATATGGGGGAAAAAACTTCTAAAAAATTAGACCAATTATGTCATACAAAAACGATTAAAAATTGCTTCTAAATATTCATAATATAATTACTATATTATGAATATTTAGAAGCATAACGTATCAATATATATTATTAAAAACATAATATATAAATATATATATTATATGAAGAAAGTTCATACAAAAATCATTTACCACTATTTCAATACTGATTTATCAATCCTTTTCAAACAAACTGTATGTAAAAATAATTTATTCACCTCTTGCTGGTGGTACACAAGTTGGGAACTCCGACGAATGCCAATCACAATTCTGACATGATAATTCCATTGGTCCCTTTAGCCGATGATAACCAATTATTCTGCAACTAAATTGTATTGTGGAATCTTTTTTCACTTTTTCTCCGAATTCCAATCTCTTTTGTCCTGAGTAAGCAGCTAAATTTAAATCTAAGTTGTTGTATGTGCAGAAGCAATCATTCGGATTCTGAATGTCCAGAGGTTCGGGTGTGCTGATTACGTCAGGATTTTTGGGAACTGGTTGAGTTGTTCGTTCCAAATTTACAAGATCGCCTTCATTAATAGTCGATGACTGTTGCGGGCGTAATGTACTACCGAATTTAGCAGCATTTGGTTCTTGGTCAGGAACAGGGGGGTTTTGGCCACCTTTAATAAAGATCATTGTATTATAAAACATTTTATATTGCTATATTATAAGATAAATAAAACAACTTTCAAAGGTGTCCATAGGTTAAATCTCAATAATGCAAAATTTAAGGAGGCATCCATTCAATTATAATACTTCAAATATACTATGGATTATCGTACCCTAAATCATATATACAGTGAAAACTGTCTTAGGCGGAACCTACATAAAGCGGAAACTTGCTCAACACGGAATTTTTTTGCAATCCCTTCAAAAGTCAATGGTAGTTAACATTATCTAACACAGAAACTGTCTAACGCGGAAGCGGAAAGCACTATTTAGTCCCCGCAAAGAGAAAAACCTGCATAAAGCGGAAAATCGCTGGCAGAAAGAAAATTTTCTCAGCAGAAAAAGGAAAGAGGGTTGTAATACAATGCAAATAGCAAAGTGGGGGATGACGAATAAAAGGCATTTTACAGATATAGAATGCCCTTGTCCGGATAGGCGTAGCCAGGGGGCGGTTTTGGAGGTTGTAACCCCCATCGTAATGAAATTTTGTATATTTAACATAGGAATATATGTGTTATAGCTCTGTAACCCCCTCCCATTAAGCCATTAACCCCCCCCCCTTATGAACTTTCTGCCTACGCACATGCTTGTATGACCACCATTTTGCACACCACCCACCCACCATAGGAATACCCAGAAAGTTCATAAGGGGAGGGTTACAGGCTTACAATGGGGGGTTACAGAGCTACAACTCCATTGTATTTACATGTATACTATATACAATTTCATCGCAATGGGGGTTACAATCATAATCGACCCCTCTTACGTATGCCAGTGCCACCCACTTCTTAAATAAAAACGTTCATTATTAACCAGAACGAAAAGTCACTCATATCGACTTTATCAATTCATGGATAAACCCACCACAAGTGTGAGTACCTTTATACAAGGGAATCATTATCTTTACAAGGGAGGTACTTTATCGTTACAATTTAAGCTTACATAATAGACTTTTTGTATGAAATTGGCATGTATAGTTAGCATGAAATTTTGCACCATATTGATCGTAACTACTAAAACCACAAAATAGTGCAAAAATTAAAATTAATAAAAATAAAATGCAGTGATAAAATAAATATTTTTATCAAAAGGAAAATAAATTTAGTTTTAAAGTTCGCAAGATAAGACAAATAAAAACAATTAGCATATCCAGTCATCTCTTACCACTGAATTTAACTATGTATGTATTTGTTTTGCATGTAACCTCCATAAGGCGGAAACCTGCATACTATGGAATTTTTTTCCGGTCCCGTGAGTTTCCACCTCAGCCAGGTTTCACTGTATCCACGTTATTAATGCACAAACAAAAACTACACAGCGGGATTCCTTGCAAAATTCTAAGCCAAAAATGTACTGAGAGGTCAATATTTTTGGAGTTGTTAACAATTGAAATCCAACCAATCAGAGCAAAATTTGACCACCATTTTCTTGACGAAAACGACTTACAAAACAAATCAAAATCTTGTAATAGAAGAAAGAGAAGGAATAGGAGAGAAAAAATAAAAGGAGTGACTCCATAGCCAGCAATGGCTGAGGGAATCGTAACTAGCAGTCAGTAACTGCACATACTCATGGACTTCACCTTTCTTAGAATTTTTTTTTTTTTTAAATTACAGAGTTATAAGATTTTGTTAGCGATGTTTTCGCTTCCGTCCTTTGAGCAATAACAGAATGAATGTTTTCTTACGTTAAATTACTTTACTGAAATATTATTAAATTATTTTATATACACATTATTTATATTAAATTATTTTATGGAAATATTAAATTATTTTATTGAAAGAACAAATAAATGTGAACTCCCATTACATGTGACATTTGACTAACATAAGAGAAGGTCTTTGACTCTATCGAAACATCAGATCAGCAGTCATTGACTCCATGAAATAGTACCACTACTTAGTACAGTGGCTGCCGTTTTTAAGAATCAAAATAACTGAAACAAATACGATTATTTACTATAGAACAATATTTAAAACAATTCTAGATTTAAGAATCAATCACATATACGAATAAAAAAAAGTGAAACGTGATTTTTATAAGCGATGACCACTGTACCACAGAAATAAATTAAATGTGGCACCAAATACACGACAAATCCTTAAACACATACACCCTTAGGACACGGTTATAAAATCCAAGTCCATAAGCATGCACAGTTATCGACTGCCGGTTATGACTCAGTCAACAGACGCTAGTGGGCGATCATCTGTGCTGCGCCTGCTCCTTGGGGCAATCTTTCTGCACATGGATGTTTCCATCCGATAATATTTACTTGGCTAGAAAAACAGGAGAAAATAGTTTCCCCTGTCACATTTCTGTGCATGTGCATGGATTTCACATATATTTGTTGACAAAAAGGATGTAGTGTGGATTAAATTTTGTGTGTATTTAGATTTCATTACGGGGAGTGTATAAATCCCTGGGCAAGGGGATAAAATTATAATTTATACTTATAAACATATACTGATTCAGGCAGCGCACATCGAATGTGATAAAAACAGCACGAGTCACGAAGCGAAGAGTAGGGGGTCTCCCCCAGTTCGGTCTCTGTGATTCAGGTAAGTACTGATTTATTTATAAAAATACTAATTCATAATCAAAATACTATATTAGCGGGGATATCAATAGGGAATTATACCAGCACCAATATATTTAGCCAGATGCCAGTACATTTAGCTATTTTATATCATGTTTCGGCATTACTATTACCTAGGAAGCAAGGTGTTTGATTGGAGAGTCCACACACACATGTGCAGAAGGATTGCTCCTTGGGGCAGATGTGGCACATGGGAGCGTCCGCTAGCGTCTAGTGACTCAGTTAGCCATTAATGGCTACGGAGTCACTCCCGAAAATAAATTCCCTGTTTCAAGAACAACCCACTTTAAAAAAAAATAACTGAAACTAGTGATGTAAGAAATTATGTATTTGTAAGTAAAGTTAGAACATACTGCTGTAATTGGCAACTTCTTAGTATAAAAAACTAGCTTGTTTCGGAATGTGTTTCATTTATTTACTACACGAATACTTCTCATATCTTTTTCGTTATATGCAACATTATTTAAGATATAATTTTTTCTATAATTAGTCACAAAATCATTGAATACTTCATACACATCAATGTTTATATATCATCATATAAATTATTTTTTTTGTCTGTTTACTATAATTAATTATAGTATACAAAAATTAACTACACTATAATTATATGTAATGTAACAATTAAGAATAACATTAATTAATTACAGCAACATTATGATTTAACCAAAAATAACATATGACGATTAACTACTACATTATTACAATAGATGTGCCTGAACATTAGCACAGGATTAGATGGAAATACATTGACTTTATTATTATAACAGCATTAGATTCTTCTCTAAAAGTGCAATGTTCATGCAACATTTTACTTGTTTTAATCGCATGAAGTTACTTTTCACACAGATGGGTATGAATGTTCAATATGGACAATTAAAA
>QLNU02003225.1:104175766-104241850 GCA_006491805.2 Dysdera silvatica | reverse complement strand
CATATATATATATATATATATATATATACATACATACATACATACATACACAGTAAAACCTTTAACTGCCATCTCTAAACAATGGTAACCTCTGAAGACCAGACCATATTAATGGAACTGTAGGAACTCATGAATCAACGGTCATTGATACATGAACCCACATTTCCAAAAGGTTTAATCATGATTTAATGTTCACCATTTTGTTTCCCCGCACATACGCTTTTCCCATCCAGAATCCAGATGGACCGACTCATCAGCGGTTCGCTCTGTTCCCGGCCACGGAAAAGACATTGGCTGCAGGCGACGATTGAGTTTAGTGTACAACACGGTACGGTGCAAGGATAACTTGATCATATTTCATCAAACTCCTTGGCAGGCATTTCCTACTTATAAGTACCCCTACTGGACATGATGATTACGACCCTCCGAGTGTGACACCACGAACCCTTGAGTGGAACAGCAAATCATCAATTAGTGTTAAAGGGGTAACCAATGAACATTTGCGTATGAAAAGGGTGAACAGCCAATAAGAGTGATTGCGAGTGTAGAGACGATGAGGCGAACACCAATAAAAGACATTCTTTCGGTAGGACTCTTAGCGAGATGGTCACGCTGCCCATGATGGACATTCATAATGTCTTATAATAATGTCAATTCTTAATCGTAACAATTTAAGTTATTTTGCTATGTGATTGTAAATAAATTGTTTAACCCAGAGACATGCTGTCTACATGGTTCATCTGTATCTTGGTATTTCTGACTCAATTTCGATAAGGTTCCAGGGTAACAATCCACGTGAGTTGACGTACGAGCTAAAACCCTTCTGATATAACTTATAAGCTATCGGTGATATTATGGAGTCTATCACCGCTCCATCGTTCTGCAATCCGTCATAGAACGATAACCAAATCTATAAATGTAGAAACCGCAATTGGTTACTTTACAGAACCAAACGTGTTCCTTAAAATTAACATTAGTGCTAACCTCCAAACAACGAATTCTGAATAATGGCCACCTGATAGACATCACGAAAAAAAAATTTTATTGAAATTTTTCAAATATGTCTGCAACAAAAATTGTCAACAATGTAAAGTAAAATTTACTTGACGGTACGTTCTTTCAAAGTACTCCATGAAAACATATGTTAATTTTATAGCTTTATATGCACACCCCTTTTTTGTGAATACAGTGTCACTATTTATGACTGACCATTCCAATGTTTCGTCCGGGCACATAACCATTGTAAACTGAAAATTGGTTTTTGACAGTTCTAGTGCTTCATACTTTGTTACCCCACTAAGTAGTGTCTTACCATGATGTTGCGAAAATGCATTTTGATTTTTTTTATACTGAACCTCTAAATAACAGCCACCTCCGAAAGACAGCCATCTTTACAAAGTCTCGTGAGTGACCGTTATTCGGAGGTTTTACTATATATAGTTTCTAAAATGCTATATTTTTTCAAAATATATATGAGTTACACATTTTGCATAGACAAAATTTAAGAAACAAACAAACACTTTTTCATATAAAATTTATTACTCAACCCTGAGAAAAGAATAACACTGGATAAAGCACTGCCAAATACAAAGTTATTCATTAATAAAAAAAAATTAATTTCTAGCCGTAGTTTCTTGCTTTAACTTTTAAGTTATCCCTTTTACCTTTAATACTATAATAAATTTAAAATATAGAGAACATGTATTTTATATTGCTGTAATAAAAATAAGTATTTCTCAAATTCAGAAGTATCCATAGAACAAAACTCATCTGATGACAAATCACTCACGTATAAGACAATATGGCTGAGGATCCCACTCTCCTTTATTACATTTAACTGGAACACGTGAAGAATGAGCTTTTCCATTAACTGTAAATGGTGAGTTACATGATACAAACAATGTCGTTCCATGAGATTGACGAGCACTTATACGTACCTAAAAGGGATTGAAATTAGAATTTCGGAAAGATTTAAAGTATTTGCAAAAAAAGATCGAGAAATATCAAAATTTTAACGAATTCTTTGTGAAATAACACTTGCTTGTGCCTGTGTCAACATTATTAATTTAAGCTCATTTCTAGAAATATATGGCAAATATAAAAATAATAAAATTTGCAACTAATATTTAATTTGTAATAGTGTTATTTTTCTGACATGTATAATTTTGCATAATCACATTATTTCCCATACATATTTTTTTAATATAATAATGCTCTCCTCAACATAAAAATTTTCTTTACACTTGTGATAATTATTTTTTTACCTCATTTTTATTACTACAATAATAATTCTTTATAAAAGCATTTCTTCCGATATGGAATTTTTATTTTCAGGATCATCATCATGTAACAATATATATCTTAACGAGATTTACATATAGCTGAGCCGCGAATTTTCACCAGAAACTATGCCCATATACACCAAAGGTGGATTAAAAATTTTCAGGGAAGGTGAAAAAGTTTGCAAACCAATATAAGACCGGCAATGAATATAAATCTGTTATTCCCATGCCCTGCGCGCCCCTCTTATGGATCAGCCCATGCTGTGTGTGTGTGTGTGTGTGTGTATATATATATGCACAAGTGTATGTATTTAATGAATAAGCATCCTGGAGGTGGTAAAAAAATGGCAACTGTTTTATTTGTATATAACCTTTGCATTAAATAATACCCATATTTAAAAGATGGATTTAGGTCTTACGTTGCCTAGTGTGAGCCAAAAATATCCCCCCCCCCGCCCCACTAAATGTTATTTTCAAAATAATTTTTTTTTTTAATTTCCAAAGCTCTCCTCAATAGGCTACTAAGCCTCATTACAAAAATATTAAATATGATTACAAGAGGCAAAGGCACGATAACAATTAAAATTTCTTTACAACAAACAACATGCAACTACACTGCAAGTACTTTTTCTGGTACGCCAAAAATTAAATTGTTTTAATATAAAAATTAAAGCCTTACATGAGTTTCAATAATCTGGAATATTAGTCCCTCTTTACAGTCAAATAAGTTTACCCATTTTGATGTAGTTTTTACTTTTCTAATTTCTTATTTGCAGTGTTATATTGTGGTTTTGTCAGAAAAGGGCTTCTTCACTTCCACACACTAATTTAATTAAACAAACTGTGGTAAAGGATAATCTATGCAAGGGCTGGAGATAATGAGTTTGTTAAAAAAAAAAATAAGGTTTAAAACACTTCAAATTTTAAAAATTTAATGATGTAAATTGTTATGGAATGTTTTTGCACTTCGATGTTAGGCCATTTTGGCAACTGCTTGGCTTGGCGCCCGATGTGAAGGCACCAGTCGCACCATCTTTAATCCATTACTGCCATACCTCGAACTGCCTTTTCAAAATATTCACTAATACAAAAAGTTTCTCTGATCGCCTCATTAGCTTTACAAAATGCTCTGCAAAAATTACGAAATGACTTTGTGACTTTACTCCCACATTTCAGAGTTTTCTGCATGTTTGGGTTTAGATTGTACCTGTTTTTTCTTTCTTTTCTACTGTGTTCTTCACATTCTAACCAGCAACAAAATCTACTCTGTGTTACTTGCAATAAATAAATATACAGTATATCGAAGTTCATTTATTCAAAGAGAAATTGAAGAAGCATACATACCGTTTGATATGTAATTACGGTATAAGCTCCAGTCCAGCCCTGTTTTATTGCAAAATTTTTAAATTCAAACCAACCATTTGCAAGAGCTGTTACAACACAGTTGCCTGGAAATAAAATTTTCTGAGTTAAACACTAAAAGATCTTAAAGGTTGGTTAAAACGAAATCAATATAAAAACGTTTTGAGTACACATTCTGAGAGCAGTAATACATTATCTTAGTTCAGTATAACTGCTAAAAATTTGTAGATTGAAAATTTTATGTATTATTCTTAAAATAAATAACATATATAATAATACCATACATAAAATTCTTCAAAATAGTTACCAAATATAATAATAAAAACAAATGCTTCTGCTCTATTCTTCCAAATTTTGTATAATATCATGAACACAAAATAAATAAATGCACTACTCTCTATTGTAGTCGAAACCGCATATATATATAAATGGATGCAGTAACAGAATCCTATGCATATAAGCGGGTTTTACATAAAAGCGGTATTCTCTGAACTATAGCGTGGAAATAATTTGCTCATTAAATTTTTAATGAATTTTATTATTAAATTAGATATTCTTATTTCTAATTTTATAAATCATACACATTATTTCAATATTTATAATGCACAGTATTATTACTCTATTAATAAAGCAATGAGTAATGTAGTACTTAAGTAAACCTATGCACTGTATTAATGGAAAAAAAATCCGTTACCTTTCTTTGAATCCATGGATGTTCTGATAAATGATTAAAGATTTGATCTGTTAAAGTATTAACGTTTTTCATATCAAAGTTGTTCAATCTTAAATAGTATTGCAAAAACATTAGAGTGGAAATAGCATCTCTATGAGTAGGCACAGTTTTCACTTCATTCGATACTACTTCTTTGTCTACAGCAGAGGTATCCAAACTGGGCTATGCAAAGCCTTTGGGGCCTCGCGGAAGCGTTGAAAATGAAAGGACACTTTCAGAAAAATTAGTTCACTTGTTCAGTAAAAAATAAATGGATAGCCCTAATTTTTAGAAAATTATTTTTCATTACATTATGATTACTATGTTAAATCTCATAGCTAAATGTTTTTTTACAGGGGGCTCTGAATGTTATAGGAGGTTCGAAAAAATACAGGAGGAACTTAAAATTAGTTAACGTTTTGATGTACTATTTTATTAATTTAATATGTCTAGATTTATATATCGTTCTATTTTAATATTTGCATAAATGTATATAAATAGAAAATAGGCAAAAGTCCTTAATACATATTATTTGAAAATCCTCTAAACAAAAATTTAAAAATTACAAGGAACCCTAATAAATACATATTGCCTCTGACACCTTAGTGACTTGCCAATTAACTAATTTCTAAAATCCAACTTTCAACTTCCAATTCACCAAATTCCAATTTGAATTCTCAACTTCAAATTCCCATCTCGCCAACTCCGCGTAATTTCTAACTTGCCAATGTTCCAATTTCCAGCTCTCCCATTTTCTAACTCTCCAGTTTCCATCAATATCAAATCAAACCAATTTTATTTTCCATGTACATTGAAAGGGCATGGAGGAAGCGAGTAAAACCAAAGTTATTACTTGTGCTCCCCTATCTGGCTCTATATTTACCTATCCTTTAAATAATTTTTTTTTTTAATTCACCTATTGTTCTACTAGACTTTATTTTGAATGAGAAGTCATTCAGTTCCTGTATTCCATGATAGTTCATATTACAGTTTCCCATATTGGTTCTAATTTTTATTAATTGTAGTTGCGTTCCCGATGGAGTATTTTTTATATTTGGTTTCTCCTTTACATTTTCCATCCTTGTGTCTCAAATATATATCATATTCAAGATTTTATATGAATGTATTATATTAAGGCCCATTATGTTATTTTTTTATGTCAGGTATTGAATTACTCCTATTTAAACTCAATGTTTCCATTAACCCATTAATTATAGGTTAGATTTGTCTTTAATTACATTTGCTCATTTTACCCTACTTGATATTTCCATAGCAAAGATGACTGAATATCAGCGAGTAATATAAATTTATCTTTATGTGGTGAGGTAGTAAGTTATTTAATTTACTGGTTATACCAGCTCCCTCCTGATCTTTTTACCAATTTCTTTAATGTGTTTGTTCAAATCTAAATGTCCATCAATATCAATTCCCAAAAATTTAATTTCTTTTACTCTGTAAATTATATTGTTACCTGGTCTTAAATTATGTTCAGATTTAATTTTTACATTTATGTTATGAAAAATAACGTATTTTGTTTTTTCAGTATTTACTATTAACTTATTATCCTTAAACCATTTTCCCAACGTTTTTAGTTAATCGTTTGCTTTTGTATACAGGTTTTGTTTTTTTTCCAAAAATAAGCCCTATATCACCAGCAAAACGGGCACAGTCACTATCAAGTTTAGCAATATCGTTAATATACATAGCAAGAAAAGAAGAGAGGCCCCAATATAGAAACCTATGGTACCCCATATGAATTTATCATTTTAGAATATTTCCCCTTTAGCGTAACTGTTTTCTGTTTGTTAAATAGCTTTCCATAAATTTATAAATGTTACACCTGATGCTCTATCATTCCATTTTCTTTTGTAAAATGTTTCTGTCTATGATATCAAAGGCTTAGCTTAGATAGAAAAATATACCCAAGAGTATTTCTTCATTTTCTATATTTTGCTAAATTTTATTTATTGTTTTGATCAGCACATCTTCCACAGTCATATATTTTTTAAAGTCATATTGTGATTTGAATTTAGAATTTTATTTTTATCTATGAACTTTATTAATCTATTATAAAGAAGTTTTTTGAATATTATTATAAAGGTCAGGAGGATGGATATAGGTCTATAATTATTTTCTTCATTTTTATTTCCTTTTTTTAAGTATGGATATTAGTCTGGATATTTTCATCTCAATATTGTACAATGCATTAAAAGAAAGGGTTTGAACTGATTTTAAAATTTAAAGAAATGTTTGTTCTCTCCTTCCTCACTTTGAAAGAAACCAGGCAAATTTTATAATAATTTATAATGCACTTCTTGCATTTTATACCATCCTATCATTTTTAATTTTATAATAATTTAAAATGCATGAAGCACACAAAAGAAATAGTATTACCAAGAAAAATGAAGCTCTTACCATTAAAATATTAAGCAATGAAAAAAAAAGTTCCACAGTATTAAATTATGCATAATATTCATTTTCAAGTTAAATTACTTACATTTTATATCTCCAAAGAGCCATTTTCCAGATTCTTTACACGTAGCAGTAGAATTACCAATAACGTGAAAATTTTCATCTTGACATATTACTTTCAAAGATGTTCCATATGGCAATATTGTGCTCACATTCTCTTGATTCACTGTAGCTGTGGCTGGAAGCGCATCTAAAAGTGAATCTAGTAGGCAAGTTGGCGCTAAAAAAAATAGATTAAATAATATTTAATCTAAAAATTTATTTCATGTACACTTGGAAAGGGTGACAACCACTTCCCATAAAAATCTCCCTGGGAGTAACAAACAAATCATTGGGGTATTTCTGACGCTGTTTATGAATATGTAAAAATTTTGAAGGTTTTACATTGAGAAGTGACTTTTTTCAAAACTTCAAATTATAATGAGTGTCTGTAGAAAACACGCGTTTTCTAAGTTGATGAAGGGGCACAACAGGTGACTTTAATTATGATATTGAATGAGAAACTAGAAGCTATGTTGCATCTAATGCTCAGGAAACATCAGGAAAATGTTCAAATTCATTATTGTATTTTTTTTAAATTAAATTTGAACATTTTCCTGATGTTTCGTGGGCATTAGATGCAACATAACTTCTAGTTTCTCGTTCAATATGATAATTAAAGTCACCTGTTGTGCCCTTTCATTAACTTAGAAAACTTGTTTTTTCTACAGACACTCATTATAATTTGAAGGACCGACAAGGTAATTTCCTGTATCACATCTTGAAAATATTTATGTATTCATAATTAGCATCAAAAAATTTTTTTGATTAGGGTTAACGTTTTTAACCACCCTCTTGGGGGAGAGGTGATTTTCATGGGAAATGATCACTATTTGTATAAACTCTTCACATTAAAAACTTAATTTCTGTTACGATTCAATAGTAATTTTAAAATAAATTTTGCCTCTACAAATATCATTATTTATAGTTTATATATATACTGAACGAGTAAAAACCCATGTGCTCTACTGTTAATATTATTTAAAAAAAAAAAGTCAAAATTCATCCTATCTGTATTCTTGAAGACATTTAAAAGGTACTCGACAAGGTTTCGCACACAAGAATTTAAAAAAACAGTCAATTGATACTAATATTCTGAACTCTGTGATCAAATTAATTAAAACTTGCATCACTGACAAACTTTTCAGACTCATTTCAACTTCATTTAAAAAATTCTTTATCTTTACCGTTCATTTCATTATACCTGTAACCGCCGTTTGTAACACGCATTTGTCATTACATATTGTGTATATATCGTCGACCGTTTTGACGAAAATAGCCCAGGGCTATTGAAACAGTCTGTAAACGATTAAACTTTATTAAACTGTGTTAATTTGTTGTCCTTTTCAATTAGCCCTTGCGAATGTTTAAGTAATTTAAAAAATTTACCTAACAATGTAAAAACTTGCATATCAGATGCTTTCAATGTTTTAATAATGATGTGCAGAGAACAAACTTATTTAACTTCCAACTGATAATGGTCAATAGGGCCTAATATAATAAACCAGAGTTAATAATTTTAGTCTAATACAACATAATTTCAATTTTCTCCCAAGGAGGTCTGCAGACTCCCCCTCTCCACACTTATTGGTGGTGCATAATAAGGAATGTTTAAAGTGATCTGTGAGAGACCAAGGTTTAGAAACACTGATCTAGACATACAGAAATCCTAAATCGGTGCTAGATAATTTCACTTTCTGATGGCGTCTAATGTCAAAACCACAAGGCAACAGTAACAAACTAGCTAAAAAAAATTGCAACAGAACACCATTATTTTTCGCTACTGGAAATCGCTAATATAACCATGCTCACCTAACAGCACAGTTAAACATAGGAAGTAAACAACACAGAACTCGGACCCTGCAGTAAAAGTCACATCCCTTCCCCTTCTTTCCTTTTAGGGTACTGTAGTGATGCAATGGCAGACAGTGGCATGTTGGCACTGCATCACCAGTGACTTGGAAGGAAAGAAGGGAACGGGGTGGTGCAGTGGCAGCATGCTAAAATACAGGTTCGGCTTCCAACATTGAGAAAAAAAAACACTAATTGCTCACTGCAGTCCAGGGATTAGCTGCTTAGACTTAAGTATACTTAAAGGACCAGAAAAAGATATAAACAATTATTAAAAACAATTGTTATAAACAATTTATGGTTATAGAACAAAGTTAAAGATAATACATTCTACATCTGTCACGAACAGGGGGAAAATAATGTTATAGACAGTTTAGCTATAGACAGATTATACTGTTCATAACTCAATTTCCATGCCCCTAAATAGTCGTTATTTAAAAAAAAAATGAAATAAATGCTATTTATACTAATTAAATGGAACACACTATTTTAAAAAAGAAAGCTACAAGGGACTAAATTTTATGCATTCACTTTGGCATATTCCGAGTTCCAGACAGAAAACTTTTATACAAGATTTTGTCGTAGTGTCTTGCATAATTCCTTTTGATGATGGTTTTTTTTTCTAGTTGAACGATTTCAAGACTGAAAAGACATGTACAATTTTATTTCTGTCTCCGTTTCTTTGAAGGTATTTTACCAATGAGGTCAGGTAGTATTAAACTGAATTAAAGTTATAAATATAATAGATTCTCATTATGACAAATACCAATATAATAAAAAATGCATTATTATGCTAATCGGGACTAATCCCAGTTTCAAATGCCATCAAGACCAAATTTTCAGTTTCATGAAGTAAAGATGTTGGAAATATCATTATTATTATAATGGAAAATACCCTTTTATGTGATTAAAAAAATCTTTTAAAATTACATACAAAAAACTTCAAATGAAAGAAATAACGTGAGGCGTTTTTGTTTTGGGGATAGCATTAAGCAAACAGGTGTCACTTTAACTTCTTTCACCCCTTCACATTCTCTTTCTATAATTTTGTCTGTTTCTTTGTGACTTCCTCTCTATCCCCCCCTCTCTCCCCTTTAATTTAGGTAAGTCTCTAATTTTCAAAATTTTTATGACAAAATTATTCTAGAACAATTCATTCTTCCATCAAATCAGTGTCTGTTGAGGGTGGAAAAATGCTTTTATGTGCTGCTCAAATACTGCCTTTATGTGAATACTTTAAGTAGCATTAATAAATTAGTAAGAATTCCGTTATAACAAAATTATGTTTACAACGGAACATTTTAGCACTCTCGTGGAGTTCATTGTAATAAGACCCTTTATGACAATACAGCTATTTCCTCTGTGGAAAAATATACAAATATACTTATGTCAGGAGTGAATAATTATTTATATATATTCCAGATTCTTCACATTCTACTTCAGTAATTTTCTTTGTAATACTTTTGGTGTTCTGAATTTAAAAGTGTATCATGAAACATCATAAATTCTGCCACCTGTATTTTGGCATCCAAATTGTATCACGATAGCATTATCAAATTATTCTTGCTTACCAACACAAGAAGCAGGAGGCTCAGACCATTCCCCATCTGACATACAGGTGACAACTGCCAAACCTTTTCTTCTATATGGTTCAGCACAATGAAATATAGCACTACTGTTTCGTTTTTTACTATCGGTGTATGTAATGGTAAGGCCCTCTGTTTCATTCAGTTGAGGACACGACATAATCTCTGTAAACCACAAACAAATGTAGCATTATCTTTTAAGTATAATTTCTATTATGTATTCTTAATCTGCATTTATCTATGCCACATACCCTCCGTTATTCTTCGTAGAACTCATAAATAATGCAACATCAAATAATATTATTCACTGCGGAAACGTTTGATGGCAATTCCCATGATTTTGACAGTGCTTAAAAATGCATTATGTATACAAGACTTCAAGCATATATTATTGAATTTTAAGAACTACAACGCACCAACGTAACTTCATATATATATTTTTTTTTATTTTAATTGTTTTCATTATTCCGATATATATATATATATATATAACATGATCATGAAGTGATCATCGAATGGTGAGATGTAAAATGCACTTAAATACTAAACTAGAAAGGCAGAAGCTCATTAGGAAACAAGTATGTAAGAGGGTGGATTTAAAGAAATTAAAAGAAAATACCGAGGCATTCAAGTTGGAATTAAAAAATCGCTTTTCTGCACTGGAAGGACTTATTGAAGAAGTTGACATCTCAGAAGCAAATGAAAACATTGTTAAGACAATAATTGAAACTGCTGGGGAAATTGGTGGTGTAATATGTAAAAAGCAGAATAGCAAATTATCTGAGAAGACGAAACAACTCATGAAAAGGCGAAGACTTATGAAGGTGGACAATCAAAATACCAGTCGCAAGATCGAGTATGTAGAACTTTGCAAAACTTTGCGCAAAAACATGAAAGAAGATATAAGAAAATTCAATTGTGAGTTAGTAAGGAAGGCCATTGAAAGCAACAAGAGCCTTAGGGTTGTTAAAGGGAGTTTGTCTATTGGGAAGAAACACATCATTGCATTAAAAGGAGAGGATGGCACTGTAACAAGAAATAGGGAAGAAATACTTAGAAGAGTTGAAGAATTCTACAGAAAGCTGTATGAGGGAAACAGTGGATTAAACGAAGACTCTGAGATAGTCGAAGGAACAGCTCCTAAAATCTTAAAAGAAGAAGTAGCATTTGCAATAAAAAGTATGAAGAAAGGAAGATCCCCTGGCGATGATGGCATTACATTAGATATCTTAAAAGAAGCTGGAGAACATGTAGAAGACATACTCGCAAAATTCTTTACCAAATGCCTCAACAGTGGTAACATACCAAACCAATGGGATTCTGCAACAGTAATTCTTTTGCATAAAAAAGGTGATAAAGAGGATTTAAAAAATTACCGACCAATTAGCTTGTTACCTGCTATTTATAAAATCTTCACAAAAGTGCTAACACATCGCCTGCAGAAAAAATTAGATGCAGCTCAACCAAGAGAACAAGCTGGATTTCGAAGTGGATTCAGTACAGTGGACCATATTCAAGTATTAAGAGAATTAATTGAAAGAACACATGAATATGAACTTCCATTGTGTGTGGCATTTATTGACTATGAGAAGGCCTTTGACTCTATTAAAACATCAGCAGTCATCAACTCTTTAAGATCAGCAGACATCGAGGATGTGTACATTGACATGGTGAAACGTGTGTATAAAAATGCAAGTGCAAAATTTCGGTTACATAAAGATACCGAAGCTATCAAAATTGGTAAAGGTGTGAGGCAGGGAGATACCATTTCTCCAAAACTTTTTACTTCAGCTTTACAGATGATTTTTCAGCAGATAAATTGGAATAACAGGGGAATAAAAATAAATGGTGAATATTTAAATCATTTGCGGTTTGCTGATGACATTGTTATTTTTTCAACGAACCCATCAGAACTCCAAGACATGGTACAGGAGCTCTCAACTAGAAGTAAAGAAGTTGGACTCAAGATGAACCTACAAAAAACTAAGATCATGTTCAATAATTTCGTAGAGGAAACAAAAATACAAGTTGACAACATTGAGCTAGAAATTGCTGATTCATATATTTACCTTGGCCAGCTGATTTCAATGGATGGCAACATTATGAAAGAACTCAACAGACGTATTAAACTTGGCTGGAGTGCATTTGGAAGAAACAGTTTTATCCTGAAGGGGAAATTGCCTTTGTGTCTAAAAAGAAAGGTCTTCAACCAGTGTGTATTGCCAGTCCTCTCTTATGGATCAGAGACATGGAGTCTAACAGTTGGAGCAATACGAAAGTTACAGACAACGCAAAGGAGCATGGAGAGGTGCATGCTTGGAATAACTAGGAGAGATCGAAAAAGAAACACTTGGGTGAGAGAGCAAACTAGAGTAGAGGACATCATTGTTAAAGTAAAAGGGCTGAAATGGCGATGGGCTGGGCATATTGCAAGAAGAACTGATCAACGATGGACAACAGAAATTCTGAACTGGATTCCAAGAGACCACCGAAGACCTAGAAAACGTCCTCAAACTAGATGGGTGGATGAAATAAGAAAACAGGTTGGGGTGACGTGGAAGCGAATTGCTCAGGATAGACTTGTGTGGAAAGCATTTGGAGAGACCTTCATCCAGCAGTGGATAGATAATGGTTGAATATGATGATGATGATGATGATATATATATATATATATATTGCCAGCACCAAGAACTTCGCAAAAGGGTTGCTGGTATCTAACTGGAAGGAGACCCACACGCTGAACGTATGTGACGATGTGTGGAACCGGCCAGGCCAGTAACCTAGTGTCCTACCCCGCCTTCAAGTGGTGCAGGCTGAGCTTTCTATTTATGTGGCAAATTAATATTTGCTGCACGGATAGAAAGGCGGAAGGGGAGGGCTAATTCACCAACCCGTCTAGCCAGCGTGGTGAAATTATGGCTAATTCCTCCATTATGTTGACACACCAGAAACCATGGCCCCTAGTCTCCAGGTGCTGGAGTGCTCCTGATCAAGGCAGCGGTCAGTGTGGCATGAAAGCAGGGGGTGCTAAGAATCACTGGAATGGCCCAGGCTGCCGTTTGTTATTGACCTTGGCAACGTATAATGGACGATCCCTTGCTTCTGAAGCAAAACTTCAGGAATTGGAAGAAGAACTTGACAAGATCAAATGGGACATTGTAGGACTCAGTGAAGTTAGAAGAAAAGGTGAAGAGTTGGTGGAACTTAAAAGTGGACATTTGTTTTATTATAGAGGAACGGAAACTGGAAGAACAAGTGGTGTTGGCTTCTTAATCAACAAAAGAATTAAAGACTGTCTTCTGGAAGTTGAAAGTACATCAGATCGAGCAGCGAGGCTCGTTGTTCAACTAACCCAGCGATACCAACTTCAAATAGTACAGGTATATGCACCAACATCAAGCCATACCGACGAAGAGGTTGAAGAATTTTATGAAGAAATCAAAGAGTTACACACCAAAGGGAAACAACATATCAAGCTCATCATGGGGGATTTCAATGCAAGAATTGGACAACAGGAACAAGGAGAGACATCGGTTGGTAAATACGGATATGGGGAAAGGAATGAACGTGGCGATCAACTCATCGAATTTGCAGAAGCTGAAAACCTTAGCATCATGAATTCATTTTTTAAGAAGAAACCGCAAAGAAAATGGACATGGAAACACCCAAATGGGGGAACTAGTGAAATTGACTATATCCTGGCAAACAAGAAATCAATTATTGAAGATTGCAGTGTACTGAACAGATTTAATACTGGAAGTGATCATCGAATGGTGAGATGTAAAGTGCACTTAAATACTAAATTAGAACGACAGAAGCTCATTAGGAAACAAGTAAGTAAGAGGGTGGATCTAATGAAACTGAAAGTAAATACCGAGGCATTCAAGTTGGAATTAAAAAATCGCTTTTCTGCACTGGAAGGACTTATTGATGAAAGTGATATCTCAGAAGCAAATGAAAACATTGTTAAGACAATAGTTGAAACTGCTGGGGAAATTGGTGGTGTAACCTGTAAAAAGCACAATAGCAAATTATCTGAGAAGACGAAACAGCTCATGAAAAGGCGAAGAGATATGAAGGTGGACAATCGAAATACCAGTTCCAGGATTGAGTACATAGAACTTTGTAAAACTCTGCGCAAAAGCATGAAAGAAGACATAAGAAAATTCAACTGTGAGCTAGTAAGGAAAGCCATTGAAAATAACAAGAGCCTTAGGGTTGTTAAAGGAAGTTTATCTGTTGGGAAGAAACACATCATTGCATTAAAAGGAGAGGATGGCACCGTAACAAGAAATAGGGAAGAAATACTTAGAAGAGTTGAAGAATTCTACAAAAATCTATACGAAAGTAACAGTGAATTAAACGAAGACATTGAAATAGTCGAAGGAATAGCTCCTAAAATCTTAAAAGAAGAAGTTTCATTTGCAATAAAAAATATGAAGAAAGGAAGAGCCCCTGGTGATGATGGTATTACATTAGATATCCTAAAAGAAGCTGGAGAATATGTAGAAGACATACTTGCAAAATTCTTTACCAAATGTCTTAACAGCGGTAACATACCAAACCAATGGGATTCTGCAACAGTAATTCTTTTGCATAAAAAAGGTGATAAAGAGGATTTGAAAAATTACCGACCAATTAGCTTGTTACCTGCTATTTATAAAATCTTCACAAAAGTGCTAACACATCGCCTGCAGAAAAAATTAGATGCAGCTCAACCAAGAGAACAAGCTGGATTTCGAAGTGGATTCAGTACAGTGGACCATATTCAAGTATTAAGAGAATTAATTGAAAGAACACATGAATATGAACTTCCATTGTGTGTTGCATTTATTGACTATGAGAAGGCCTTTGACTCTATTAAAACATCAGCAGTCATCAACTCTTTAAGATCAACAGACATTGAGGATGTGTACATTGACATGGTGAAACGTGTGTATAAAAATGCAAGTGCAAAATTTCGGTTACATAAAGATACCAAAACTATCAAACTTGGCAAAGGGGTGAGGCAGGGAGATACCATTTCTCCAAAACTTTTTACTTCAGCTTTACAGATGATTTTTCAGCTGATAAATTGGAATAACAAGGGAATAAAAATAAATGGTGAATATTTAAATCATTTGCGGTTTGCTGATGACATTGTTATTTTTTCAACGAACCCATCAGAACTCCAAGACATGGTACAGGAGCTCTCAACTAGAAGTAAAGAAGTTGGACTCAAGATGAACCTACAAAAAACTAAGATCATGTTCAATAATTTTGTAGAGGAAACAAAAATACAAGTTGACAACATTGAGCTAGAAATTGCTGATTCATATATTTACCTTGGCCAGCTGATTTCAATGGATGGCAACATTATGAAAGAACTCAACAGACGTATTAAACTTGGCTGGAGTGCATTTGGAAGAAACAGTTTTATCCTGAAGGGGAAATTGCCTTTGTGTCTAAAAAGAAAGGTCTTCAACCAGTGTGTATTGCCAGTCCTCTCTTATGGATCAGAGACATGGAGTCTAACAGTTGGAGCAATACGAAAGTTACAGACAACGCAAAGGAGCATGGAGAGGTGCATGCTTGGAATAACTAGGAGAGATCGAAAAAGAAACACTTGGGTGAGAGAGCAAACTAGAGTAGAGGACATCATTGTTAAAGTAAAAGGGCTGAAATGGCGATGGGCTGGGCATATTGCAAGAAGAACTGATCAACGATGGACAACAGAAATTCTGAACTGGATTCCAAGAGACCACCGAAGACCTAGAAAACGTCCTCAAACTAGATGGGTGGATGAAATAAGAAAACAGGTTGGGGTGACGTGGAAGCGAATTGCTCAGGATAGACTTGTGTGGAAAGCATTTGGAGAGACCTTCATCCAGCAGTGGATAGATAATGGTTGAATATGATGATGATGATGATATATATATATATATATATATATACAGGTGATATTTGCCGTTACGCAATATTGCCCCTGTATATATTACAACCCAGCATGCAATCAGATAAAATCAGAATTTTTTTCATCTTTTTTCTCTCCATATGCAATGAAGGGTTTGTGAAAACCATGTGTTGGCCCATAACTATTATTTAATAAGAAAATTATGGAGGTAAAAGTATATTAAATATTAGCAACGACGTCATTAAGCGTTTCGAAGCGTTTCAGACAGTCACTGCTGCTCTCCATCATGACCCGACTTGAGAGAACTTCTGAGTATTACTATTTGAAGCTACTATAGTAGACTCGCGTTTTTACGAACCTCCAATTTACGAACTACACGTTTTTACGAACCATTGCATTGGTTGCGAAAAGTATCCCGTAGAATTAACGTTAATTTTCATTTACGAACTTTAAAATTTTAAGAATCTTTTTCGGTGTCCCCAAGAGTTCGTAAAATCAAGAGTTCACTGTGTTAATTGTCGACGGTAGAGCCTCCAAGCGGCAGAAAATAGTTTGCGAATGCGAAGCGTCGAAACGTTTGACCGAATATTAAAAAAACCCGCTTAATTATGTGTTTATTAATAGTTAATGTGCTTTACATAGTACTACGTCGATTTCACGGTGAGTTGAAAGATTTAAATAATGATTAAATAAGAAATTTAAAAAAATTAAACAAGAAATCAAAATCAATTTACGAGGAAGGCTTTTAAAATATTTTTTTTAGAAATAATATTTTTTTAAATTTCCTTTCACATGTTTCTGTTTGAAAATAAATGGTATATTGACTCGAATTCTATCTTTTAAGAGGTATCCAAAAGCTTTAAGATATTTGCAATTTAAAATCTTTTTCTCCTACACGAAATACAACAGTTCGATGAAACTGTCAGAAAGCTGCAATTTCAACCTTCGAAATGGGAGCTGGTATAGTGTGTATGCCTGTGAAAAAAACCCTCTCAAATTTATGGAAAAAATGCCGTTTTGCTTGATTCAAAGTTTAAAAATTATTCCATGACATTTAAGAAATAATTTCCTCAGTATTTTAGGCACGTGACGAACAGGACTATTCAGCTCTTTTCTGTACCGTAAAAACTCTGAAGAGAAAATGATATCTATTTGCAAGTTCAGGAAAAGATAAAAATTTGAAGGGAAAGAACTGACATCTCTGCGGATGCATGTAATTACGTAAAATTAAATTTTTTGTGTTATTCTCACCGCTAAACATTTGTAATTTTGTAGATTTCACCTGAGGTATAATGGTGATCGATACATGTGCTCAATTACAGGAAAATATCAAAGATGTCAGCGGCAAATCAATTTCCGAAACGAATAATTGAGCGTGTGACGGAGCTTACTGGAAAGCAAAAATCAATTTATGAAATTTGTCCTACAATATCGAGGCTTATTTACCTTTTATATATTCTAATCTATATTTTACCTTTAGAGTTATTTATTCCTTCATAATTTGGGTAGTGCTGTAGAAAATTTGGAGAAATAATTTCATTTTTGCAGCGCAATGGGATGTTTTAATGAGGCCTGTCTATAGATGAATCTAGCTTATACAGGTGTATAACCCCCGGTATGAAACGAAATTTGCCCCCTCCTCCCGCCAAATTTCGTTTTCAAAATAATTCCGTTTGTGACAGAGTTTTTTAAGGAATCTTCTTAATGGGCTATATAATATTATTACAAGACGGAAAGCCACGATAACAATTAAAATTTCCTTACAACAAATAACATGTAACTAAACAACAAGTACTTTTTCTGATGAGCCAAAAATTAAATTGTTTTAATATGTAAATTAAATCTTTACGTAAGTTTAAATTATCTGGAATATCCTCTGTACAGTCGAATATGCTCATCCATTTTAATGTAATTTTTATTTTTCTAATTTTTTACTTTGAGTGTCATATTGTGGTTTAGTTGGAAAAAAGCTTTTTCACTTTCTTACGCACTAACTTAATTAAACATATTAGATTAAAGAATAATTCATAAAAAGATTGAATAAGGAATAACAATAAAAGGATAATGAATTTATTAGAAGTTAAATACGGTTTAAACCACTTTAGGTTTTAAAATTTTAATATGATACGTTTTATAAAATATGTTTGCACCTCGAGGTCGTTAGGCCATTTTGTTGCCCTTCTTGGCTTAGCGCACTGTGCGATGGCACCCGTCGCACCGCCCTTAATCCGTCGCTGGGCTTATCGGATTTTATCAATTCGCAAATTACATAGGCTCATCAAGTGGGGTACTGCGCATATCATCATTTATTATGATATGATGTTACTTATAATATCATAATTTAATATATTATTCTTATTTATATTTACTAATCTGGTAGCCATTCCATATTACTAATCTAAAATGATCACTCCCACCTTCATCAAATCACTTTCACCTTTCATCAAATCAATTCCAATTGTAAATATTTTTATATTTTAATTTTTACTTTGTTTTATATAAACCTTCTTCGTTGTATATTGTTTTTGTGTTTCCATAATATTTTGCCTTAGTCCACCTGTCCATATTTTGAGAAATGACTCTTCTTGCTTGTGAAGTTACCGTCTGTTCACAAAAGAAGTCCGGTGGAAAGGTCTGTTTCGTAGCGTCCATACCTGTTTTTTTTTTTTGGTTTTCCACTGAATTTTTGTGAACGGACATTACTTTCTATGCAGTGAGACATCTAGGATTCTAGTTACACACAGTTCATTTCCTTGTTTTGCAAGGCAAGGTTTTTTCTTTAACTAGGAAAGCACGTTACGATTTCTGGGATGGGGGATTTCCTACCCAATTTGGTAATTTTAAAAAGTAATAATACTGATGGCGCTATCCAAAAAAATTCTGGGGTGGGGGAGGAGAGAGAATGATACTTTACCGGATCGTTATATCTGAGCACCCTCCCGAATTACAACTGCTATTGAATAGTTTTTTTGTGTTTCTTTCACTTTTGTCATTATTGCTGTATTTTATATTCTCATCTCCTACTGCTGCGTTCACCCCATTCTATTTGTTGTATTTTGTACTGGTGGCAACATTGATTGGTCACAAGCATAGTTGTAAAATTCTTTAAGAAGTGGCCGATCCATGGGAGTAATTAGGGAAAATTTCCCCTCCCAAATCCATAAAAATGCGGTGGAAATCGGTTATAACGAGCGCCGATTAAAACGACCAACCGCATATAACGACGGAATTTTTACAAAAAGTTTGATTTCCCATTTTATTTATTTTTTAAATTGCTCGTTAAATCCGGGGTCCAAAAAAGACTTGTTCGCTAAAAGCAGTTAAATTGTATTGCGCTTAATCATTATACCAAACAAAATCCATATTTTCCTCGCTATATCTGGAAACCAGCTAAATGCGGGCTCGTTATATGTGAATCCTACTTTATTTTACACCCCCTCCCCAAAATCTTTCTGAATCCGCCACTGCCTCAAGGCCTTACAATAATAGGAGTTTTGTTCGTCCCTCACAGAGAATACAGAGTCGATTTTCGACTCTGTATCGGCTTGATGGCCGAGTCGACTTCGGCCATCAAGCTTCCCGGAATCTTACTTGTACAAAGGTAGATTAGGGAGAAGGACATTCTGGGATGCGGTGAAAAGAGCGTTTGGGTAAAAGAGCTTGAGAAATTCTATTGCACGGATTTTCTTTTCCCATAAACAAAGCAACTCACATTAATTAAAGTGCGAAACAAGGAAAAAATTAAAATAATTACAAGATTCATCAAAAATTCGTCAAAAGAAATGCGTGTTGTTTTCAGGGACTTCAGTGCTAAAAGACAATGTTTTTTTTTCTAAATTATAGTACAACGTTTAAAATGAACAACCATAAAGGAAAATATATTTTTAATTAGGTAACGTCTAAGAAATGGTGAATAGCTAATTTAATTTCGAATTATACGAAAATTGGAAATTTCTTAGGTGAAAAGAATAATTGAGTTTCGTTTTGAATTGCTCTTCAGATGTAATTTTAAATTCGTATTTAGGATCAGTGGTTAAACTCATTTAACATGAAGAGTTTCAAAATTTCATTCAAAATTTTCGCGTTGTGAAAATTAAATTGTCTTGTTTGATTAAAAAGTTAGCTTTTGTATTTTCCCAAATTTTCTTAATCTCTTCAATTATTTTTGTTTTTATTTTGTTTTGTCTTTTTTATTTTTTAGGAATTTTCCTGTCAGTTCTTATTTGTCTTCCAATTTCTTAGTTCAAGCATAAGTTTCTACGAGATGAAGAAAAATTTTGGAGAATATTGAAAAAAGTACTATCATGAAAAACATAGTAGATTGTAATTAAGTTTACTAATAAGATATAATTTATAATTTAGGACGTTTCACTAGGCATTCCTCCCCAAAAAAACAACTATTTTTTCCCCACTCTATATGAGAACATAACAGTTGACCATTCCCCATGAGGCCAATAGGTTTGCTTATAAGAAGCCTAGCACGTTGGAAGATTTAGGACGCAACATCAGTGCAACAATCTAAACTTCTGATGAGAACATGTTGCGAAGGATCTTCAAAAATATAGAAGGTTGCGCCTTCAAGTTGTTTGTTTGGATTTTTTATGGCGCAAGAGCATCTGGGCTATATTGCGCCAATCCACCTTCAAGCGTTCCATGCTATCGGAGACAGAGGCGTAGCTGCTCAAAAATTGGGGGGGCACAAGCAGATTTATATATAAAAAAGAACAAGTAATTTGGCGTTAAGTAAAATGTAATTTGTTATCGAATATTGGGCTTGAGGGCCCCCAAGTTCCCCCGTTTTCTACGCTGCTGATTTGAGGAGAACATTTGGAGCGTTTATTGTAAACGGTGTCGCATTTACATGAACTAAGGTCACTTGTAAACTAAATCTCATCTCTCTACGCGAAGTGAGAAGAAACATACGTTTTGTTGGTGGAGGTGGGGGGTACCTAATCAGGATACAATTTTCATAAAATGTCATTATCGCCTTTAATGTTATTAAAGGCGATAATGACATTTTGTGAAAATTGTATCCTGATTAGGAAATTGCTATTTTGGTTGAAGTGGGAAAACTAACAATGGGTAGTATATTACACTGGTTTCCATATATAATAGCCCTTTGTTATATTGCGCCTCAATAAATCACGCGTTCGGATATATTGCGCTTTTGCTATATCTCCTAATGTTTTTCTTATTTTACGTTTCCATTCTTTGTCTTTCCGAGATCGAAGTGTAACAAGGTGAGTCATCGTATGAGCATTTGGACATAATATTGAAAGGTAAATGCAACTTCTCTGTCTTTATTTTGCAAGTGATTCTTGTTTTTTTATTATTGTACGTTCGCTTTTAATTTAATTTTAGGTAATTTTAGTTAATTTTATTACATATGTTCATAAAAGTATCATTTTTATCGTATCGCCCGATATATCGCGCATTCGGATATATTGCGCATTTTGCTATGTCTCCCGACAAGCGCGATACAATCAGGGACTGCTGTATAAAAATTCGTGTCCAAAATTAAGGTTATATTCAATGTTATTTCAATGGGAGAGTCATTTATATTGCTCTTTCACTCTCGATGCACTCTATTTATAAAAAAATCATTTTACAGATTATGTTAATCATTTTATCATTTTAAAAATTATGAACATTTTACAGATTATGTTAATCATTTTATCATTTTAAAAATTATGAACACTTTACAGAATCTTAACAAATTATTCTTTTAAAGCATTCTATGATGTAGAATCCACCAATAAAATTGATTCAAACATTGATAGTCGAAAAGGAAAATTCGTAAAAAAAATTGATTAAGAAGAATATTTTTTTTTCACATACTCAGACAGAACTATTAGAAAATTATTGTCATTGACGTTGTCTTTACTTACAAATCTTAAATGATTTTCGATGTTTATGTAAGCAAATTTTTTATCCTAAATATATATTTTACTGATTTTTGTTTTCTACCTTTAATTTATGTACCATTTTTGATCGTGGAGTCTTTGAATATCTGAAAAAATTTGGTTTGTTATAATTTTGTTATGTATTTATAGCTCTTTAATTTTCTGTAAAATGATTTTTTATAAATAAAGCACGTCGAGAGTTACAGAGCAAAATATATATCTCTAACATTCAATGTAACTCTAATTTTGGATACGAGTTTAGGTTAATTATAGAGTTTCAACAAGACAACCTTCCTTATTAATATTGCGAAGAATTTCGTGGGATATGCAATGGTTTATATTGAAGATGACTTGAAAAAAACTTCGAAAATAAAAGCGGAGGCGGCCAACATGAGAGTTAAGGTAATTAAGGTTTAAGGTTTACTTATTAAGGTATAAGGTTTAAGGTTTATTTATTAAGGTTAAGGTATAAGGTTTTACCAAACTGAAACAGTACTTTGCATTGTACTTTACTGCATGAGCAATGCTGGTTAATGCTGTGAAATCACGATTTTTAATTAGACACAAAGTGACCAATGAAGGTCCAGAATAAGTCCTCAGATAAAATGAACAAATGGAACGAGAAAACAAATTTAAAAAATGTGGCAGGAATATCTGAAAAACAGTTTGGTATTTTCTTTCGTCTATTAATGAACCATCAATTGAATAAATAATTGAATGAAGAAAAGATGAATAATAAATGGTTGAACAAACGAATTGCCAGTTGAGTAAATGGTTAAATAAATTAACCGCTGTTCGAATGAGTAATTGAGTGGCTAATTTAATTACTGAACAAATTACTTAATCACCGATTAAATGAGACGGATCTAAGGAACTATTAATTGAATGAATGACTAATTGAACGAATGATTGAATTACTAGTTGAACGAATGATTGAATTATTAGTTGAACGAATGAATTCATCACTAGTTGAATAGATGAATTAATCGCTAATCAAATGAGCGAATCATTAATTGAATGTGAATGAAGTACTATTGGAATGAATGAATCATTAGTGGAATGTGTGAATGACTAGATAAATGAATAAATAATTAATTGAATGAATGAAATAATCGCTACTATAAGATAAGATGAAATTCTGTAGAAAATTGCAAGAAAGAAAATTATATATTGACGGATTATTAGAATAATCCATCAATAAGATTATTAGAATATTAAAATATATTTTTTTAGTACTTGATAATTCTTTAAATATTTGTATGTTTCAAGCCAATTTATCATAGTTTTGCAATTTCTCAGTAATAGAAAAACCTCTAAATCAGTTGAACAAATTTAAAACTCAAAATCGATTGCATAAATATTTTAGAACAAGAAGTACGTTCATATATATGTTTACAAACATGTGTACAAATATATACGTATGTATAAACATGTGCACGTTTTATATTGAATAAAAAAATTAATAAAGGGCAAATTACGAGTTTTTTTACAAATTTTTTTAAGTGCTTCATTTATAAGATTGGGAAATGAATAATTACGTTTCTCTAAAGTTTAGTGAAAATGCTCTCACAAGAGGTTGCGTTATTGCCATCAAAATGGGGTAAAAAATTGAGCATTTAAATATAAAATATGTGTTTTTTTATTAGAAATCTTATTAAATATGAATTGCTTTATTTCTCTCTCATTTTTCCAAAATAAAAAAAAATTACTTTCGAAAATTCCAAAAATAAGTGAATTTCTAAGCTTACTAAAATGTTACAAAAGATTTCAAATTTATTTTATATGTTAGATTAAGATTGCATAAATCTAGAGAAATAAAACGCGTTTTTATTGCTATTCACTTATTAAAAACGATTTCCCTAATAAAATATATGATTTCAGGGCTTAGAGTAATTAAAAAAAATTCCACCATTTGTTAAAAACTTCTGTTAAAACCATTTGTTAAAAACTTGAGACGTTAGCATGAGGATTTTATTTTCATCAATTTCTAAAACATGTTTACTGCTGGGGAAATCTATTTCTTCATGGTGAAGAGAAATGTTTCAACTTCGCACTAAAACTCTGAGTCTAGATTTTTGTTCAAAAGATGCAATTATAAAATTTACAATATACTTAAAATTATTTAATTTGAATTAAATATTATCAGATAACATCGATCATTATTATGAGAGTACAGAAACATTCTACTCGTTAATTTCTAATTCTGATTTATTGCAATATCTTTCACACACATTTCGTCACCTTGATAGTTTTCATCATTCCTCTCGCTTAGGTAAATAGTTTCTTATACATTACACAGTCGTACTCATAGGAAGATAATCTCTACAAATTCTCATGATTTAAAATTAAAATTTATATTTATTTAAAATTAAAATTTTAAATTTTAAACATAACCAGGAGTAAAGCATTTTTTTATTGGGAGAGGGGGGAAGGGTAGAATCTGATATATGTCAAATTTCACGGTTCCAAAAGTTTCTTTTGTTGTTTTTTACTTTCGCCTTTTTGAAAATGTATGTTTGTTTTGTATTTTGGAATTTTCTTTTCTTTTTTTTTTATTTTGTAAAACAATATTTTTTTTGTTTTTATGAAAATTTTTCCTACCTTTGGTATTTTGTAACAGTGATCTCTTTCGAGTAAATACGAAAATTTTATGATTGATTGAATCATTCTTTAATCGAAGATGTGTAGAATTATTCCCATTCTATTAATTATCTTATGGGAATGACCATTATTTTGAGTAAATGTGTAATATTTTTTATTCACTTTATTAAACAATCATTCATTTAACGTTTATTGGCGTAGTGATAACATCGGCGCTGGTATCACTACGCCAATAAACGTTGATTGATATTGTTGTTTGATTTAATCTGCGTAGTGTTCGATTTATATAAATAAATCATTCATTTATTCACAACAAGCTTTTATATCGTACAAAAATCACTTTTATATGCTTATTCAACTAACAGACGTTTGAGGAGAAAAAATTCACAAAATTTACTTTTCCTCCTTTTTTTCTACTATTGGTAGATTAACTCAAATACAGATATGTACTCAAATATTAGATATAATAATAGTAATCTTTACATATTCTTTAAAAGTGAATACACTCCATCACAGTTTGGACGTTATAACAATATATTGAACATATGGTATTATCTAATTAATACTATTGGATCACAAAATTGTACTCATGTATACAGTGTAGAGGATGTGCTGGTGATACCCTGCGGTAGTTCGCGTCATCCTTTATGACACGACAGCCTGAGGCCATTTGCCAGCATGATAATGCGAGGCCACATACGGCTCGCATGTTGATGGATCCTACGGTTTTGAATATTTTATCGTTTTCTTACGCGTGTATGTGCTGAATATACATTTAATTTCAATAAAAACAGATAATTTCTTCATGGTGCTTTTTCTTTGTTTGAAAGAGTGTATTTCTTTTAGTTTTAAGAACAGAGGAGGTTTTAAGAACACACATTATTATAATCGGGTTCCTTTCACTTTTTGTGACAGGTCATAATGAGTGGTGTACCCTTTCTCGAATGCTAAAAAAATTTGATGTCTGAAAATCCTCTATCATTCATGAATACACCCATGTTTAAAAATACACTGCTTTTGTCATTCGCAGTTGCTGTACAGATATTATTTAGGCGTTCTGGGTCTGAGCTTTTCAGCGTGTTCACGACTATTATTCTCTTCAAAATATTTCCATGATAAAATATTTATTCATAAAAATTGCTTAGAAAACTAAAATGATAAATTCCAGGGGAATCTCTTGCGGCCCGGTATAAGCGATGCCAGAGCCCGATATGAGACCGCCACCCGGCAGTTGAGAAACACTACTATACACTATAGCGCTATTGTGAGCAAAAACCATTATCCATATTTGGTAAAAACGTCACGTGGATTGAAAAAAGAATACTTTTATCTAAACGCACGTACCACGTAGAGAACAGGAGACAGCAAGATAAGCCAAGCCAAACAATGCACTCGGATTGCATCGAGTTTAAATATATTTATGTTGTTGCACAAGCCAATCAGAGAGCTCGCGCAGGGAGACAATGGGGTACAAGTACAAATGTATAAAACAGATACTTGCTCTCTAAACTGATCTTCTTCGTTCACCGTTTTCTGCTCATCTTCATCAAACTCCACCAGGTTCACCATGCCTTTTCTTGACATTTGGAACTACACCAAGAGTCAAATCATCCCTCATACCTCATCACACTGGTGGGCAGGAGCGGTGTCTTCATCACTATGGCTTCAACATAACCTCTTATGGAAATACATTCTGCCAATGCGGACACCTTTTCCAATCATCCTGCATACAGAACAACTGCTCTCTAAATTGGCGAAGAGATAGATAGAGAGAGAGAGAGAGTGAATTTAGGTAAGATACAGAAGTTTAATAAAGGTGGCCTGCTGAAAATCTGTGAAAGCGTAGGACATCTATAATTCCAGCTAATCATAAATGAGAATGATTATTACATTATTTCAATATCTATTGACTGGAAATGTAGTGCTGCCATTCCAGTCAACTTTTCCCTGCTATTAGCATTTTTTTTAATTGCATAATTAATGAGAACAGCAATAACAATTGACTCTTGGAGATTTTTTGCATGGCTCGTAATTGAGCTTATAAAGACAAGTCACGGTGGTATATTCTGTAGTTTAAATCAGCATGGTTCAGCAAGCGGGCACCACGGATAATAATTAATGGGAAGTAAAAATTATTTCGAATTAATTACACAAATTTAATAGTTTTAAGTTCCGTGTGTTCTAGAAAACTTTGGTCGTTTCTAGGGATTGTAGTAACGAATGAGAGGGATGGTCCAACGGAACTTAACATACTTTGAAATTCATGTATGCGGTGATTGAGGTCCGAAAATCTATCAGAAACCTGCCGCAATTTCAAAAGCAGGGACGGTTAATTACACACACTGCACAATAAGATTATTACAAAGCGTGTACCACGGACATTGGTATTTTAAAATAAGCAAAGTACGTGCAAAAAGAACAGTTGTTTAAACAAGCTGATGTGAAAGCTGAAAAGCGTGTTGAACATATCTTTTTGTTTGAATCTACAAATAGACCGTTACTTGAAAACTGCCACTGAATTATCGTTTGTGGCCGATCCATTAAGAGTAGTCACAGTTTCGTGGTCAAAAATCTTTAGTTCGAAAGTAGCGAACCCTTGGTTCCCATTGCGTGGACTTCATTGATTACTCTGTCAGTAACCATGGTGACTTATCAGAATGTTTTGGGGCGAGTACCCTTCATTGATTGAGGGTAAGAATGTAAAACAGGTCACAGGTGCCGGCAGTTTTTCCTGGTGCTACGATTTATGAACTTCTACGTGCGATAACCCACTTTGTAATGCACTTGCCAGAGCTTAGTCGAGAAGACGAAACCAATGACGACACAACGTCAGCTTTCGGTGGTTTCAATTGCCCTTCAGGCTGGTGTATTTCATCCCAGGAAGATATCATTTTTTGCCTTAATGTAGAAGAGAGTCTTGCTGTTCTATGTCTTAATATAGATCAGAGTCTTATTGTTCTATGTCTTAATATAGAACAGAGTCTTTCTGTTCCATGCCTTAATATAGAACAGTCTTGATGTTCCATGTCTTAATATAGAACCGTCTTGCTGTTCTATGTCCTAATATAGATCAGAATATTGCTATATGCAGAATATTATAATATAGAACATAGTCTTGCTGTTCTATGCCTTAATATAGAACAGAGTCTAGCTGTTCTATGTCTTAATATAGAACAGAGTATTGATATTCTATTTCTTAATATAGAACATAGTTTTGCTGTTTTATGTCTTAATATAGAACAGTCTTTCTGTTCTATGTCTTAATATAGAAGAGAGACTTGCTGTTCTATGTCTTAATATAGATCAGAGTCTTACTGTTCTATGTCTTAATATGCATAGAAATATTTGGTGTTTCTATGTTTAACATGAATTAAATGGTTACACATGAAACGGCAGTTTGCGTTAAGAGGTTGCTCAATCTTTTTTATGTGGATATCATCCATTGGTTAACAAAGTAGCTGTATAGATGCCATAATGCAGAAAGAGGACCTTAGGTCACTGAAGATGTCGATGCAAATTGGAGGTGTTCGTCATGTTAATCACAAAAAGTAAAGAGCAATTAATAAAAAATATTTTTCGTTCAAATATAACATCGACAGTACTACTTTATATCAAATAATTGAAGCTTTCTAATGCAGCATATTTTCTTGTACTAACCATTTACAACATTAATCGTACAGACAAAAGTTTAACCAAACTAATAACTAGTGATCAGTAGATTTAATGTAATAGTACTGTGAACAAGTTACAAAAAAAAAAGAAATCATTCTCTTGAATATTTTTCTGATAAAATTGCATTAATAAAACATGGTAAAATTGAATTTAATGTATTTTTATCTGTTCCCTCTCTTCATTCTCACTTACACATGCTCAAATGAATCTTGTGGTGCATCAGAATGTTTAGGCAGAAAAAATGTATTTGAATGATTTTATTACATATCCAAATCATAAATATGCATGATTTGGATATGTAATAAAATCATGCATATTTTATTTTTATTTTCATGAAGGATTTGCAGTAACGAATGAATTTTGTTCCCTTCCCCGCATAGTAACTATATATTCCATTAGAGGGGGAAAAAATGAACCAATTTCTGTAAATTAAATGAAAGTTTTGGACTGAAAATCTTTACTAAAAAACATGTATTAGCTAGGATATATCAACTTTAATCATTCGTAGTACAAAACTATCGATCACAAAATACTTGAAACCCCCCTTTCATCCCATAAGATTAACCTTATTATTATTTCCTAGAAGATGCAATATTATTAAAAGAATTATTTGCTAATTCAATTGGTACTGCGGACCTTTGTTCAGTAAACTTATATTTCTGTATTTCGTATCTCACAATGAAGATTTTATTTTTAAAGAATACAATGATGGAGCAGAGCTTATCATCAGGGTCGTCCTTAGTAATGCGGGGCCCGAGGCAAAACATATTTCGGGGGCCCATACATATACGAGTAAGAAAACAAAACGAAATAAAAAAATGGAATAATGTATGACCATTAGATGATACGAAATGCTAGAACCAAAGCAAAAATATTTTTGGGGAAATTTTCAATATTACAAAAATTAAAAATTTATTATTTATTAATTAAAAATGAGAGCTACGCTTCACGGGGCCCGGTGCATGGGCCCCGCTCGCCCCTGCTCAAGGACGGCCCTGGTTACCAAAACGACTGAAATTTTGCAACTGGTCTGAACGTCAAAGAAAAAGGAAAGGAAAGAAAGTAGAAATAAAAATAAGTGGAAAAATAAAATAGGAATAAGAATAGTAAAAGTAACGAAAATGTGGGGAGGGGGGTAGATTAGAAAATTCCTATGCCGTTGGTAAATTTTACTTATTTTTATTCCTTTCTATATCGTTCTACTTAATTTTCCTTTTCATTTAGCTTTTTTCCCTTTTCTTCATTTTTTTTCTTTTACTTTATTTTAGTAAGTTTTTCTAATCTACTTTTTTCCTCTTTTTACTTCTATTTTATTTTAGTAAGTTTTTCTAATCTATTTTCTTCCTTTCGTTACTCCTACTATTCTTATTCCCATTTTACTTTCTACCTTGCTTAGTTTTCTTTCTATTTTATGTTATTTTCTTTCCCTTTGCATTCAAACCAGCGACATAATTTTTCTCGTTAAAGATTTTAGTGTAGAACTATTGCTCGAAGTGAAGCAGTAGATGTTAAATTTACTTTCGTATATTGGCACAAAAGTACTCAATTGTACAGTACACAATGTGTTCTTATAAGTAATTTTGCAGCTATTACTACAAGAGAATATTAAATTGCAAAAATAAAAAAATTCGATTTCGAAATAAACAGCATTTACCGCAGTAAATATTGAAGATTTTGCAGCTTAAACTGTTTGGAAAAAACAAAATTCCCAAACTCATTAAGTCGAACTCAAAACGAATTTTGTAGGAGACAAACATACACACAAAGGTTGAAAACACTGAATAAATATTAATTAAAAAACTAAATTTTTTTATTAATTATCTCGAATAAATTTTATAAGACCTCATTTTTTTTTACCTCAAATAAAATCTCTGAAGTCTCGAAATAATCTCCGTTACACCATTGTGCCAATGAACTTCATTTACATTATCGCAACGTCTATTGTTCTCAACAAAGATATAATAAAGAAGCGTTAATAAAATAATTGGATTTATTATATATATTTTCACACCACCTTTCATTTTTTTACAATAATAAGCCGTTTCGTACGTTAATGCAAGAACAGTTACTTCCTGAGATAGAATAGGAAGACGATAAGCACATATTAGAACTGAGCATCTGCGGATGAGTGGGCTTATTCGAGGATGCAGGAGAGATGATGATGAAGATGCTTGGGGTCATGGGAGGTAAGGCTTTGCTGTCTCCTGCCGTGTACTGGAAGTCACTGATGGAATGTAAATTGAAATTCTAAGTGAGAGCGAATTGTGTTAAGCCTTTCACGGGCCTGGATAATACAAATTACATCAAACCAATATACCGAGAAAATCATAAAAATACGGTTTTTATTTTTCGATAGTATCTTTTACGGCAGTGCATATATTTTAAGACACCAATTTTAATTTCATTTAAGGGTGAGCTTAGACACGAGCAATATAGCATTTAGCGCAATGTGTGAGAGAATGTGGGATGTTTTGGATGTTGAGCCAGCATATTGTTAATGCGTGTGGATTTGGATCCGTTCAGGAGGAGCAGACATGCGCAGACACGATCGTACTCAAAAGCATCTAGACGAGCACTGAAAGCAAGGGACGTGGGATTTCGTATTTGTCCAAATAATAAGCAGCCTATGGGTCATTTGACGAGCATAAGGCGCAATGATCGTGTTATGGTACAAACGAAGGATCTGCAATACCTTTCTAGACATATTACTCGCATGTAAACCCGGCTCAATACAACAAAATACGGCTCAAGTTCACAGTTCGTCACCTAGTTTTTTCCCCTCCTAAAAATGCCCTATAACGTCAGTAGATCGGCTTGTGACGTCACTTTCTCTGACGTCATGCTTAGGCGTTTATCAAGCATTCAACGAATTTTTTAAAAATAATTCGAATAATTTAAAAAAGATTGTTAAGATTTAGGCATAACTCGAATATGATCTGGACGGACAGCAAGGGCGAAGCCCGAAGCGGAGGAGGCGAGGGGGTCTCCTCCGCTATCCTTTCACTGATACATCCCCTTCACTGAGTCAGGAAAATTATAGTGTCCAAACCTCACTGTAAATAACATGGGGGCAAGTTAGTCGCCGTGCTGTCAGCCGATTTGGAAACATTTAAAGAATCAGTAGGTGACGGACTGTGCATTTTTACCGCAAACACTTTCAATTTTGTAACTCCCATTTTAGCTCGAGCTACTATAATATTACAGCGAGTTTATTTCAATAATATATTTAAGAAAAATCTAACTTGCATAGAGGTAACTAGACGTACCACATTTAGTCAGAAGGTTAAAATAATACTAAAATTACTTTAAATTGGTCAAATTAGAGAGATATACATCCATTTTTTCCTATTCGAACCTGAGCACTTTCTTTCATACATGCGAGTTGTGATCAAAAAGTAAAACAATCCACATCTTAGGGTGGTCTTGACTTGAAGACTTCCAGGTTCTTATTCTTATATTTTGTCCACTGAATTGCTGACACAAAACTGATATGGCCTTGACTTTCTACTCATGTTTTCACTTTTAGCAGATGCAGCGGAGGTTTGTGGCGAAATTAATCAAGATAATTAGTAATTTTTCGCTCAGACAGAGTGAAACCTCGATTTTGCGTTTTCTCTTGATATATCTTTCAGGCTCCACGAGTATTATTTTGATGGTCTCCTAAAAATACAAACCGAGATGTTTCACTGTATACATGAGCGCCCATACGAGTACTTTTAGGAGGGCTGAGAAAAATTACTACCTCCTTCTCAAAGCTATCGAGAATTTTAGTGAATGTACAAGATACCAAAACGCTACAAAAATAATTGATACTGCTTGACAATTAGTAATGAGCTAAAAAGTACCTTATTTTAAAATGTGACTGTAAAACTTTTGAAAGTAAATGCATAGCAGGTTCGGGCGAATCAAATTTTTAAACGGCTAGGGGAGGGAATCGAGCCCCCATATGGCCGCCCACGACTGCAGATAAATATTATTTGTATAAATTGTCGACTGATGATGAAATTTTACCTACAATTTTTCAGTAAACTGGCCAGGCCGTACAGATTGTTGTCATAATGACCATTATACAACCAACAGCTCAGGATTTTGCAAGGACAGCGACTCCAATAAAAAGGAAAATTCCTGAACTCATCTCCGAATTAGATTTAGATAAAGAAGAACGGAAGAGCTAATGCGAATCATCGACTGTCTGAAAGTTCATGATCGAATTACGGATAAGTGAATTACACACAGAAATAGATTAGAAGAAACTGACTTCTATGACAGGTAGTCGATTGCTTAGCTGATTGAATTATGTTTGTATTAGATTTGAATGACTGATGAAATCTTCATGTAATCCATGATGATATAGACGTGGTAATGAGAAAAGGCTTAAATAAATGAAGGTAACATCAATTAAATACCCATTACAAAGTCCGATAGTATAAAAGCATAATTGAATGACATCATCATTCAATTGAAAATGTTTTTAAAAATGATTTATTTTATTATGATCGCAGGTAAGCAAGCTTTTTGCTTACAGCTTACAGCATTTTCTAACGTTATCTCATCTGAGGATGATTACATCATCAAGCACGTCTTTTGAAATGTAACGCTTTATGCGAATGAGCATGGATGGTTTTGTATCATAGAATGATTTTGCGTCATAGATGATTTTGTGTCATAGCTTGATTTGACGCATGCTTCTGAAGTAATCAATTGACCATTTTAAAATTAAATTCTTATTTACCTTTAAAGAATTTTCTTTTAAAGATATAAAATACAGCTAGTAACAAAAATATCGACGCGCCATAAGCGTGCGTAGAAAGTTTATAAGGGAGATTATAGGCTCAATGTGAGGGTACAGAACTACAACTCAAATATTCCTATGTGAAATATATAAAAATATATATATATTTTATATACATATATATTTTTATATATTTAACACAGGAATATATATAAAAACATATTGCAATGGGAGGGGTTACGACCCTGATCAACACCCCCTGCTTACGTCAGTGCGACGCGTCATGAAATAATTGTTCGGTTTTATTCAAATTCATTTATCGAATTACGCTGATGTGTTTTTTTGATCACAGTGTATATTTTCGAAAAATTTTCATGGCGAAATGTAAAACTTAAGGTAACACGTTCACCTTGAGTGCAATAAATATGGATTCGGCTCTTAACGGTGAAACAAAAGTGCTAACTGACTGTTTACTATGGTCTGTTTCTTTGTTCCCTAGGCCTGATTTGGTTTAGAATTCTCGGAAAAATATAGGCCCACTACCGTAGACGGTAGAGTGGCAACGCATTTATCTACCGGGCTGTAAACCCGGGTTTGATTTCCAATGATAGTCGAATGCGAGCCGTTTCTTCACCACTATATTGCAAAGTTTGGTTTCCTTAACAGAGGATTCGGATACATCGCAAAACTGTAGGTCCAGGGGCAGCATGACCTTTGCCATCCTTGCGTCGTAAAGAACAAACAAATCTCATCCATACTCACGGCAAAGTTAACACACTGACAAGGCGCAGAGCAGTATGGTTCCGCCAGTGTGATATAGTTCGCCATTTCTTACGTTAACGGAGTTAATAGAATATACATTTCATACATAAAACATTAAAATAATGCTCAAATACATAAAACATAGTCATATTTGTGCGATTAAAATCTGGTATTCATTAAATTTAGGAAAAAATCCATTATAGCGAGCCGTGACGTCATTCAGTAAATAACCAATTAGAAGACTTCGTTCGTTTGGCGGGAAATTTGGCGCGTGGAATGTAGCAACCGCGTTTTTCTGCATTCTAAATCAAGAAATAAATAGCTTAATAATATCGAGGGTTACCTCATTTTTCGCCAATTTTCGAACGAATACTTGTTGCATCGGCGTGAATAGGTCTTATAACCTTAACAGTATATCAGGTTAGCTTTACCGCGAATACGGTAAATTGAGCAACTGGCGTTTGTTTTATCTCCCTTCCGATGAACTGCTTTCGGGAACAAAGAAATATATCAATTAAAGAAAACAGCCTTTGATGTCCACGAATATGCCGTGCTGGAAAAACTGTTTCAGTTAAATCGACGAAGTTAAACAGCTTTAAGCACAGCGATCTTTCGAGTATCTATTCGATAACTCGTGGGAATCGACGATGATCACTCGATGATCTCTCGATGGTCGATGATGATCACTCGTAGAAAATAATGCTCAGTAGGTTGGATATTGAGATTTCTGGTTAAACTGCAGATTAGCACACATTAGCACACATTAGTTCGTTTGGTCAGCGGTCTGAGCTCAAGGCCATTTAAGTATTAAGTGAGTTCATGGCTTAAGTTGCCAGTAAGAATATATAGTGGACAGAAGTATAGCAATTCGAATATTATGGAGGTTTCCAAGTAGATTTAAGAAAGATATAGTGATATGACGTTAAGAATAATATTATAATTTATTGTGTAATGGAGGGATGGGGCTCGTACGTCTGAGCCCCCTTCCTTTCTTACGCAACTGAGAGTGGAAACTCGTTAATTCAAGGTTCAAGGGAAGGGGGTTTGAGTTATTTACTTTTCGATTTATCGCGGTTCAAAGTGAGTTCAAGGGGCAATTCAAGGGAAAATAAGTTACTTCTGTTTACCTGGAGCAGCACAGCCCGAAAAATCTGTTATCATGTTGCGTGACGTAAAATAATGTGGGGATTTGCCCTTCCAGTTAAAACCCACCGTTACAAACAGAGCCGACGAGAGGGGGGGATAGTAGGGGCCTGCTCTGGCAAGGATTTATGCCGGAGGCCCCGGCCCATGGAAGGTGTCATTGGGGATGCTCGAAGTGAGTCTGGAGCCCCCGTTAGCTCTTGGCGCCCCTGGTTACAAATAAAGCGCTAGAATTTAGCATGAATTCCTAAATAGGCTGCAAGCCACGAATCATTTGGAAACACCGTAAAATTCGTTCTTCTCATGGTCGCATATTTTTTGTTTTACACGCCAACTAACCAGAGAAAAAGAATTCAAAATATCTTTATGGAGAAGAGAAGATAAGGCACCTTCTGCCTATGTAAAATCGATATATCTGCACTTCCAATTTCGCAAGCTAATATGTGCACCGTCCCACTAAACCATTTCAATAAGCCATTTGGCCAATGTGAGTCTTCCTTTGGTACTGCTTGGATCCAGCAACGTTAAGGAACCTCAGTCCTTACAACAATTAGGGTTAAGGGATGAGATGTAATGGATGTCGCCTCTACAGTCCATCCTCTACAGTAGCTCAGAGGTCCCCATCTCACAGTGGATAGATGATGGCTGTTGATAATCATGACGACAACCATGCCTTTAATTGCTTTGAAAGTTCTTTTATACAAAGAGCATCTGCGCTTTCCTTTTCTGCTGAAATCGTGGTCTTAGTTGTCTGTGACGCAAAAGGTGCTATCTGCTCTTTGCAGAGAACAATTGAAAGCGCGGCCAAGGAATTTTTATGAATGTTATGGAAGCTTACGCGAAGACTCAACTTCCGAAATGAATAATGGTCAACTAACTCGGATTTACGGTAATGCGTTTAGGAACCCTGTTGATGCTAATCGTAGCGTGAAATGCACATGAAATTTAAAACGTTTCATTGCAAGACGTGGTCTTTAAAAGGAGTTTTAATTTTATAAAACGTTTAAATTATTCTAATTTCTTGCAGATATTTTTAGTTAGTAGGGTTGTATTATATTGTAGCATGTGGTGCTATCAATATATTGGGAGTCACACATTTATGTAAGAAGAAGAGGAAAGAGATCATTACATTTATTTTATTACAAACTAGAATGGTCGTTTTCCTTCTTTTCAATTGTACATAATAATTTCGACTTGCATCTTCTATAAATGAGCATTTACGTTAAAATAGTAAAAATTGCTTTCAATACTATCCTTAAATAGTATTAATATACTAAATTATTCGTCTGAATTTTTGTTCCAAAGAGGAAGGATGGATTATTTGACATGGGAGAAGACTTGGTACGACCTCCTAACTGCGCCTAACAGTACTGTGAATAAAGTGCATCTTAGTCGGGTCAAAGGTAGTAGTCCTTGGATTATTAGCACGCTTACGAATATAGACCTGACTATATAATTTCATATATACATAATATATTTACTATGTGTATATTATAATAAATAATAATATACACGTGTGTGTGTGAAATTAGAGATCAACTTCCTGTACTTTACACTTAATAAATGATACAATAATAAATACAATAGACACAGTTGGGGTAAAAACGTGTGCTTGTTGTGTCTATTACTATATAATTTATTATCACATACACACGTATTTAATAATTGTACACACATGTATAATAATTGTACACGCGGATATAATAATTGTACATACGTATATAATTATTACATACGTGCATATAATTATTGTACCCGTCCATATAGTTATTGCACACATGTATGTAATTATTGTAGGTATGTCCATAGTAATTGTACATATGTCTGAAGTAATTATGCATATGTCTACACTAATTATAGACATGTGTGTAATTATTGTATACATATACACATATTATATAATATATACTGAATGATTACAAGTCATTAGACAAGGAAATTCACGAAGGAAATGAATGCAGATATTTGATTTATGCTGCTTTAGTTTTACGCACAGGCGTATTTAAATTTGCATGAAGGCGACTTTAGCTTTAATGCATGGATTTTAAGCGAACACGAGTATTGAATAAAATAGAAAATAACACAATGTCAATTTCCGTCGGACACCCATCTGTCTTTGTGAAAGTGAAAAGCTACCAAGCCCCTCCATTATTCGTTCGGTAATTACTCGACTTCCACAAAGTTGTTTACGACGATCCTAGTGACTCTTTTCTTGTGTAACTTAGTGATTTCATGAGTTCCGTAATCGACTTGCTTCTGTCGCAGCTGAATTCGAAGATTCGTAATGGAAATGGACAAGAATAGAGGCGAAAGAGATCACACGCGCACTAATGCCATCTCAGTGGATCGTGATCGAATTTTTTAGGTATTACTTATTGGTCAGTTCTCTGAAAGTATAGAATAACTTTAGAATAGCTCTAAGTCATGAAACCAAATATTTTTATCCAAATGTTTAGATAATTCGCATCAGAATGTCCTAATTTTTCTAACTAGATGCTCGGGTAAAATGAAAATATTCTGCTCGTATTTAAAAAACTGTGTATTTGGTAGCTTTTAAGGGGTTTTATTAATTTGTGTTCTATGGTAGTTCTTAACCCAATATTGTGCTTAAACTTTGCACCAGTGTCGAGAAAACTGCTGTTTTGTTATAAAACGAATACATGCCATGAAATTAAGGGTTGTACTCTAAATTTTTGGATTGCTGCTGTATATAACGGGGTGCCAAGACCAGAGGCGTAGCCAGGTAGGGTTTTGGGGGTTGTAACCCCCATTTCAATGAAATTTTGTATATTTAACATAGGAATATATGAGTTGTAGCTCTGTAACCCCTCACATTAAGCCTATAATCCCTCCCTTATGAACTTTCTGCCTACACCACTGGTCAAGACACAAATACATTGACCTTTATGCTTCTTTGCAAGTGCCGATTTTTTTGGTAAATAAATATCTTCTTCAGTATTCGAAGATACTTTATCTTTAACATTCTTCGAATTTTTTTGTCATTTGTAATGGAAAAGTGAAAAAAAAAAAAGATACTCGATTAAATAGAGAAAATGAATTAATGTTAAAAAAGTTGTATGTAATAAATAAACTGGAATTTTTTTGGGTTCATGCTCGCTGAAAACGCGGCGAATTTTTCGGATTTAACCTCCATAGAAATATCCGCGCTTTCAATTTTTTTGGTTTTTAAATCGGTGGTCAAAATTAACGAGCGTATATTTACATCGCTCCTTCATAAAAATTAATGATATATATTATTCAATCACCAATCGAGTATTGAGGAGATCCAGGATGTGATACGTCATAGACGCATTTTTCCCTTTGTAACTTTTTATTTTTACTTCTGTCTAAATCCTCATTAGGGAATGGAAAATCAAAACGTGAATTTTGAAATGAAAATTATACACAGATATGCAGGAATTAAAAGTGAATGCAAAAGGATCCAATGGAAAAACGATTACAGTCTTTTCATTGGATCCTTTGCATTCCCTTTTAATTGAAAGAGGCATTTCAATTAAAAAATCATGGGGCCCCAAGCAGGGGCGCGAGAGCTAACGCGGGCCTCCCATGGCCCCTTCCCTGGATAGTGGCATAGATATTCTTTCTTTTTGGGGAAGGAGGGGGTCGAATTCCCAAATGAACAAAAAGTATGAAATAAGAAAGCATTTTTTTTTACTTACTTACTTATTACTTAATTATTTTACAAGATCACTGCTGAAAAAAGGAACTAGCCCAAGCTACTATTATTTATTTTTTTAATAATCGAGACAGGCTAATGAATAATAAATATGAAACTGTGCACAAATAAATGTGCACATATAAAAGTGCACAAAATCTTATTAATCTGGATTTAGAGAACAATTTTTCTGGCCTTTCGACTAGCTGGGGGCTGCAGCCCCTACTTCCCCCTCTCTCGTTGGCCCTGGTTTCAAGCAGCTATAAAAAAATCAAGTGATTTGGAATTAAGGAAAACAATGCACCCTGTTTTCCAATGCGGAGGGCTTGAGCCCTATGAGTCCCCTTGCTTCCTGCGCCACTGCTATTAGTGATAATTCAATAAATCCAAGCAACGCTTCTTGGCGCAGTATAGCCCAGATGCTCTTGCGCCATAAAAAATCTAAACAAACAAGCAACGCTTTGCATTGCGTTTGAGTTTCTATTGTCAGATTAGTTAATTGACAAGTATCTCACAATTTCATATATCTGTCATTTATTCGATGACAGCAGGATTCCAACGGTGCAAACACCAGCAATTTCAATTAGCTTTCTAAGCCCTCTTTGTGCGTGAATTATATTATTTTGAGGCTGGTACATAAAAAGGCTTTTTAAAGTTTAATTCTCAGAAAGTTAAGCAAACAACAATATTTGCATTAATTTGCACATAATTTAGTACGTGTGTTAGGTTGTCTAAGTTAAGAAACAATACTTTAAAACATATACAATGTTACCTACTAATAAGGGACACCAATTAGACCAGACATTTTGTCCCTCAAATAGAGGTGCCCTTCTTAGGAGATGTCCCTTACGGGAAGCAACATTGTATTTTTAAATAAAACACCCTTCCTCACTTTATTTATATTTCGTCTTCGTTACTTCCTCCTTTCAATTTGAGTTCACTCATTGAATCCTTTTTAGTTTTATCAAAAATGGATCTTCACACACGTGTGCATGAATACACATAAACATGGATACACACATACATTTGCATGACATATACATAACGTTGTCAACCACTGCCTCAAATTCTTCCTTACAGAACTTCCTTCATACTGTTCGTTCGATCTTTAGTCTTCAGTGAATTTTTGGCCTTTTTACCAGTACAAAATTCACACGTAGTGTTTAAAATGCATAGTCATGATTTGCATTATGATGGAGCTATGAAGATAGCGGTAAGGTTATATATGATGCCATCATATTTCTGACATTATATAATAATTACAATGATTACAGCATCAGGTGACCACATAAAAATAATCGTTTGATAATATGTGAGATATTTTCCTGCATTTAATATTGATGTTATTCGGGAAAAAATAATTCTCTAAGGAGTCTTAAAAAAATCATTATTTATTTAAAAAAAAACACGGAAAATTTGAAAAACAAAAGACAATATTATTCACGCGTAATTTTAATTTTTTTTTCGTTGCGACAATCTAAGACCATTCTACAAATTGGAAGCCATTATAAAAACACATGTGGTCACTTCTGATGATTTGTTTTACGATGTTTTTAACGATTTTTATCAAAATTCTTATCGTTATTATAAAGAATTTTGATTGAGGAGAAATTGCAAAAATTTTCATCCTTAAAAAAAAGTTCGCTTTAATGGAACTTATTTCTCCAGTAAGCTTTCAGGTGCTAGAAGAACTTTTTGCTTATTAATGAAAATGTTCCCTAGTATAGTTCTTTGACGTGTGATTTTAAATTTTACTCTAAAATTTGGAAGGAAGATATATTTTTTGAAATTTTGCGTACAGGTAGGAAGAACGCTATATCGCACGTTTGGAGATAACGTTTGGAGAGACGTTTGTAGATGAAGTTACGCATCCGGGCTGAATAAGGGACGGGTGGTTAAGAGGAACCTCCTGTCGTCGGATTGTGTTTCACTACTTTCTCAAGCCGCTGGGTGGTTTAAAATAATTAACAATCCGCGATTATTCGACGAATGTAAACATTGGCGCAACTTTTAAAATGTCGCCAATAAATACAATTTGAAACCACAATCGTTGCGCCTGATGCATCAGCTTCCTTTTTTTGGAGGCCTTATGGCAACTGCTTCATAAAATTATGCATATTCCTATTAAGTCAATTTTTGTTAAGCGACGGTTTTCTCTTTCTCTCTTGAAAGTCACTAGTAGGAGAGAATATTATAGTGTGTGTTTGTGTGCATATGTGAATGTTGGAAAATTTGGCCGAGCAAGCTGCGCTATATTTTCAGGAGAGAATGTTGTTTTTTAAATGGATAGTAAAGAAAATTTTCGATAGAAAGCAAGATCTTATTTTTCAACAAAAGAAATTGTGTTTTCTAAACTGGCAACGGTGTTGCTATCAGTGAGCACAGAAGAATAATAGAGAGAGAGAGAGACTAACGTATTCCTCACATGAGCAGGTCGTGTCGCCAGTTTCCGCCATGTTGCCAGTCTCTAATAAAAATATGTTCCACGTAAACTATTCTGCCGAAAATCTAAAACAAAATCACTGCTTCATTGGATGTAATGATATTCTTGAGACTGGCAACAAGGCGGCCAATGGCGACACTTTTTGGGGCTTGCCCACCCTCTATTCTTCTTTTGTGCCCTCTGGTTATTATAGCGTTGTTTAGTTAATTCGCGTATTTGTAGATTTGTTTTATAACTATAATGTAATTAGCCAATGACATACAATAAAACATCAATGAAGTTAGTGAAATATAATATAAAGTTACGTAGCCAAATAAAACTTTAAAAAAAAAACTTGGTCATTCGCTTTTATTTTAAATTAATGAAATCGAATCCAGAGGCACAGCAGCATCATCTTTAAACAAGGCAAAACAGAAAAATCAATATTAAATTCATTACACTTGTTTGTATTTCGAGATAGGAAAAAATTTTTGAGATAAAATTTTTCCAAACTTTAGATAAAAGGGGAAATTAATTTCTGTCGACAAAAGACTTGATTTTTTAAAAAATTCCCTTGGAAGTTGTTGATTTATTTTTATACAAACATTGACACTGACATCGTGACAATGAGTGAAAAGGGGTAATTGAATTACCCTATTTTTCAGTTAAAAGCTTTGAAATATATATTTTTTCTGTATACATCAATATGAGAAAGTTGGCTTCAGACAGCAGTTCTGTATTTCCAGCTAAAAGTGGGAAGGAAAGTCCCAAAGTGCATGGATGGGGAACGTTCGTCACACATTTGCTGCTTAACAGGCAGTTGCAATTGCCAAGGAATATGTTGCCATAAGCAATATGATTACCAGAGAATGGAAATAATGGTGATAGATGATGATGGATACGTTTCCGATAAGGTTGCGTGTGACGAAATGTCTTCTTCATCGAAGAGGGGGCGCTAAATAAACAGCGGGATAAAGTCGGTCGATTTATTTTGATTCATTCAGAATTTTTGACGCAAATTAAGGAAGTTTGCGGCTCATAAGAATTAGAAAGTGAAAAATAAATAATTACATAAAAAGGTTAAACACTGGTAAAATAGCAATGAAAAAGATCACTCAAGCTTTCGGACGCATCAGCAGCAGTCCTTCATCAGGAGTAATGACGATGTTATGTTTCTGTCTCTTTTTTATACTTGAAATTTCTGGAAAACCCTTCATCAGAGTAGTCCCGCAGAATGGGAAAACCCAATGAGAACCAATGGGAGGCCTCCAATAGAATCATGGAAGAACCCCAATAGGGACCAATGAGAAACCCACACTGCGGGTTACCTAATTTGGGGATGTCTCATACATTTCAGAGTAAGAGTTGTTTATAAGTTTCTGGAAGTGGTTGTGATGTATTAATGGCTTTCCCGTGTAGTTTGTAAGTTTCCCAAGATTCTAAGAAGAGTCTACTATTCTTGTTTGTGATGTGACGGTGTAGTATTTTTGTTGAGTCCCAGTCGGGTTCGTGTCCGTGTTGTAAAGCGTGTTCTGCCAGACGTGAGGCTATGTCTCCTTTCGCGAGTGCTTGTTTGTGTTCTTTTTTTCTTGTTTTGATCATTCTTTTTGTTTGTCCTATGTAATGTTTGTTGCAGTCTTTGCATGGTATTTGGTATATGGCGCCTGTGAGATCTTCTGGTGGAACTGGGTCTTTAACTTTTGTAAGTTGTTTGCGAAGTGTTGTGACAGGGGAATAGAATGTTTTGATATTTGCCTCTTTAAGGATGCGAGAGATTGTTTCGGAAATGCCGTGAATATATGGAATAGATATGCGGGTGTGAGATGTATTGTTTAAAGATGTACTATTGGGTCTACAGTTTCTGAGAATGAATCGTTTAGGGTATCCATTATTTTTAAGTGCCGTGTGTATGTGTTTTGTTTCTGTGTTTGAAAGTGTTTCATTACTGCAGTGAGAATTCGCTCTAAGACTTAATGTTTTAACAACGGAAGCTTTGTGGCATGTTGGATGATGCGATTTAAAATCGAGATATCTGTCTGTATGTGTGGGTTTACGGTAAACTGAGGTGAAGATTGAGTTATCGTGAGATCTGTGTACAAGAACGTCTAGGAAAGGGAGTTTATTGTTCTGTTCTGTTTCGTATGTGAATTTTATATGCGAGTTTAAGTTATTAAGGTGATGATAAGTATAAAAAAGAGACAGAAACGTAACATCGTCATTACTCCTGATGAAGGACTGCTGCTGATGCGTCCGAAAGCTTGAGTGATCTTTTTCATTGCTATTTTACCAGTGTTTAACCTTTTTATGTAATTTCCTCCCTGGTACCCTGTATTTTATTTCTAGAAAAATAAATAGTTGTGCTTTGGATGGATTCAAACTGGTAACTTGCGGGTTACCGCTTTAACGCCATGACCACTTGGCTATCGTCCATTTAGGCACGATCTTAGAAGGGGAACCTACAGTGAATGCCTTGCTGATTTCGATGAAATTTTTTTTGGTGAAAGTAGAGCCAAAATCAGGAAATACCTGCCTCGGCATTCGTGTCAGTGCGGCTTATTTTCGGAGATATGAATTTTTAAAGATTTTGCATACTATATATGAACTTAAATCACGACGCCCTCTGCAAACCAGTCGGTAGCTTGGGCGGTAAGTTGTTAGTTCTTCACGCCGTGCTTTTGTGTTCGATGCCCGGGGAAATCATTTTTTTTTTTTAATGTATCCTTTTTATGTATTTATTTATATATTTTTATTAGTAAAAATACTTCGCTTACAATCGGATTTTGTTCATAAACTTACTTTAATAAAATTCATATTTATGTAGTTATGTTAATTGTATGCTTATTGGCAGTGATAATTTCTACTCGAATTTTAATTGTTGATTATTAAAAAGTAGAAAAAGTTTTGGTGTAGCCATCCAGCCTGTTATGTAGTTAAGTAGATCCAGCACACTTTAATAATGTTTTTACAAATGACGACGGCACCTCTTCTTCTACTGTTGAAGTAATTCCACCTCATTGTACCCCATACTGTCAACCTCGTGATGTGTACTTCTTCCGTCAAGTAAAAAATTTCATTAAAAGGTTACAAAATTGTGTTGAAAGCTTACAAAAAAATAGTCATTTAAACATGCGAGCAGATAGATGCTTTGAAGATCCATTCACTTATTCACAATCAACTTTCGGCGCCGAATTTTAAGAATACTTTACTGTACTCTTGGTTTGTTGCAAACTTGACAAACGAAAGAAGCGTTTTTGAAAATGTAGATGGTATTTGTTTTCCAGATGATATTAGACAAAGAAAATCAGTTGTTCGAACAATTCATTTATAAAATGCTCACGTTGTAGAATTTTTTTATGTTTTTATTGTTTTTATGATAATTATCATCCAAAATTGTGTACCAGTATACAATTCCGACACCTCCGATAGTGATACACAAAAAATATGTTCACGTCAGTCAGTTTTAAAATAAAATTGATTGCATTTTATAAAATAAAATGTTTCTGTATAAATAAAATGCATATAAATGAGATGCACATAAAATGTTTATATGTTATAAAATAAAATTATGTTTATATGTTATAAAACAAAATGATGCTTATATGTTATGAAATAAAATGGTGTTTATATGTTATAAAATAAAATGGTGTTTATATATGTTATAAAATAATGTTTATATGTTATAAAATAAAATTATGTTTATATGTTATAAAATAAAATTATGTTTATATGTTATAAAATAATGTTTATATGTTATAAAATAATGTTTATATGTTATAAAATAAAATTATGTTTATATGTTATAAAATAAAATATTACATACTAAAAATACATTTTTCAATAGATAAATATATTTAAAAAAATATTAGGCATAATAGATGCTAATAGTGGAAGACTGCAAAGGCCAATAATGACAAAATAAGACGAATTAACGCAGTTTTCTTTTTTATTTAATGGAATTGTTAAAAGTTTTCAGAAAAAATCTTTCAATCCTTAAATAAAACAAAACTGCGTTATTGGTGTAATTTCATCCCTTCACAGGTTGACAATGAGTACGCAAATTTTATAAAAGTTATATTCACATAAAAACTTACAGCTAACTCCTAAACTTTTTGTACCTTTACAACTCTTCAATTAAAAATTAAAATTCGTGTAAAAATTATAACTGCGAAAAATAGTATCACAGAATTAAATATGTAAATATGAATTTTATTAAAGTAAGTTTATGAGCAAAATTCGATTGTAAGCAAAGTATTTTTACTAATAAAAATACATAAGCAAACATGTAAAAAGGATACATAAAAAAAAAGTGTAATCGATTTCCCCAGGCATTGAACACAAAAACACGGCGCGAAGAGCCGACAACTTACCGCCCAAGCTACTGATTTGCCTGCAGAGGGCGTTGTGTTTTAAGCTCATATATAATATGCAAAATCTTTAAAAATTCGTATCGCCGAAAATAAGCTGCATTGGCATGAATGCCGAGACACGTATTTCCTTATTTTGGCTCTACTTTCATTAAAAAAATGCGGAGGGGCACTCACTGTGGGTTCCCCTTGTTAGTCCAATATGGATATTTGTTAAATTGGGAGGCCAGTCTATTTTCACAATCCCCATTTTTAATGAGGGTGGATCTACCCATTTGATGAATCTAAGTATGCAACTCAGTATGTTAATACTGGTGTTACGGCGCCTCGGGTCGGTAGACTAAAGACTTGCGAATCGAGTCCAGATTTATTCTTTGCTACTTTCTTCCCCATTCGATCTTGAGTGAAATTGTTTTAATTTGAATTAAACGTTCTTAAATCATGACGAAAATAAACAGATTTAAGTATAAATGCAGCACATACACACACACAGAGGGAGGGAGGGAGAGAGAGAGAGAAAAAGAGAGCAGATTTTTAAGCTAATGAAAATTAAATTCAGCTACCGCGTTCGATGATTTAAGATTAATTAATTTATTTATGTATAAAGCACATACAAAATGTTATGCAATATTATATAGTTTATATATAAAGGGGATATGAACAAGTCAATGATATGGATGCGGTTATTCTGAGGTAACAGTTGATTATCGAGGACTCCGTTAATTTAGTAAAGGCTTATCCCAGGAGGTAGTTTTCCTCACGATATTGGAATCTAATAATAGTCCACGCAAGCGGACAAGGTATTTTCACAAACAGAGATAAGTACGTGTCCAGTATGCGAAATATCTTTCGGAAACAGGGAAAGTCATTGTTTTACCATAAGCAATAATTAAAAAAGACTGGTAATAAATATACCTGACACGTACGGCGGTGTACATGTAACGAGTTTACTGAAAATTAGGGCCTAAACTCTACCGAAAAATAGTTTAGTCGTTCTTGATATCTTTCCGTATTTTGAATTTAATTCTTGTAGGAGATAGATGTCCATATTGCTTTGAAAGACTAAGCTTTGGAGCAACATGATCTAGCCGTCTTGAGCTATAAAGCGCCAACAATGAATATGACTGAAATAATTATTCCAATGAGTAGTTATGGCACTACTACTAATAATGCCATTATTGTACATTAGACACATTCCAGTAATAATTATGCAACTTATTCTTACAAGTATATGAATAAAACAACGCCCATTAGTGTTAAATGAGGATGGATTAGACTTGGGCGTTCTCCCCCAGAAATTTGAGGAACACAACGTATAATATAAACAAGATCTTTATCGATCCCTTGATGTTAGACAACACTGAATGCTTAATTAAGTAGGCTTACTAAGCTACTGACCAAAGCTAAATTTCTGCTTATATTCTGCTGAACAAGCACTCTGACACGAAGATTGTGACTCCATATTTTGGAAACGCTTTTGAGAGCCACAATGGCAACAAATGCCATAAACGTATATTTAATATATCATTATGGTTTAGTATATATGTTATAGCATATATATGACTTTACAGAATGTTTTGAACTATGTTATATTAGAAATGGGAAGAACATTGAAAAATAATAGCTTATTAAAAACTAATACCCATTTTTAGAGAGATGAAAATCAAATATAAATTATAGTGATATTCATTTGTAAATTGATAATTAAAAATTCATATAAACAAGCCTATGGTTTGGATTAGAAATAGGAGAGTTATTAAAGAGTATTTCAGAATTGTAGGAGATAGCTAGAAGAAGAGAAAGAGAGATAGCAAGGATACTCAAGAATTGTGAGAGGGTGCTTGAGAGTTATGAGATGATACTTGATAATGTTTAGATACTAACTAAATAACAAACAATTGCTGGCATGTGTGTATGTGAGTGTGAGTTGTAGAGGATATGATATTGGAAGTAGTCCAAGATACTTGTGGAGTTGTTGAAGATACTTGTAGAAGTCGTTAAAGACACATGTGAAAGTTGTTGAAGATACTTGTGAAAGTTGTTGAAGAAACTTGTGGGAGTCGTTGAAAACACTTGTGGACGTCGTTGAAGACACTTGTGGACGTCGTTGAAGACACTTGTGGACGTCGTTGAAGACACTTGTGGACGTCGTTGAAGACACTTGTGGACGTCGTTGAAGACACATGGGGAAGTTGTTGTAAATACTTGTGAAAATTGTTGAAGACACTTGTAGACGTCGTGAAAGTCGTTGAAGATATTTGTGAAAGTTGTTGAAGACACTTGTGGAAGTCGTTGAAGACAACGTGAAAGTCGTTGAAGATATTTGTGAAAGTTGTTGAAGATACTTGTGGAAGTCGTTGAAGACACTTGTGGACGTTGTTGAAGACACATCTGAAAGTTGTTGTAAATACTTGCGGAAGTTGCTGAAGACATTTGAAAGTTGCTGAAGATATTTGAAAGTTGCTGAAGATATTTGAAAGTTTCTGAAGATAATGTTAGTTATAAGAGTTGTCTGTTATTAGATGATGATAGAGAAATTTGTTAGTCTTCAGGAGATTTTTCTGGACAGTTTTTCATGGCTGTATCTGCGACTAGGAGCAGTTCGAGGTATTTTCGATGGGAGAAATAATTTATGAATTTGTCACAATCAGAGGCGGCCCTAGAGTTTGCGAGGCCCAAGGTAGGGTGTACTAAAGCCGCCTCTGGTCCCCATTCTTCTTTCGTTGAGAGTAAGACTTCAACGAAATGATAGAATAATGAATTCAAGTGCTGAGAGCAATAGTTCTACTTTCAAATGAAAAATACAATAAAAGGCGTAGTTAGCACATAACTACAAATTAAACTATACTTGAGTGCTAATTATGTCTGTTTTTCTGTTGATGCTTGAATAATTTGATGGTTACTAATATAAACTATTCTCCTAAAACTTCCATACCTAATTATCAAAAGGCCATAATTTTCTGATGCGGCATTGTAAAATCTTCATTTCTTATATTTTTCTTAGTTGCATCGAAATGTGTTTCGAACTAAATTTATGTGTCTAGTCAAGTTATTAACGCGCCATAATAGTGAGCCACAAGTCGTTGATTCGATTCCGTGTAATGCTATTCATATGGAAACAGCACTGTCTCTCATTAACGTCATTCTAATTAACGACTATTTCTGTTCAACGACGGCATTTTTCTTTCTCGAAACAGGCTTCATATAATTACGCGTACTCTAATTAACGTCTGATGTCTACTAAAAGACATATTTTCGCTGTCCCTTGGAAGTTCCTCATGGGAAAAATACTGCATTTTAAACGAAGAACAGTAAAGAAAATTTTCGATAGAAATCAAAATCTTCGTGTTTGACAAAAGAAATATTGTTTCCCAAATTGGCAACGGTGTTTCCATACCATTATTTAGTTACTTTGTGTGTTTGTAGAGTTGTTTCCTTCTCTGTCGCTAATAGAGTTTTCTCTGTGAGTGGACAAGGAAGAAGGGAACACAATCTTACTTAAACCTTCTCACGAAAGCAGGTACATTCGTAAATTTGATTAATTTGCACTCTTGGGGAAAGAAATTATCTCTCCTTTGGTCAGATCTTTGGCCATTTAGACAAACATTATCTAGACTTTACCCAGCAACAACACGCCATCGCAAGAAACCGTAATATATATCATTAAGTTCTATTTCTTGATTTGCTGATGTATCCCATCGTTATCTTATATACAGCAAAGTATAACATTGCAGTTGTTAAGATGCAAATCACACAAAACTCCGCGATTGCCTAGTAGTAATGCGTTCGGCTGCCATGAGGGTGTTTCAAGTTCAATCCCAGAAGGCACTTAGCGCTTTACGGTTTCGCTCTACAGAATCGTTGTGTCGTGTTCGATCTTGTATTTGTTTGTTTGTTTTGTGGTTTTACGGCTCAAAGACTACAGTGGTCATGCTGCGCCGGGGTCGATCTAGTAAGGGAAAATGGTTCTGATCTTTATGAAAAACGCAGATTCTGTCGCAGTATGGTACTAGCTGCTCTTGAATCAAAGAATGCTAAAGAACATGTAAAACATGCAAGAAAATAAAACACGTAAAATAAGAGCATGTAATTGATACAACAGGTATACCCATATACAGTAAAACCTCTCAACAACAATATTATACGGACCGAGAAAAATTATCGTTGTAGACAGAGTTATTATTATAGGGAGGGTTCATTATACAGTAAAACCTCTCTACAACACTATTATACGGACTGAGAAAAATTATCGTTGTAGAGGGATTTATCGTTATATCGGATATCGTTGTTGGGAGGTTTTACTGCAGTAAAATATTTACGCGTCGGAATAGAATTTTGTAATAATTGGACTTACTTTCGTAACAATTGTTTACAAGTAACGCTTTTTGCAGCAGCGGTTAAAGAAAAGAATTGTGTTTGAATATAAGAATGACAATTAAGCATATAGATCCAAAGTAAAACCATACTTTTTACTAACTAGGGAACTGCGAGAGGTGTAAGCAGCGCCGGATTAACACATGGGCTTTAGGGGCTGCAACCCATGGGTCTTTACCAGCTAGAGGGTCTCCAGAGATGCATTCTCTTGTAGACGATCCTTTTGAACTATTTTAATGGGGGCCTCACAATACCAGTAGTCTAGGGGCCTCAAAAACTTGAATTCGCCACTGGGTGAAATTCGCCAAGTTCGGTAAAAGTGGTAAAATTAGAAAGGCCTGGCCATGGGGAAGTAAAAAAATCGATGTAACTACCCATCGCAGAGAGACTGTCTATGAGAAATGAACGAATTTTGAAGGAAAACAAAAGAGTAAAAGAAGAAAGATAAGAGTTAACCGCAACGGTTGAAAGTATTAAGTAATGTTGCAATAATAAGAAACATCAGTATATTGGGAGAAAATGCTCCTGTTGGAAAGGGGTTGTTTTCCTTCCTCACAGCACCACAGGGTACCTCTAGTCATCCGATGTGAGGACTTTTCGTGACTACAAGCATATAGTCAAGAAGATGCTCGAGTATTTCTCTTCCCACTGGATTATCTGTGTCAAGAAGGCACTCTAATAAGGAAAGACGTCATAAAAATGCATCACTTGGTTCAAAATAAAATTGTCTTCATTTGACACCACATAATAGATAAGTAGACAGACAGACAGGTAGGTAGGTAGGTAGGTAGGTAGGTAGGTAGGTAGGTGAAGAAATTACTATAGTTATATTTCTATCTTCTACGATACTTAGATAAGAAATAAATTTGAATATAAAAGCAAAGAATTATGTATAAGCGTAACTGAAGAAATATACTTGTATATTTGTGAAGGAACTTTTGTCAGTGATATTAAATCCTACAAGCCTACCCATCCCCAGTGGAGGTAGGCTTAAATCCTATAAGCCTACCTCCACTGGAATAAAAATTTTCTTTGTATCGTCCGAAAATTGTCAGCTGTATAGTGCCCCGTAGAGAATAGGTTCTTCGCAAAAGTGTGTTATCGTCGTCTATTATTTTATTTGGTTTCTTTTGCCCCATTTGTACAATTCCTCCTGTTCAAAATCACGTGTTTTATTTCGATGCTATTTATACACAAATAATTATCATTTTGAGACAAAAGTTCATTTTAAAAACGTTTGACAATAAACAAAATTTTCGACGATTTTTTTAAAACAAAGGCAAGACTGAAAATTTTCGGAATGAATGTGACCGAATTAAATAAAAAAAAAAACAAGTTCTGAGAACGGCTTACATGTCAGACCTTTTTTCGAAGCAAACGTATTTTAGTTACCTAACCACATCGGTGTTTAATGGATTATATTGCCAGATAAAGATGGATATTTGCCAGTAGTTCGGTATGGTGGTACTGTGGTAGGAGACTAACACCACCCCACGATATAATTATATCCAACCAAGATTACCCGGGAACCGGAATCAAACACGCTGGATTACTGGGGCCCTCGAACATGGAATGGAAGTTCTATAAAATTAACACGTCAGAATGAAAATCCTATATAAAACACAGATCAGAATGAATGTTTTATAAACAACACATATTAGAATAAAAGTTCCATAAAAACGGATATCGGAATGAAAGTTCTATAAAAGCACATATCAGAACGAAAGTTCTATAAACAACACGTATCAGAATAAAAGTTTCATAAAAAACACATATCAGAATGAAAGTTCTATAAAAAACACAAATCAGAATGAAAATTCTGTAAACAACACATATCAGAATAAAAGTTCCGTAAAAAACACATATAAGCATAAAAGTTCCATAAAAAACACATACCAGAATAAAAGTTCCGTAAAAAACACATATCAGAATGAAAGTTCTATAAATAACACATATCAGAATGGAAGTTCTATAAAAAGACATATCAGAATGAGAGTTCTATAAAGAAACACATATCAGAATGAATTATAGTTCTATAAAGAAACAGCACATATCAGAATGAACGAGAGTTCCATAAAGAAACATCACATATCAGAAAAAGTTCCATAAAAACACATATCAGAAGGAAACTTCTATAAATAACATATATTACAATGAAACTTCGATAAAAAAACACAAGAAAAGGTAACAATAACCTAAATTTTCAAAGCAACCACTTTTTCATATTTACGATTTGTGCTAACAGATCGGTTTATTACGCAGTTAGTGCAACATTTACTTCAATTCATAGAATAGATTAGTCGGTATGTTATTTCTTTTCACATAAACATAAATGGAGATAATAATAAATGAAGATAATCAGTACGAAATATTCCATTAAGCCTTAATTACACTAAGCGACTTCACTCGCTCCTCGCTGGCAAATTTACTTGCTGCCGCTAAACTCGCTCAATGTAAAAAAAGTTGTCTAGTTAACTCGTCGCTTGCTCGACTACTGTTAGTGAAGTTGAAAAGTGGGCTACTTTTCTCGCTACTCGCTTGGGTTTTCTTGAATTTGATTGGCCGAAACAAACCCACGGAAGAGGTGGGCGGAGTTAAAAGTCAGTTCAGTCACCGGGCAAGGTGCGCCTTCATGGGCGATAAGACTTGCGCCCCCGAATAAGCAAGCATTCGCGCTCTTCGAATGTCCAAGGTATGGGCACTTTGTGAGGACCCAGTCCGCCCCTGGCTGTTAGTAGTCGCCAAAATGTTGACAGCTGAGCATCTCTGCTGTGCATTTTAGCTGAGCGAATGAAAGAATTTTACCAGCTGTGTGTAATAGAAACTAGCTGAGCCAGTTGCAACTTGCTAACTCGTTCACAAGCTCCAGGAAGGAGCACATAAACTCGACCAATATAATCGAGGCTTAAAGCAAAGGAATATCCAAGTCGTGCCTATGAAGATACGCAATAAGCTATGATCATAGGGGTTGCAGCGAGTGTTTCTTTTTTTTTTATATAAAAACAAATGAAAAATTCATATAGACATCATCATATTACGCATTGTGCAAGCTTTTCATTCATTTGTAACTCTGTGACGTATGAAATATTTTTTATTATTATATCATCGCTGACACCGCTTATAATACTACTGTATTGGCTATATTATCATATAATATGCATTATGCATGCTATATAAGTAATGGATGGTATTTCTTCAACTTCCTATCAATCACAACTTCCCTAAGTGCTTCATCTTCATAGTAATGGAAAATCTTAGCTCCGATTTTATTTATCTATCCTCCCTGAGTGAGTTTTTTCGCCTTTGATGGACTTCAACTGATGTAATGACCGCTTCATCACCAAATACTTGATCTGGAGTCCTTACGCTGAACAACCTGGAGGTTTTCCCACGACCCACAAGAACTCCCATCGCCATAGCATCGTCCGTCATTTATTTTGGATTTTTTCTGACAGAAATGGATCGTTTTGCTTGAGCACCCGTCTCATCAACATTTTCTTCTGTGTTAGGGTTCTATGGGTGGGTGTTTTGTCTACGAATCTAGAAGAGTGTTGAGTTCTGGTTAATGATTTTGGTGTTCTGAATAAAACTATACTTCTGTATATCGCAGATGCAGCCTACAACCTTTCTTGCCTTCAACCAGGAATTATAAAAACTTTTAGAGGTATTTGAATAACCCTATTTTTAGCAGATTTGTCTGTTTCTTAAGGGGAATACAGCACTGCCATCGACGGGCAATAACAACCTGCTCGATGGACAGATATTTTGTGAATAGACAGGCAAGTCTTTAAATTGCATATCGTTTGTTATATCTTGCACTGCCATTTGAGGTTATTGACTGTGTATGTACGCGCGTGCATGTTTATGCATGCATGTGTGTGTGCTGGCGCATATGTGTGTACAGGTATATGCACGTATCTGCATGATGGAATGTTTTGAAAAATCGCTAAGTTAACGTAGTTTGAAGTATCACCATTATCTTATGTACGGAAATGCTTTTTTTTAAAGTGAAATACCTATCTTTCCTATATTACCATGTGGGTAGCCACAATAGAAAGGCTATATATTCACTTTGCAGGCTTCCTTGAGTGTTGCCACTTATAATATCAAGGAACACAAATTTAATAATTACAGTTTCTTAAATTAGCAAAATTCCAAATTGTTTCTTTTTTATACGATGTTTTTCAAATGTACATTATTTCACTTTCCGTATCTGGCAACACATATTGTATAATCATAATTTCACTTTTTATATTTAGCAACGGTATGTGTGTTTTCCGAATTCTAAAATCAAATCAGTCTTCCGTTTACCATCGAAGTGTGCACACGTCATTCTCGGAGGCTCCGCCAAAACGGCGTACTAAATTTCGTTAGCTATGTGTTCCAGTGAATTAATTTATTTATTGGCGTCTATTATTGAATTAACCTAAATATTTAAAGCGTTAATAAATATTAATTTCATCTGAATAGAATTTCTCTGACTTCTTCAATATTTATTACTGCAACCTAACAGGCATTTTGCATGCATAAAACAATTCTAAATTATCATTTATTTATTTTTTGCATGCATAAAACAATTCCTAAATCATCAATTAAAGTGCCAGGATTGACACCATTAAAATAAGAAAATTTTGCTTTTTTAATGAGAGACATTCTACTGAAATCAAAGAAAACATAGAGCTAATGTCCACATCTATACAAAAGATCGGTAATTGGAAATGTTATTTTCCTTCAAATCACATTTTCTCTTACGGAGTAAAAGCACCCCAGGGACATCTTTGGTTTGTTTGCTCCAAAAGTGTTAAGAAATATAATCACACTCCTTTGATTGGTTGTAAATCAGTAGCTTTTCCTCAGATCCGAGTAGATGTAGCTTTTGTGGACGTTCGCAAGATTAGCGATCTAGAACCTTAGTGATCAGATCTGATTGGCTCATTGTACAAATTATCTAATTGGTTGATGCTACGACCAACTTCAAATGTATATAAACCCATATAAACATAATAAAACTGAGTTCACCTGCTAAATCACTTTCCAAAGAGCTGAAAAACAGCTACAATCACCTTGATATTAAAACCTAGCAAGGATGCCAATTTCCCGCAAAATTACAGGATCATAAACTTATTGCCCGTATTGGGTAAAATCTTGGAAAAAATAATTAAAAATAGGCTATGCAAATTTCTGGATGAAAATAACATCATTACGAACCACCAGTTTGGATTTAGAGACAACCATGCGACCGATCAGAGTAGTGGACCACATTAAACTCAACTTAGGAAATGACAAAGTTGTGGTTGCCGTATTTCTTGACATCCAAAAGGCATTTGACAAAATCTGGCACGACGGATTAATAACAAAGTTAATTGAAATCAAGGTTCCAGATAAACTAATCCTTTTGATATACTCTTTTCTGAGAGACAGGCTCGTTCAGGTGCAAGTTAATAAATCCATCTCTAGTAAGCGCCGTGTGGGAAGTTCGACGCCCCAAGGAAGCATTCTCAGCCCCACATTATTCAATATTTATGTAAACGACATCCCTAAATTTAATGGAGGAGGTAGATTCTTTGCTGACGACACAGCACTGGGAGCAGCGCAGAGAACGCATGTAAAAGTCATAGACATCCTGCAAGCCCACTTAAACAGAATCCTGAAATGGTCCAAGAAATGGGATATAAAAGTGAACCCTTCCAAAACAGAAGCAATCCTATTTTCTAATAAAACAAAATGCCCTACAAAATACAAACCTCATGAGATTGAGCTGCTTCGGGGATATGAGCTGATAGAATGGAAAAAACAGGTCAAATACTTTGGTGCTACCTTGGACCCAAAACTTAGGTGGAAACCCCCATGTTAAAAATATTAGAAGAAAGGCCGAAAATGTTTTTCACTCACCTAATGCAGTCTTGCGTAAAAGAAGCAAACTAAGCCTCAAAAACGAACTTATCATATACAAAACCGTAGTTAGGCCGATAATTACCTATGCCATAAGATCGTGGGGAACAGTTCCAAAATCAATAGTAAATCTACTTTATGGCTTCGAATCTAAACTTTTGAGAAGGCTGATAAGGGCACAATGGTTTATCGCCAATACTGCAATTTACAGGGATTGCCAGATCATACTATTAGAAAAATATGTTGTAGCACTTAGAGAGAAAGTGTTCCAAAGAATAGACGCACACCCAAACCCACTGGTGACGTCTAACATACTCACAACCAGCAAATTCCAGTCTTTACCCCAGTTTAAGGTAATAATTTTGCTTGGCTTTTTCAAACATAAACTTACGGTAAATTAGCATCCGCCCCCTCCCCTACCCCAAAACGAAGAATACCAGAGCACTGAAATGCAGCTCAGAACGTCCAATCAGGGCAAGATGATGCAAATACCTCATCGACCAATCATAGCGGGCACTGCCAGACTTGCTGCAAGCTACACCGAAATTTCGGTATCTACTAAACACGGCAAACAGCCATTGGACAAGATTTCTCCCCAGTTTGCTCGATTTGGCAAACGTGAAATAGTGAAGGTCGTGTTTATTCATATATATATATATATATGGAAAAAAATTATACAAAAAAACCCCTCCCCATCCTTTCTTCCCCGTTTATTAATTCCCCCCCCCCTCCTTCTTTTACTTCCGTTAATCTATCAAATTTGTTCTTGTTTAAACCTCTTTTTCTTTTAGCTATGTCTAATTGTTGACTTTTGTCAAAAATTAAATACCCCATTTATACCCATAAATTTCCTTGGCAGAGGTTATGCGATTATTTATCTCTGTATTCAGAGATAGGTACTGACTTTCAATGAATCAAAAACTGAGTTCAATTTCGGTATTTGGTTTGGCTTCGTTTACTCACTGTTTTATCTTTAACAAAAAGATTCCACGGACTTATCAATTACCCACATGTTTTGCTTGAATAAGTTTAGTACAAGAATTTTTTTTTCTTTTTACCATTTTTTATATAAGGCTCGCAAAATTTTCTCCATGCTTTCTCAGAGTTATGATTTTTAATATCTGTTTTCGTTATCTGCGTAAGTAAATTTGCTTTGTCTGTGTAAAAAAAAATTATGCCAGAGAAAATTACTAAAGACAAATAGTATGTAGTAAAAAATATATTCAACGTTATGCAAATTTAGTTAAGTAAAACTATTGATCTTAGTTTTTATATTATTTGCAAAGTTATAATTGAAATGAGAAAACCGTCCAATAGATGTAATAAGGTATTTTTGAGAATTATATAATTTAAAGAAATTTTAAGAATGATATCATTTAAGAGACTTTGAAATTTAAAATTTACAGATTTATTGAAATTTCTAATATGCATTATGAAGGATAAGTTATTATTCATTCGCAAATATAAGGGAAAATTTACCGTAAACAGGGGTGCGATTGTCTACTCCTTGAATGATTTTGCCCTACCAAATGAAGAAAGGTAACAGTGGTGATAGCTTCCGTCTGTTTCGTCGAAATATTTTAATAAGACCCGATTACGGTAGGTAGAAATATTGGCTTGATTATGAAATGTTTAATTTTAAAATTTCAATTACAGAAGTTGGCATCACTGCATTTGTTATTTTCTGCATTTTTTTCTGCGAAATTTGCTTATAATCAACTTTATAAAAACTTGCTTCTACGTTATGTAAAAAGGTGACAAGTAGTATTTTTACTCGAACTACCAAACTGCTTAGGGCCCCCGTGACTACTGTTCCCGGAAATGAATATAAGGGTGGAATTGTATCCAGGCCTTATTGAATGATTATTTGAGGCATGAGACAAAGTCACCCCAAGCCGGGGTGACTTTGTCCCGTTTTTTTGAAAAACAAAATTTTTTTTTGCACTTCTAAATTTCCAAAGTGTATATAAAATTATCTATTAAGCATTTAAGAATGTGGAAGAAATATATATATATATTGGAAGTTTTACCTACTTTTATGGATTTAAAGAAAACAAATAGATGAAAAATAAGATAAAGTCTTCCCTGTTAACAGTGCTTATAAGCATATTTGTTTAGTCGAGCCTACAGATAAAATCAGAGAGCGGTAATAGTTAGTAAGCACGTGCACATCAGATACAGTAGTACAGTTGAATCTCGTTAATCTGAATTAATCAGGACCGAGACCTGTTCGGATTAACACACTTTCGGATTAACTGAAATTTTTACTAGAGAAATTACTGTGAACTGTAATTATTTGATGTGGGTAAGTTTCGATCCACGTATCAAGACAACAGGAGGCGAAAAAAAAATTTTCCCCCTTCCTTTATGGCAGCGGTGGTCCGCGAGAAAATTTTGGTGGTCCGCAGAAAAATCTGGACATTATTTGCATTTTTAATGTTTTATTAATAAAAAACAAAAATAATATTCTAAGGAATTCTCATATTCTGAATGACAATTTTTGCCTTTATATTGTACTAAATTCACGAAAGGTGCTTGATAGGATCCTAAATGTTTAGGTACTAATTTCTAACTTTATGTTAAAATAATTAATTGTAAATTTTATACCTAGAATGTATAGTCCGTTCGCGGAAAACTGGCGGGTATAACCGTTGGAATTTAAGGGAGCTGACGTCACATACGACTTGTTTCATTGCAGTAGAGCGTCTTCCATAACTCGTTTTTCGCGCGAAAAACGAGTTATGGAAGACGCTCTATCCTCTACTGCAATGAAACGAGCCGTCTATGACGTCAGCTGCTTTAAATTCTAAAAGTTCTACGAGCCAATTTTCCGCGAACGGACTATACTTGAGATAATTATTGGCAATTAATGAAAAAAAAACCTCACATGCATCAATGCGGTTTTCCGGAGAAGTCCTGTATTTATCTTTTTAAAAAATTCATATTAATGGACCGCGGGATTTAAAATTATGAATTTGGTGGTCCGTGAGGTCCGAAAGGTTGGCTGCCCCTACGTTGCGGGAAATCTCAATTAGTTGGCAGCACACTCTGCTCTGTTTGCCTACGTTTTGTCAGTCATCTGCCGCTGGAAAAAAAAAAGAAGAAAAGTCGTGTTAACCAGATTTTCAGATTAGCCTGGTTTGTATTAACAAGTCTCTATTGTATTCCTTTTGTAGGTGAGTGGGGACACTTGCACTTATTCCTAAAATACTACTGCTCAAAATAGTTTTGTTTGCTTGTGTTTTATAGTGGAAGGATACTCCCTATCATGCTGCGCCTTAACATATAGTTTTCTGAGATATCAGTACTTCTTTCGCCTACGGGATTAAATCTCTATACTCGCGGCAAAGCTAACCTTGTACGCTGTTAAGGCTACGGCTACCTATTCGCGCCCGTGCAACGAGTATTCATTCGCCAATTGGCGAAAAATGAGGTAACCCTCAACATTATTAGACTATTCATCGCCTAATTTGGAATGCAGAAAAATGCGGTTGCCAAAATTCCCGCCAAGCGAACAGTCTCCCGAGGGGTCAGTTACTTGAATGACATCAGCGCTAGTTATAATGATTCTTTTTCCTAAATTTAATAAATACCAGATTTTAATTACACAAATATGCCTATGTTTTATGTATTTCAACATTATTTCAATGTTTTATATAGGAAATGTAACTTCTATTAACTCTGTTAACGTAAGAAAGGGCGAACTATATTGCACTGGCGAAATCGTACTGCTCTGTGCCTTATCAGTATATCACGTTAGCTTTGCCACGAGTATAGATTGTTTCTATTTAGAAATAGATCTGCGCACATTAGGTGCTTACTGGTATTGCGCCCGTATCATTTTTCTGGTAGCCGATCGTTTTGCCAGTAAGCCACAACTGATGAAACTGATCAAAACCCACATATTTAAAACCTTGTTTAATCTCGATTTGCTTACCTAGAAGGTTCATTACTTAGTATTGGCTAAAATCCTTTTTTATTAAGGTTTGAAAGAACCTAAGAGCTCCTGAGTGAATTTACCTATCCCTAAAAATTCCTTTTATAACCAGGAACTAATAATATAGGAGTCAGTTGAAGAAAAGGGTGAGGGAAGAATTAATGAGATTTACCGTCGTTGTACGTATGTGCGAAGAACTGAAACTTGTCACAGAAAGAAAGAAAAGGTCAGATGTCCAGGACAAGTAGATAGAATAGCAAAATCTAGAATATTTAGGAAAGTTATGAGAATCAATTCACAAGGAAGGAAAAGTAGGACGTGCCAGAAAGAGATGGCTGATTAAATTAGAGGACCCTAAAACATGCGAGTTTGAAAAAGAAAGCTTTAGACAGCAGAAAACGGAGGAAAATCGCCAAAGGTGTAGGTCCTTCCGTGACTATTACGCCAAAGCAAGAAGAACTGACTATAAAGGATATAAATTTGAGATGGCGGAAAATTTAACGGGATTTACGAATACTGATTGGCGCAGTATAGCCCAGATGCTCTTGCGCCATAAAAAATCCAAACAAAACGAATACTGACTTATTTATAAACCACAGAGAAGTTTAGAAAATTTGGACCTTTCTATTATTTTGCGCAGCGGACAGGAGATGCTATAATAGACTTTGGTTTCTACAGGCAAACCTTCATGAAGAGAGCTCCCACATATAGAAGTTAAGGAGAACCGAAGTTCTTGTGATTCTCACATAGAATTGTCCCTTTATATTGAAGTTTCTATATACAGGGTGTCCCAACACCAGGGTTGCAAACATCTAGGAGGGGTAGGGTACACCTAGACGAACAATATTTGTCATAGAACCTAGGGTCGCAAACCACTCACAGCGCCAGTTCTAAAACCGTCCAGCATGCACAAATAGTGACAACCAGTGCATGAGAAGCGCAAAATGCGATGCCCTAATCATCTATGCACGTGAGCAGCTGACCTGAGTTTTATCTGGCGCTTTTTAGGAAGTGGTTGTCACTATTTGTGTATGCTGGACGGTTTTAGAACTAGTGTTATGAGTGGTTTTTGACCCTGCTGCTGAGGCACCCTGTATATTGAATTTGTTTTTATGAAGCCATAACTTTGATAGGTACAAGCCTGATTTCATATTAAAATTTCATGCTTTTATCTTCTGTTTAAGGGCTTATCCGTTAATAACAGGCTTGTCCACCATACGGCCCGCAGAACACGATCTGCCCCTCCAACAATTGTTTGGAATAGAAAAAAAATCAATACAAACAAAAATTTTTTTTTTCGGTAAAACTGCGGACAGTATGGGCGAGCCCTTTCCACCCATATTGTGAGTGAACAAACAAATAGCCGGAAGAAGCCCTGGCCCGCGAGCGCAGTGAAATTTTTTTAAGTGGCCCACTTCTCAAAAAGGATGGACATAATCTAATGTCCCAGTCTCGTTTGTTTATTTATTTTTAAAGGCTAGAAATACTTTACCAGCTCTCAGGGGCTCAGAAATTCGAAAAATATGGGTGCTCAAGCAGATTTGAAAAGGCTCAAGTGATTGAAGAGACCAACGACATTTGGTCGCTTGAGTACCTGAGTCCCTACATTGCCTACGCTACTGCTTACTCTATATGCAATATCAAGGTCGAGGCTCGTAAATAAACCCGAGTGGAGATATTTTTAGAAAAATTTCTTAACAAAGAAACGAAAAACTTTGTGAAAAATTAGAGACAGGAATTTTTCTTCATAACATTTGTAATCGTCGGGGTTGTAGTTCAAAAATAACGCCATTACCATCTATCAAAAAAAGCTAAAACATGCTGATAACCACACCCATAATTCCGCATAAAAAGGCATTGAGTTATATGTATGTAGGGGTTCGTGACCACGTATGCATGTACTCTGTCCCTATTTAAAAACAAGTTCTGATAAATGGACCACTTACTTCAGGTAACTGTCAGAAAATGTAGGAAGTTTCCGTAAAAACCATTTCTTACACAAGAAAGCCATCAAATTATGCAATTAAAACGGATATAAATAAGGGTTCCTTAAATATAGCTAATAAATTTTAAATATACAGGGTGTCTCAGAATGATCGTACCAACCTTAATAACTCTAGTTCTTCTCAAGGAAAAAGTATAAAAAATATTTATTTGCATCTCATTTTATAGATTTCTGAATATGCTATCTTTCTGTACCATGAATTCCGTAGAAATACGGACAGGGTGCTAAAAAATTGCATAAAGCACTTTTCCCTCTCTTATTTCGCATAGCACCATATATTTTTTACAGTAAAAAAAAGGCTTATTTAATTATGGTTCTAAATAGACAAAAATGGATTTTCTGAAATTAATGAAACTGGAGATACTACGAGTTGAAGTTTGACATATTTGTCAATTAACTTTAGAACTATTAACAATTACACTACTATGTATTACGGCTATTGCCACTAAAAATCGTATTTTCTTCGTAAGTCAATAATCTAAGAAAGAGAGGAAGGAAGGAAGGAAGGGCGTCACAATTTCATACTATGTCAGTGACAGTACGCTGAGGTGAAGGCACTACATTGTGATTTATGGCATTAACGAACCTGAAGCGGATTTTCTGCGAACACAACTGGACTGATATTAAACCTTGGTATTTATGGAAATGTTTAGTGAATAAAATTATTTTTTTTCGTTTAATGTTTTAATTTGTCTTCTAATGAGTAATCTTTCACGGAGTTTTTTTACCTGGGGAAGCTATGCAATTAAATACATTTGTTAAACTTCAACTTATGTTTTATAATAATACGTAAATCTCTAGTACGTACTAGTATACTTAACTCGTAATATCTTCGGTTCTGTTCTCCGTAGAAAATCTGTTTTGATCTTTAACGCGAAATAAATTAAATAAATTACAACTGGTGTTAGATACAAATACATTAGCATTTTGAGAAGCAGCCATTAAAAGTATACAGAACAAGTTGAAGCAGACGTTTCGAAGCTATCGCAGCTTCATCTTCATTGTGAAAATTGTTGAAATGTTGGAATATTATTTAAACGTTACATATTCTGCGAGTAGATTGTGGAATTCATTTAACGCGTTATGATGCTTATTGTTGCTATATATAGGAATATTCGGCTATTATAGTTATGAATGTTTGTGTGCAAGATTTTCGCATTATGCCAGGATGGGATATGGTTCTGTTCGGCGCAGTATTTGACAAGAAGTGGACTAATGTTTATGTATCATATCATAAGGTAATGTTAGGATAGCACCCTCCCCCATCTAAAAACCCCAATTCCAGAAGATCAAACCACCGGCGTTATTTATTCAATACCTTGCAGTAACTGTGTCAACAAATATTATGGTAAAACTAAAATAACCCTCAAAACTAGACTCTAAGAGTATGAAAACAAATTTAGAACTCAAGATTTTAGTTCACTTCTTGTCAGACACTGCGCTGAACAGAGCCATGTCCCATGCTGGCATAATGCGAAAATCTTGCACAAAAATATTCATAACTATAATGGACTAATATTCCTTGAAAGTTGGCAATCTATCAACAATAGCCATCGTAACGCGTTAAATGAATTCCACAATCTACCCGCAGAATATGTAACGCTCAAATAATATTCCAACATTTCAACGATTTTCGCACTGAAGACGAAGCTGCGATAGCTTCAAAACGTTTGCCTTCAACTTGTTCTATGTAGTTTTAATGGCTGCTTCTCAAGATGCTAATGCATCTGTTTTGGTTTCGTTAGGAACATGAATCATGGTGGGATTCCCTTTGCCTCAGCGTATTGCCACCGTTAGAGTATGAAATTGTGACACTTTTTATTTCTTATATTACTGACTTCTGAAGGAAACACTATTTTTTAGTGGCAACAGCCACAATACCTAGCAGTGTAATAGTTAATGCTGATCCTCAAGTCATTTGACGCATATGTCAAACTTCAACTCGTAATATCTTCAGTTCTAATTATTTCAAGAAATCCATTTTCATCTTCTTAGAACTAAAATTAAATAAGTTTTTTCTAATTAATATATATATATATATAAAGAAAAAATGCGTTTTATATTTTTTAACTCACTGTCCATATTTATACGGATTCCTTCATGACACAAAAAAATAGCGCATTCGGAAGTCTATAAAATGACATATAAATTGACTTTTTCCGTTGAGAAGAACTCGAGTTATTAAGGGCAGTACCGTCATTCTGGGAGACACTGTATATATAATTTAGTGGATATAAACAATATAGTCTTATTTATTTTAATTGCATAATCTATAAGCATTTATTTATAAGCGTTAACTTGACCGAATATTGCTTATTTTAACCCCACGTCATTGCATTACACCTTCCGTTTTCCTGCTATTTCATGTATTACTATTTTACCTTTGCGTGAAACCTATTTCTTGCTATGAAACTATACGTACGACTTCACTGTGTTTGACGCAGCATGACCATTGCTGTCCTTATATCATAAAAATTCATCAAACCAACCAACCAACCAACTTATTATTATCAATTGTTATTATTATTATATTTCAAACAGGGACTTGCAGTCAAATAGCTTTACATTATATACATCAGCATAGATTCATGCATAAATCTATCCACGTATATTACCTTAATAGGATATATCCTGCATTATAGGCATGGGGATGACATACATTAAAATAATAATTTTATATTTAATTAATTAACAAACCATAAAATGTAAGTATCTAATCAATATAAATATATAATAAACATATGAGTATCTTTCACCAAACAAGGGGAAAACTTTGAAATGGACAAGTGGCAGGGGCTTATCCACGATTCATAAACTGGGTGGGTGTTCAAGATTTTTGGGGGGTGTGGATTAGATTTTGTGTATGTTTAGGTTTCATTAAGGGAGGTGTATCAAAAATCTGGAGGGATGTGGGAGTGTGTGTACAAATCACTGATCAGTGGTTAAACGAATGGGTTAGAGCCCTGCGGTGGTGGTGCGGTATTAACGCGTTTACCTGGCGTGATGTTATTCTGGGTTCGACCCTAATTGTTCCAACAACAAACCGTAGTTCGGGGGTTGGTTCCCTAGATCTTAAGCGGTTTAGATTTCTTGGAAAACTTAGGTTCCGGCGCAGCATGATCCTTACAATCCTTGCGCCATTAAACTTAAACCAACAAACGGATAGCTCACTTCAATACTGCGCAATACTTAGGCAATTGCAATGATATCTGAAAGTGACGAATTGGGAAAATTTGGTCATTGGTTGAGAATAGGTGTAAAGAAAAATGACCACATTATAAAATCCACAAATGCGATTATTCTGCTTCAGGAAGTACAAAATTTCTCAAATATCCTCGACCTTCGCATGTGTATACCAAGGTTATGCGAAATTCGGCAAAATTTCTATTTATTTCGGCTGAAATGCGTGCGTGAATGAGCAATTTCTATTTATTAAGTATTTATTTGTATCTTCCGGCGAAGGGCAGCAAAGGTCATGCTACGTCGGGAGAGAGTTTATTCTCTCTACGTGGAGGAGCGGTGGCACGAATGGGCTATGGCAGTTAACGCTCTCGTGAAGTAGCTTTCTCGATGCTATTGAAAGCAACTAACCTGATGGCGCGTAAGCTGAAACAGTGCAGTATTATTTAAAAATAAAATCCTCTTTAGAGCATAATAATAATAAATTATTCGTCAATTTCATACAGTAGCTCATGATAATAGGCATTCTTGAGCTATGCAACGCAAAGTAAAAGGCAAACATAGACTTGCAAAGACTTTGATCCATTGGTAGCGAATAGTCACAAAAAAGCACGGTGAAGCGTTTATTTAGAGTACGTTTAATACGAACTCGACTCTCAACAGCGTGTAAAAAAAATGAAAGGAAGAAAGAAAGAAGGAAGGAAGGTAGTAAGGAAGGAAGGTAGTAAGTAAGTAAGGAAGGAAGGAAGGAAGGAAGTATGATTACCGGCTAATTTGTCATCGTAGTTCGATGGTTAGTTTCCTAGGCATTAAGAGGTTCAATTTCCTTGGAAAACTAGATTCCAACATAGCATGATCTTTGCCGCCCTTGCACCGTAAACACAAACCAGTAATAAAATGAATCATGAGAAACGATGCTTTTGAATAACTCGTTTTGAATGATATGCATTTAAATAACAAGGAATTATGATGAGTAATTTTAAGTCATGATATAATTCATTGATCATTAATAATACACGGTATAATTCATTGTATAATTAATAATTAATAATAATTCACGATATAATTAATTGATCATTAATAATCCATGATATAATTCATTGAACATTCATGATCCACAATATAATTGATAGACGCAAACTTCCTTGCACTTTGACTGCATTATGTTGCGCTGTAAAAATGTGTTATTTTCTACTAAAATCGAATTTATGTCAGCGATTTTGA